>CM010608.1:18666453-19106453 GCA_003430845.1 Xanthoceras sorbifolium | reverse complement strand
CTTTGATCATTTTGGATGGGGAATAAAATTTTTAGAAATATATATATATATATATATATATATATATATATATATAGTTTCGGTTTCTCCTTCATTTTTTAGAATCGGCCCAAAACCGCGGCTCCCCTTTTTTTAAAAAAAAATATACAAATTGAAAAAAAATTTAAAAATGAATAAACGAAGATAATACGGCTTTGATCATTTTGGATGGGGAATAAAAATTTTAGAAATATATATATATATATATATATATATATATATATATATATATATAGTTCAAATCTTGTGCACTTTAATGTGAGATTCGAGAATATAGTTAAAAATTATTTGATACCTTGACTTGTCTATAAAAACAAAATATTAGGATATATAATAGATTAGTACAATTATTGATACTACAATATAAAAAAAATTAAGAGGAGTGTAGTAGATGAAGTATATATAAAATATAAGCACCCTATTAAGTAGTCCCACGTTAAAAAGAAAATTGTAGTATAAGAGGTAGAGTGCTTATAAAAGCTAAGCTACAGAAGAAAAAATAAAGTGGGTTATGATCAAATTGGGACATATACTCATATTTATTTTTAAATTATTTTTAATTTTTAAAAAAAAATTGGAACCAGAATTGAACTTAAACCGGTGGTTCCGATTCCCGCCCATTCTTAAACCGGCGGTTCCGGTTCCATTTTATGGCTAACCGGGCCGGGAGGTCTTGGTTCCGGTTAGTCGGTTCCTAACCTGTTTTGAACCAGGACCGGCCTGTCGATCCCGATTCAAAACTGTCGATTCGGTTTGAATCGCCTGATTCGAACCGAGCCGAGGCCAGCCCTAGTTGAATGACATCCACCTTGAATTTTGTGATATCAAAAAAACACTAAATCAAGTAACCACCAAAATGGTCAGATATTTAATCTTCAAGCTTCTTTGTAGTGGTCACAGTCCATTAAGGACAAACAACAAAAAGAAAACAAGGGAAGGATACATAATTCCAGTCAACATCTGCAAGTCTTCCTTCAGATTTTGACTTTCATTTATCTCAATATACTTAAGCAGTAGTAGTTAAATACTCTAAAATGTTGACCAATGAATCTAAAACATTCCATTTGGCCTTCAACAAAGTTTCTCAATAATGAAAATGGTAAATCTACTAAACCTCAGCTTTATTACTATTAAGAAAGTAATTAGTAATATGGGATGCTGATCAGAGATGAGTAATGATCAGAAGTACATTCGGGGTCAGTAATTTGACAACCACAAGACAGAGATAAATTAGAAAGAACATCCTTTCCATTTATTCAAGTTATCATCGGGGAAAATAAGATGTGAAATCAAATTAAGGATGGCTGCCATTCAAGTGTACTTACTGCATGCAAACATTGGAATGATATCTCCGAATGAGAATGAAAATGCCTCCGGTACCTTCCATGAAGTTCTGCTCAATTTAATCTTTTATGTGTTCCTTGGAAGCCTATAGAAGTCTGGTCCATTAAAGCTTGTAAATGCCTCTAGCTTGTCAAGCGCACCCATCAGAAACAAGCAAAAATACTTTAGGGGGTAGATAACATGGACAAAGTTTTGTCCCCAAGAAGTACTTGATGAATTTCATATAAAGGAAGAAATTAGTAATTTATTGATATCATCAACACGCATTGTATGTGTTGAAGTCAAATAGCGGCCAATCAAGGTAGCGGTGCCACAATTACCTCAACCACCTCTCTACAAGTTCTGCCCTGCCTCTTGAACGCGTAGACGACATCCATGGCCGTGACCGTCTTCCTCCTGGCGAGCTCCGTGTGGTAGCCGACTCGACAACGTTAGCCGACTACGATTTATCGAAATCGGTACCGAAGACGAGATCCCGCCTTTGCGAGCTAGAGCCTAATCGCCGGCTTCGTGATCCTCTGGATATTGTCACGAAGCAGATCAAGCTTGTAAGAAAAAAAAAAGGGGGTTGGGAGAAGGAAACCTGCCGTGAGTCTCGGCATATTTTTTGATTCAGAACAGAGCAACTGGCATTCTAAATTAGAATCCAAAGCATCAATACCAAGCCACCGGTGATCATTTTATTTGATAGGTTTGGTTGGAGCTTTTTGAAAAATAAAGGAAAAAAAAAAGATTAATTGATGATGTCAATTTATTTTATTCTATGCAAAATTAATAAAAAAGATTAGTTGACTAGCTAAAAGATTATCTGAATAAAAAGGAGCCTATTGTTTTAATTATTCTCCAGATTCTTACATGAGCCCATGTGTATTGTCTAAACTCTGGAAAAACAAAATATTACAAAAGAAAACAAACATTTAGTTGACTAGCTAGCTATCTTGGGGGTTGAGTTGAATTACTTGGGGTGCAAGAACTCTTTGTATACCTAATACCTAGCTCCTATGGAGATGTTGACCACTGCTCAGTGTAGTCATTGCATTTCTTCTATAATCAGACAATTTGTTTATACTTGTAATGCAAACTCTTCTGTCCATTGAAATTGTCATTGTTACCCAGTTAGTACTGATAAGATTTCTGCACTGTTTTCAGAAGTTTGAATTTTTTGATAACAGTACTAATCATTCACGATCGTAATTTTTTGTATAAACATTCATGACAAACCAAGGCTATTGAGATCATGGAAACTAATAATGTGCAGGATTCTTTCATTTGTGAAAACCAAAATGACACGGTGAACACCGCCAAGGAACTCAGTCAGGGACTAGAACTTGGAACCAATGAAACAAATAATCAAAATTTGTTTTGAGTGATCACAAACTCCTGTATTTTGTTATAATGACTTTGAGACAGCGAATTAAAGTAGTGTTCAACACATTGGAGGGGTCATTTTAAAGGATATCAAACCGAAATAAAAAATGAAATTGAAACCATACAAAATTATAAAGAAAAAGTATTTATACGTTAGAATGGTCGTTTAAAAGGATATGAAATAGAAACCACATTGTTTTTGGGTGATTAGCCCTTCTCTTTACCAAAATAAATAAATAAATATAAAACCAAAATAAAATGAAACAGAAACCGCTTATTTATGTTTTCTTGGATCAAATCTTTCACATTCTACAAGTTCTTTTGTCAAATCAATTACATAATTTGTTATCAAATAAGGGTTTAACATAAAAGAAAGGGTTTATGATATCAACAATTCTTAAAAAAAAAAAAACATACATAAATTAATTTAAGTTCATCTGCCCTGATAAAATCATAATAAACAAAAAATACATACATTTGTTAACAAGATACTTTCCGTGCTATGCAAGTGTTGACCTGGAGATATTTCTTTTTATTTAATCTGCCCATTTATATATGTATAGCATACTTTCATAGAAGGAGACTCACTGGTGACCTGGTGAGATTTCTCTTCTTCTGTTAGACATTTTATAGTTTATAGCTATTACATTTGATAGTTATTTATCTCAATGCCTATGCAATGTTTGATTTTGATCTCTAGCATTTATGCAGTTCATGTAATTGTATTTCTCTTAATTCAAATTATATTTATGCAGTTCTTGTTTGAATTTTCCAATGTAATTACTAATCATTCACAATCATATTTATGTATTAACATTCAGGAAAAATCAGGACTACAGAGATGATGGAAACTGAAGTTGTGCAGAGTTCTTCTATTCCTGAAATTGACAAAGACACCATATACTTGCATGAAAATGCCATCAAGAAACTCAACGAGGGTCTAGAGCCTGATGAGACTGGAAATGCTGATGAACTTGTTCAGAGGAAAGTCCATAAATTCTATTTTGCCAAGCTTTGGCCATACCAAGACCAGAATTTCAAATCCAGAATTGCAGAGGCTGAAAAGCTGATTGAAAAGATGGATCAAGACATGTTTCCTGTTCACCAAAAGTACATGGATTTATGGGTAAGAATTACATTTACATGTATTGTAATTAATAGTTTATGGCAAGAATTTTCTCAGAAATATAATTTTTGCGATGGGTTTTGCTGAGCAGCCTTATCGAGAAAGTTTGCTTGTACAACTAAATCGTCTTCGCAACCATACATATCGCATTGAAATAGCTCTCGGGAGGAAGATAGAAGCACTGGATGACTTGAATGTAGATCTAGACAAGCTGAATTTTGCGAATAATGCAAACCGAAGGACAGCTGTCAATTCATGCTCATCGAGAGAACTAATTAATTTTGTAAGGAAGATGATTAAACTATGTTGAGATAAATATGCTATTATTTTTGTGAACTAGTGCAAATATTTACTTTTTTGTATTAATCCAGATGGTACACAGACCCAATAACTTGCTTACAAAGAAGAAACTCTTCAGAGAGATCAAAGAAAGCCAGGAGGAAGGAGCTGTTAATTCATGTTCATCAGGAGAAGATTGGACTGAATTGGTAAAGATTAAATCAACTTTTCTTAGTCTTCCCTTTATTGTTTCGTGAAGTTCTATTATGACTAATTTGCTGTAAGGTTCTATGGAATTTGAATGCAGATTCAGTGATTTTATGGCAGAATTGAATGCCTAAACAACAAAAAACTTAAGAAGAAGATCATCAATGAGATCAAACAGCTCGAACGTGTGGGGAAGGAAGCTATAGGAAATTCTACTGAGAAGGGGAAGATTGAGAACCCGTTAAATTCAAGAAAACCTATAAAAAATCGAGTCAATGTAAGTGCCTGGAAACTCATTTTACGAAACTAATTGCCTTCATTACTTCTTCAGCTAATTTTATACATGAAATCTTGGTTTAGCTTTTAAATGAAATATCAGAGGAACTAAGGAAGGAACATTTGGAAGTCTCGGTTAAAATTCGTTGCGTTCAGAAAAATATAGATGTTATCGATGAAGAATTAAATCCTCTATTGCGGCAGGGGAATGATATTTGGCTGCAAAAGGAGGAAGTGAAGCGGCACATCCGAAACTTGATGAAACAACAGGAAGAAGCAGTAATATACTACTACTTAAATCTAAATTTTATTGTTAAGTTTCACTTGGGGAATTTTCTTATAATGATAAAATGAGAAATCTCCTATTCTAAGAATTCTTCTGTTTGTTTGTTTCTTCATCAAATTTCAGAGAGCTACACATGACAGATATGTTTCAGTGATGAGCAATGCCAGAGAACTTGCCAGAAAGAAAGATCTAAAAGCCCTTCTGGACTTGTCTCTCAAAGAGGTAATTTGCTGATTTGAGTCTTTTCGAAACATTTACTTGCATTAATCTTTGTATTGCCATTAATTTCTTTTGTTTCAAAATCAGGTGGATATATTCATGTGCGATTGGAACAGAAGTAAAGCTTTTAGATATAATTATGAGAAAAGCATCTTGCAATCACTTGACCACCGCAGATTAAGTAGGGATGGACGGATCAGGAACCTCCATGAAGAACCTCTTATTCAGGAGGTCCAATAAGTATCGAACCAACGATAAACTGGTCTAGCCAGAAACCTGTATAAATGTTTAATCCAGTTTGTGAGTTTTCCTATAAATTGTATCAGATTTTAAATCCTTTCATCTTTGTAACGGATTACAGTAATGAATTTTCTTTTACACATTAGTAGATTCTATCACATGACATGTATGGTTCTTACTAATTTTCTATAAGAATATGGCTTTGCAGGTGACATACTACAAAGAGTATTTAAAAAAATTCCCATAGTTTCCTCTCACACATGCTGGTATGTGCATGGTGAAAATTAAACAACTCACCACTGAAGTGGGAGTAAGGTGCACTAACAACTTTACTACAAGTGGATGTGCTTTGTATAAATTGTTTTAAGCTCACTATGTTCATCCGTAGATGCAGCTTCTGATTTGTGATATAATGATTTAGCATTACTCATTTTCTACAATGCTATTGAGATACGTCAAAAAAAAAAGTACTAATCTAAATAGATGCAGCTTCTGATTTGTTTCAAGATCAATATGTCCATCCATAGATGAACAAATCATGGTAGACATGCTTATTTTTAATTTCTAAACCGTAAAAAAAGTAGGGAAAAATTTGAAATTACAGAGATTGCTTGGGACTTGGGCTGCAATTAAACCCTGAATCAAATTGTAAGGCACAGTCCAATAAGCATGAAGAAAAATCTGAAATCATAACAGAGAACGAGATCCAGAAGGCGGGAACTGAGATATGCTAAGTTTGGTTAAGTTGATGCTATTATCTGAAATTGTTTAAAACTTTTACTTGATTCAAATATATTACTGGCAATAGAAACATAAAAGGTTTCTGCTTGTGTGAAGAAACCAAACCACTTATTAGTTGACAAAGAGACAGGACATAAAAACCAACTGAAAAGGAAACCAGCTGTCAGGCAACCTTCTATCGACATGAAACTCAACAAAGATTTTCTTACTTTTACGATTGAGAGAGAAAAAGAGAGAGAGAGAGAGAGAGAGAGAGAGTTGATATTTCAACTCATGCCGATGAATCTGGAGTAGAAGAAGTCTCCTGATGAAGCACGGGTTCGGGTGGATTTTCTGCAAGGTGTTGGAGAAATCTGGGCATTGGAGGTATGGACACTTCTGAAACTCCCTCTAGTATTTGAACTACTTGCCCCATTGTTGGCCTATCCTTCTCATCATTTTGAATGCACCAACAAGCAACTTTGCAGGCTCTACTGAGCTCTTCTATAATGGCATTACCTTCCAACCTGTCATCTAACAAGCCAATAACATCTTCTCCATTCTGGACTGTATTAGCAACCAGGAGAGGGAAGTAACCATCGAACCCGCTTTCCAACTGTTTGCTGTTTCTCCTTCCGGATATGACCTCTAAAAACAGCATTCCGTAGCTGAAAACATCAGCTTTTGCTGTGACAGCTTCACCTGAAATCCATTCCGGTGCCAAATACCCTCTTGTTCCTCTCATGGTTGTCAGAACACGGCTGAATTCTCGGCCCATTAGCTTAGCCAGGCCGAAATCAGCCACTTTCGGGTTGTATTCTGCATCCAGCAATATGTTCTCAGGCTTAATATCACAATGTATGATGCAGTCTCGGCACTTCTCATGGAGGTAAGCCAGTCCTCTGGCCGTACCAATTGCAATTGTATATCTAGTTTGCCAATCCAGGATCTTGGAACTCTTTCGAAACAAGAGTGATTCTAGAGAACCATTAGGCATGTATTCATATACTAGGAATCTTTTTGAAGCCGCTGCACAAAATCCCCTTAGCCGAACAAGATTTATGTGTTGGATCATTCCAATGGTCTTCACTTCTGCGTGAAATTGCTTCTCTCCTTGTTGTAGATCTTTGAGTTCCTTGACAGCTATGGCAGTTGCATTGGGCAATGTCCCTCTGAAAACAGAACCAAAAGCCCCTTCCCCAAGTTTCTCTGAGAAGTTATTTGTTGCGCTTCTCAATTGCCGGTATTTGAACAGCACCAAAGAATCCTCCAGTCCTTCAAGCAAACCAACCGAACGTCTCCTCCACAGAATCACCAGGACAAGGGCACATACAATACAGAAGCCCGCTATTGCCGCAGAAACTATCAAAGCAGTCTTTTTCTTAGGCTTTACCCTGGTTTGAATCAGATCAGATTTTGAAATTCGAAGATGGACATCTCTTCCAATCTTATCATCTGTTACAACTAGTTGTAGATTGAACAGATCTCCTTTCCAGATTAAACATCCATTATCATAAGCAAAAGCATTGCAAGAACAGTTGCTCAGGCATGCTGATTCACACTCTTCAACGCTCTCAACTGCTAGAGACTCAGAATTCACTGGAAAAAACATGTTGCCCATTACAAGGAATCTATCCTTCTCTTTACCGTCACATTGCAAAGGAACTCTTCTCACACACCCATCTGTATGATCTTCCACTTCCCAATTTTTTGGTTGTTTTGGTTCAAATCCTTCCATGCAAACACAGAGAGGTTTTTCCTTCTGATTGCAGACACTAAAAGGCCCGCAAAAAGCATAAACTTCACATTGTTGTGTTGGTCGGGTCCAGAAGAGCCTCCATCCCCCGAAATCCTTTTGCCAGACATATTGCCTCAGCTGCCCAGTGATATCAAGCTTAAATCTAGTAAGAGCATTAGGGATCGCAGAAGCATAAGTGAAATAGCTCTCATTCTCGTTCGACACGTAGGTGATATTTGTAACATAAAAGTTTGCCTGAATTTCAGGAACGAGGGTGAAGATATTTCCTGTCCACTCACCACTAGTCCAATACTGTTTAGTACCATTCCACATTAACAAATGGCTCGTCCCATTTTTGTCGATTTCAAGAGAGAAGAGTGAAGGTGCTGGATTTTCAGGGCTCCTCCAGGAAATTAGGTTGAATTCCCCATTTGTAAGCTTTCTGTATCCAAGCTTTCCTCCAGGAAGCCAGTGATTAGTTGGCTGATCGAAACTCTGCCAAATTACTCCAGACGAATCCAATGCATTGCTTATGATAAAGTTTGCATTATCGAAAAGCTTTGCTGTAGTAGAATTGAGAACCTTAGAAGACGAATTGGTTGACCATACTGCAGCTCCAGATTGGTTGAGTAGGACAAGGTTTCCATCTTCCAGGAGCTTAAATTCTGAAGAGAAAGGATCCGAGAGCGGGTCTTTCCGATTTGCCACCCAAACAACTGTTTGATTAGGCAAAGTTTTGTACCATATTCCTATGTAATAGTTCTGAGAACTGCCAGGTGTGAAGAATCCCAGTTCAAAGATCCCAGCAGCACAGGTTAGTGTCTGGTTTCCTGAAAGAGACTGGCCTGGAGAGAGCGTATCAGACCCTTTTGAGAACTGGATGTTTAGAAACAGAAACAAGACAAGCAGAAAACACTGAGAAAACCATGTTTTCTTGCTTATAATTCCCATTTCTTCAAAAACTGCTTATATCAGCAGAATTTATTTTTATTTCTCTCTTTGTGAAGCTTGAATAAATAATTTGGCGTATCACAATTTACAGAATTTGAAGTCGACGAAGAATCAACAAGCAATGTAATTTATTCCATGAAGTCCATTGCCACTTTCCTTGAAGTTTAACTCTTATGGAAAAAAAAAAAGAATTTCTGACTAGAAGCGCCGTCTCAATTGCTGACTTTGGACTATTCCTGCATGAGCAAGTGGCTTTTAAGATATTCATCTTTCTCGGTGCTATTTTCAACATATTCAGCATAATATCGACAATGATTAAAAAGCATTGATAGTGGCCTCAATAATTACCATGTATAGATATTTTAATCATGCTGACAGTCACAAATTTAAATAGACTTAAGAAATGTCAATGGAGTACATTCTTCCCTACCCTGACCTCAATAAATTATTTCCTCCGCAATCCTGATCCCTGACAATTAAAGACCAGGGTCAGGGAACTCTATAGCAGGGGAGGTGGCCTCGACCCTGCCCCTCTCCTCCAACACCATAGTTCATACACGCCAAATTTTATATATATTAATTACATAATTTTGTATATATACAATAATTTTCAAATCTGTGGTGAAGGGCTTAAAATCTCTTTTATAACGGATTCCAGTAGGAAGAATTCTGAACTTATCAATAAGCAATAGGTACCCCATCCCAAAAGTAAATCTTTACCGGGTAATGGACTTCTAATGAACTTGGACCAAATGACACAACCAGGGAAAAACTTAACACCAATACGTTTCTTAGTGATAAGTTTTGTGGTAAACAGTTTACCATTGGCTGCTTTGAAATGTTGGGTATGAGGAGTCCAATACTGAGAGGAAAAGACTTTAGGATCCAACATGGATTTATAAGCATCAGTATCAATATAAGCGATAACACTGATGAGCTTATCATATTTGTCCAGTAAGAGTTGGGCTTGGACATGTAGGCTTGAAATGTGGTGACTGGTTAGGATGTTTGGATCTGTATGGATTGGGTGAAGGTGGAAAATAGTAGATTCGGAAGAATCAGAATCATCACCAGCATTATCATCTGAGGAAGAGGATACTGAGTCTGGCTCAGAGACAGGGAGAGCAAAAGCAGTATCAGTATCTAATTCAGATTGTTTAGAGTACAAAGACTCAACATCTACATCTGGATCAAGAGTAGGTTCTGAGGATTGAATCTGTTGGATCATTTTGGCAGATTGTTTAGTCTTGTGAGGACATTGTTTTGCAAAATGTCCTTTCTTCTTACAGATAAAGCACCGATTAGATTTTTGAAATCCTCTGCGTTGCTTCTTTCTGAAGTATCTGAATTTGCGATTCTTTCGGCCTTCTTTGGGAAGGAAGTGTTTTCGTTTCTTGGTAGAACAAGAACACTTATCAGGCTTACATTTGATCTGAAGATGAGGTTTTTGACAAACTCTGTCAAACTTCTTCTTATTCTTCATCATCTTAGAGATCAGTTTCTGGGTGTTACAAAGTTTTTCTAGAGCAGCAAGAGCCATTTGATGGACTTCTCCCAAAGTAATATTGGATAAAGGCCTACGAGTAGCAGTGATCTGTCTTTGTAAGTCAGCATGTAATTCATCAGGAAGAGAGTTGATGTAGACTTGAGTGAAAGATTCATCATTATAGTCGTTGAGCATGTAGAATCTTTCAGCCATCTTTTTATAATGGTGATTGAGATCTTTGCGCTTCAAGGAGCAACATTTGCGGTCAAAGAACTCTTGTTTGATCTGCTTATCAACAAGTTGAGCATCTCCAATGAAAGTAGAGAACAGGATATCAAAAACTTGAGCAGTAGTGGGAAGGCGAACAAATTGAAGTTGTCGATATTCACCAAGGCATTAGAACCAGTCCCGAAGCATACCAGTGAATCTAGATGAGAATTCACGAATGATATCTTCAAGGGTGCGGTTTGACTTGATTAATTGAAGGTCAATCCAAGCACCGAACTTAAAAAGTTTGGCACGCCATTCATCAGGGTTTTTTCCCTCAAGGGAAAACCAGGGACCATTAGTAGCTTTATCAGAGGATTGTGGAGAAAATTTTGGTCACATATTGGTGTAGTGAGGAGAATCAGGAGGATAATCTTCTACAATAGGTTCATCGTTACGAGTACGTGAGCTTTCTGCAAAAGGTCGGTCTACCATAAGAAGACGACTGACATTAGCAGTTTCTGATTCATTTGAGTCAGAAGACATAGAGGTAGATGATGAATATAAAGTTGGTTACTTGGGTTCAGAGATGGACAAGGATTTCTTTGGGAATTTGTGTTTGGAAGAAAAAAGGAGTTTCCCTTTATCTTTTGGTTCATGAGATTGCTTGGATGAGGATCGGGTAGGTGGATCTTGAAGAGGATATTTTCTGAAGGTGTCAAAGGCCATTTTGAATGTTTGTGAGTGATATGGGGGAGAGATATGAGATGGTGGAGAGTCAAAAAGAGAGTAACCGTATAAAGAGGAGGAAACTGGTTTCTTCTTCTTTATAAGATCTTTATGCATTCTTTTCATCTCAGTTTTTAAACTTTGAATCTCTTTCTCCTTTTGATCAAATTCATAACCAAAACGCTGCTGTTTTAGTAAGAATCTCAACTCATAATCAATCTGGGCAATTCTGTCTTGGAGGTCAAAATAGTACTTGCGAAGAGTAGAATCAAGACTAGCAAGTTTATCATCTGTCTGAACAGTATGTTCCAAAACTTTATCAATTTTGGAATCAAGAGTTGTGAGGATCTTGTTTTGAGATCTGGCATTTTTGGTTTGCCAGTTAAGAACCTCTTCTACTTGAGAGCATGGCTTTTGTCGGCCATCAGGGAGAACTTCAGAAGGTTGTACAAAAGGACGAGTGGCTATATTGTTGTCCATGTCTGTAAGACGCTTCAAAGGGGGAAAATCATTATCATAATTGTAGGAGGATGCCATATGGCAAGGAATAGGTTCAGGATGAAGTAGTTGTAGTACTGGGAAAGGTTCTGGTAAAGGCTCAGGGTCAGGAAGGAGGCCTTCTTCTTCTAGAATTCTCAAGGCTTCTGCATAGAAGTCTAGTGGTTTGTGGGTCTTGTGAATGCCAATCCAGGGAAAATTAGGATCTCCAGGGTTAGGAGGCTTGCTGGGTGGAGCACAAGGAGAGGAAAGTTGACGGTGTTTGCGACAAGTGCAACCTTTATCACACATATTAGGATCAACGTCCCAAATGAAGTGACCATTAATCTTATCTGTGAAAGTGACAGAGCCATCATGGTGAAATGAATGGATCGGGATGTCATCTTCAAAAGTAACAGGGGTGATCATCATGGATTGAAAAATTACAGGAGTTAGATCTGTAGAGGTCTGAACAGGTTAAAAAGTAGTTCTGACAGAACCGTCTTCTAATCTGGTGAAATTTGGTTCTTGGACCTAAATAGGAGAAGTGTCTTGGTACAACTTCTCGTAATTTGTGACCCATTCAAGGGGCATGAGTTCAAGGAGTTTGGCTCGGGTGATTTGTCTGGGGATCTGTGTAATGGTATGAACCTCATCTTCTCTTTCAGCAGTGATATAGAGAGTATCTGAAGAAGTTCCAGGAAGAGGAAGATCAATGGCATGATCTTGAAGTCTGTAGACAAGCTGATGGTGCAAAGTTGCCATATAAGAGCCAGCAACCATAGAAATTCCAGAGATCTGGATTTGAATCTTTAAAAACTTGTAAAGTTGGGGTTCAGTAAGAGGAATGTTGAAGTTTGGGTAAAAAGTGAGGCAAACACTGCCAGCATGTAAGGTGGTGATAGAGGTACCGATAACAACTTGGTCATACTTGCAATTAATGAAGTTGAGAAGAGCAAGTCTGGCTGTAACAGGTAATCCTTTACGGCCATAGAGGGTGGGGATAATTCAAACAACACCAAGATAAAGGTGTGAATATCCCTCTTGTCTCTATTTTTTGATCATCTCGGGATCAATGGTAAGATCAACATACTATTCTTGGGAAGTAGCTGGGATGAGGCAATTATCAAGACCAGTAGATTGTACATATTCTTTTACAGGAGATCTAGGAGTACTGATGAGTTTCTGGATAGTTCTGCGGAAACTCTTGTTTCTTTTGAACACATGATAAGGACTGACTAAAGGAAGATCTGTCTCAGAGATCTGAGCATCTTCTGGAATATAAGCGTATTCGACAAGGTTGGTGATTTTTGAAGAAGTAGTTCGTTTCATAGTAAGAGTAGCAGACACTGAAGAGGAGAGTTGATTTGGGGTAGAGGAAGAGGAAGAAGGAATAAAATTAGAAGTAGGAACGATGTTTGAAGTCATGTTGGAAAAACTTTCCGTCCAACCACTGACACGCTCAAACGCGTGGGAATAATATCCCAAGTGCAGGATGTGTGGAAGTAATATATTCCCGTGAGTACGGGGTCGAATCCACAAGGAAGAGGTGGTTACCAATACTTAACCAAAGATGTTGTAAAAGTTCAGAAATTGAAATCAATGATTTTTAGAATGATGTTGGTGAAATTAAATTCAACAAGGTAATGAGTAACGAAGGAATGTATTCAACTGTGAGGAAGTGTTACGCGGTCGAATGGAAACCTTCATGAGAGTCACTGGTGTAATCGACTTATTAAAGCTTAATATATATTTAACATAGAAGTATTTTCTAACATTGGCTCATCAAATTATTGTCATGCATTGATGATTCGAATTCAATAACTTCACCCAATCGTCATTAAGTGATGCAATCAAACACCCAAATCGAGTTGCACTTCTTTAGGTCAATTAGCACTTTCGTGGCTCAATCAACTTAACTATTATTGCTAGACTATTACTAAACTCATTCATGCCCTAATGATTTCTCATAGAGATAATAATTTCCATATTAATAATAAACCAAAATTCATGCAGAAACTTTCGTAATGCAAACAATAAGATTCATGTACTAATAGATTAAATTCTCTAGCAACACATCTCTAAATATATATACATAGAAATGTTCAGTCAATTACACCATTAAATCTCAATCTTGGTCCATTGACCACATAACTAGGAAATTAGTTCAACATAATAATCAATACTACAACAAGAAGAGAGAAGAGATTGATGAAACCCATTATGATGCCACCCAAGGACAAGCAAGTGTTGAAAGAGATGAGCTCTAGACCCCTTCAAGACTATTTTCGAGTTGCTGGAATAATTCCTCTCTTTTAGGGTTTTCAACTGTTCTATTTATAAGTGCTGACTTTAGGTCAGAATTTCTGCCATCGCGATCGAGCTGTCGCGACCAAAGCTCGCGATGGCTCGGTCGCGACACTCCCTGGTTCATTTGTCATTATCGTCGCGATCGAGGTTTCGCGACCCAAGCTCGCGATGGCTCGGTCGCCACACTCTCTGGAGCAATTGTTGCTATCATCGCGATCACCTCCTCGCGCCGCGAGCAGATCCTAGCTAGGCGCGCGAGCAATTCCTAGCGAGGCACCCTCGCGATGGCTCGGTCGCCACACTCCCTGGAGACTTGGCCACTTTCGTCGCGATCGATCTGTCGCGACCAAAGCTCGCGATGGATCGGTCGCCACACTCTCTGGAGCAATTGTTGCTATCATCGCGAGCACCTCCTCGCGCCGCGAGCAGATCCTAGCTAGGCGCGCGAGCAATTCCTAGCGAGGCACCCTCGCGATGGCTCGGTCGCCACACTCCCTGGAGACTTGGCCACTTTCGTCGCGATCGATCTGTCGCGACCAAAGCTCGCGATGGATCGGTCGCGATGGTAGTGAAAATTTATTTAGTGAAGTTTCTTCATCCAGAATTGCACGGTTTCAGCCCGACACTTCCATCTTTCGTATAACACCAATATAAACACCTAAAATCTGCGCAAGCTCAATAAACACATCAAAAATGCAAAATTCACTCAAAATCCGATCAAAAGATAAAGTCTAAGGGTCGTAAATATGTAACAAATATTGATCGATCAAATACCCCCAAACCTATCTTTTGCTTGTCCTCAAGCAAATTGGCACACACACCACAACGAAAAGCAAAACAACAACAAAACTAAAACATAACAAACAAAAACAACTAAGCTATGTCCATTTTCGTAGGATGAAACGATGGCACTTAGCATGTACCACAAGCCATTAAACCCCTAGGTGACCCTAATGGACGAGTTATAGTCTCGTGAGGGTTTACCAGCTACGATACCCACAAACGTCCTAAGCTAACCACATACAACGCTAAACATCAAATTAAGTATATACACAAATACAAATGCATACGAATAGCACAAAATCAGAAATCCAAAATTTTGTCAATTAGTCTAATACACCTTATATCATACAGGACACTGACATGCAACACATTTACAATAGTGAATCCTTCCATACCAATAAACCACTGATGTAATTCGCCTCGACTCTAGTCTCACCAGTTTTCACTCAATGACACTCAGAACCTAGGCAATCACACTTTCAACTGCATACGACTGGAATTTATGAGCAAAGAATTTCAAAGTTTGTCGTATGCATCAATAATTAGAAAGAACACACATATTAAGCAAAGGACCTCATGAAAGATATCAAATGCCAAGAACAGAAAAATCAGTCTACATACACGTCAAATATTACAATTAAGTTTCCTAAGGAGATCAACAGGACTTTTTCAGGTTGTAATGGAGCTTTTGGGTGATTGGCTCAAAAAGAATGGAAATCGGGTTCAACTCACTTGGAAACCTATTGAGAGACTTCAACAAATTTTTAATTTGTGCATTTTCTCTCACGACTACCAATTCATTCAACTTTTCTTCCAAATCTTTTTCTCGCCTTTCTCCTTCAACTTCTTTTCAAACCCTTTTTTCAATTTTTACTTTGTGCATCATATTTCTTTTCACATTTAGCCAACTCTTTTCATACATGTATATATTTTTTTTTTTAATTTTTTTTTTATTTTTTATTTTCTGTTGGCTATTTGATTTTTCTGCACATTTCCACATCCATTTCATCTTTTCTATTCCACTCCTTTTTCTCACTCGACACTTACACATTCCCTCTTTAATTGTCTCTAGTTTCCAAGCATCAAAGGTAACATTTTACAATTTTGGCTAGGATTGTTTTGAATATGTAAATCATACAATAAAAAGCTAATATGTGAGTGTTTGGCCATAAATGGGATAGGGAGCACACAATTTAAGGACAGGAAATCAAGCTATTTAGGAATTCACACACAATGCCTGGATCATATCTCCAAAATCTACTAAACTGAACATTCAAAACATACATACAAGATTTTTATAATGCAGTTCATTAACATCCAATGCAAACCTATAGAGATCAATCTAGTGACAATAAAGCTCAAGAAAGTGTTTTAAGAGTAGAAACAAAAATTCCCTCAGAATGAATATACAATAAGCTCAAAACTCACTAAGGGTAGTCTCCACTATTAATCAGGACTACTAATTGGAAGTTTTCACATATTACAATGCAAATATGTCAGACATATATGTTTAGATGCAAAGACACTACCGACATTATTCTAGTTAACAACTTTGTACACTCAAATGACCTAAGCATTTACATATTATTACTCAATTATCTATAAAGCGTGCATATGATTTGCTATCCTAAAATAAATAAACAAAACATGAAAAATACAATAAAAGACTTAAAATTGGTGTACGTGGCATTGTTATACCTAAGTCTTCCAAACGCAATGCGTATGAGGAAAGTCTAGGTTTCCAGTCTATATACACCAACAAGACTCAAAAGCACACAACAGACAAAAATAGAAAATACCCCCAAACCTAAGATAAACATTGTCCTCAATGTTTAAAATCCTGGATTCAAAGGAAACAACAAAAAAAAAACTCACAAAACATAAACACAGAACAACAGTCTTAGTATCCACAACTAACAATCCTAAATATCCACAACTATCACTTCATCCAACCTCACTCCCCGTACTTCGTTTTCTCAACACAAGGCATAGCACTTCAATTGGAAAAGCAAAATTGAATGAAAATGATAAAAACACAAATGAAAAATAAAAAGAAATAGAAAATAATGGAAAAGAAAACAAAAAATATAAAGGTTACTGACACTAAGATAATCCATGTGCAAAGTAAAGAAAGAGTTCACAACAGAATATAAAAAGAAAAAGTAAAAACAAAGTTCATAAAACAGTCACATGGAGAAATAATGGAGTCATGCTGGCGGTGGTGGCTGCGGCTGCTGACTCGAGGACTCGGACTCAGAACGCACCCTCTTTCGCTGGTATGTCTGCACTAGCAACCCCTTCTTGTTCAAATCCGAGGTTAGTGTCTCAAGGCCACTACTAATGTCATCGATGACTGCATCCTGTCGATCCATACGCTGATCAAAGTGCAGCTGTATATCGGTCAACCGACTCTGAATGTCCTGCAAGGCCCCCATAACTTGGCCCCACTGAGAGCTCTCCCCCTCTCCCTCTGCTCGTGCTCGGGATCTGCCTGCTCTGGTCGGCCTATTAGCCCGGGCGGCTACTCCTGGTGAATCCTGGATATCGTCCTCCCCCTCATCAAAGGCTGCAATAGCTGCAAGCACATCATCCATAGGGTCATCCTCTGCCAAAGGCTGGGGTTCTGGTACTCCAAGTAGTGGCAGCCCTCTCCGTCTCGCCAGGTCATTATAAGTCGTCCTGTTCATGTTTGGGAACGGGACGTGGAGGTGCCGTACCTCTGCCTCAGCATAAACATCGAGGC
Source organism: Xanthoceras sorbifolium (assembly GCA_003430845.1). Taxonomy (NCBI): domain Eukaryota; kingdom Viridiplantae; phylum Streptophyta; class Magnoliopsida; order Sapindales; family Sapindaceae; genus Xanthoceras; species Xanthoceras sorbifolium. The sequence continues at coordinate 19,088,925 of CM010608.1, read as the reverse complement.
CGTGTGAAGCGCAGATGTGAGTAATCAAGCATGGAAATGGCAACACACCCCGCAAGCGCCGGCCCGCATGGAGTATCTCATCGCGAATCAGGACCCCTATGTCTAAAGCTAGACCCGCCCGGATACAGTGAACCAACCGAGCGGTCTCCATGATAAGTGTCGTGCGATGCTTAGTTGGCCTCAAGGAAAAATCAGCAAAGACCTGCCAAAATGCTGCATCAATGTGCAGCTGCCTGTGCCTGATAGAATCATCGCCTTCGTGCCACACCCCCTCTCCTGACATCCTTAAACTAGCGGCCAACTCTGAGTTGTGATCTGAAAATAGTGGTAGCTCTGGATACCTTAGGCGGAGATGTGGCTGCTGGACTGTGCCGAAATGCTGATTAATAATCTCTGGGGTGATCCGAATCTGAACCCCCCTAACTGGCACTATCCCAAGGTTATGAAAATGAGGCGGGTACATGGCCGCATAAAACTCACGAACCACATTCTCATTTGCCCGGTTCGGTAGTCTCACAAAGTTGCCCCACCCCTGCTGAGCAACATGGTTGGCAACGAAGGTGGTGGACAATTCTTCCACATTAATGCCCCGCTCCAGGAGAATCTGCCAGTGTGCCTGGGCCTTCAACCGGGCTGGAAATTCGGGGTTCGGATCACCCACATTCCGCGGTTTTGGAGGTTCGGGGGCCTTCTTTTTGCCCTTGGTACCCCCCTGTTTTTGTTTACCCTTCCCTTTTGAAGATGACGAAGCATAGCGGTGCGGGTACTCTTCATTGAAATCCTTGAGTCTTGCCATACCCTCCAAGTCACGAAACCGTTGCAAAACAATTCCCCTAAAACAAATACACAAAACCAATACGAACACAAGACTACACTAGCACACTACTGGCAACAAATACTTCTCAACTCCACAAAACACAATAACCGAACATATATCACTTCACAACTCCACAAAACACACAAACCAACCCACAACACTCCTAGGCACTAAATCACTCCTAAAGCCAACCATGGAAGTTCATATTGCTTTAAGAAAATCTTAACTATGGAAGAATGGAAAGCAATACCTTGCAAAGAGTCTCAAAAACCCAAGTTGGAGATGAAGAAGATGAAGAGATTCGGCCACTTTGCATTCGCAAGTGCTAAAGATGAAATGGTGGGCTGTCGCGCAAGCTAGGGATTTAAACACAATTCGTCATCGCGAGCTCACTGTCGCGACCAACGGTCGCGAAACCTTGATCGCGAGACCTCTTCCTTGGTTGAAACGCCGCCGTTTGATTAAGTGAGGCTGCCTCGCGAGGAACCATGGCGAACAGTGGTCACTAGACTCGCTCGCGAAGCACTTTGTTCGTGGCAGGCAGTGAGTATCGCGATCGCTCATCGCGACCAACGGTCGCGAAGAGAGATCGCGCTGCTCACTGGGAAGATTTTTGGCTTAAAAGTATTTTTGAGTTTTTTGGGCCAGTGAGTAGCGCGAGGGATCATCGCGACCAACGGTCGCGAAGATCGGTTGCGATGCTCACTGAAATTTTTTTTTTTTTTTTTTTTTTTAAATATGTTCCCTGGAGCACCACAAAAACACAACACACATAAAAGAAAACCTGAACTTAAATAAAATAAAATAAAATAAATAACACAAAAGCCATCTAAATATTAGACAATTTGAAATGCAAAACTAAAAACAATCAACTTGCAATAAATAAAACTTACATGGGTGGGTTACCTCCCACCAAGTGCACGATTTAACGTCTAGGCAAGACAGTGCGTTCCCTCAAGGGACATCGACTGGCTCAATGAAATGGACAACGGTCCTCGGAGGAATCTCACCATGGTATTGCTTCAAACGTTGTCCATTCACTTTGAATGAGGTTCCATTCTTCTCATCTTCCACTTCTATAGCTCCATGTGGAAAAATTTCTTTTATGCGAAACGGTCCGGACCATCTGGATTTAAGCTTGCCAGGAAACAATCGGAGCCGGGAATTGAACAAGAGTACTCTCATACCGACCTCAAACACTCTGAGGTGAATCCTCCGGTCATGGTAAGCTTTCGTTCGCTCTTTGTATAGCTTTGCGTTCTCATACGCATGTAGCCTCAATTCTTCTAACTCTGTTAGTTGTAGTTTCCGCTCCTCACCAGCTTTATCCGTATCAAAATTGAACTTCTTAATAGCCCAATACGCTCGATGTTCCAACTCAACTGGCAGGTGACACGCTTTACCAAAGACCAACCTGTAAGGACTCATTCCAATTGGTGTTTTGAATGCAGTTCGGTAAGCCCATAAAGCATCATTTAACTTGCTGGCCCAGTCCTTGCGTGTTGAATTCACCATCTTCTCAAGTATCTGCTTGATTTGACGATTACTCACCTCAACTTGACCTGATGTCTGCGGATGATATGGAGTTGCCACCTTGTGAGAGATGTTGTATTTTTTTTAGTAATGTCGCAAAGGATCTATTGCAAAAATGACTCCCCCCATCACTAATAATAGCCCTAGGAGTGCCAAACCTAGCAAAGATCATCTCCCTCAGAAAACTGACAACCGTGGCGCTATCATTTGTCCGTGTCGCCAATGCCTCCACCCATTTGGAGACATAATCAACCGCTACCAAGATGTAGTTGTACCCAAATGAGGTGGGAAAAGGTCCCATGAAGTCTATCCCCCATACATCAAACAATTCCACTACCAAGTTGTTAGTAAGTGGCATCTCATCCTTTTTGCTAATTCCACCTAGACGTTGACACCTATCACATGTTGAACAATAACTGTAGGCATCTTTGAACAACGTGGGCCAATAGAATCCAGACTGCAGAATTTTCAGAGCTGTCTTCTTAGCCCCAAAATGCCCTCCACAGTGCCCATCGTGACAGAATTGTAGCACACTTGTCTGCTCAGACTCTGGAACACATCGCCGCACAATCTGATCTGCTCCGAGTCTGAAAAGATATGGCTCGTCCCAATAGTAATACCGGGCAGATGCATAGAGACGCTTCCTTTGCTGTGATGACATATCTGCAGGCAAAATACGGTTAGATATATAATTAACAAGATCGGCATACCAGGGTTCCTCCGTGTGCACTTCGTATAGCTGCTCGTCTGGAAAACTCTCTTGTATTGGTATAGCAGCATCTCTTGCTTGGTTGTCATCACAGTCCATAAGTCGAGACAAATGGTCTGCTACCACATTCTCGCTTCCCTTTTTGTCCCTGATTTCTATATTAAATTCTTGCAGCAAAAGGATCCACCGGATTAATCTCGGTTTCGCTTCCTTCTTTGTCAGTAAATACTTCAATGCACTATGATCAGAATATATGATGACTTCAGACCCAATGAGATATGATCTAAATTTTTCTAATGCATGCACCACCGCTAATAACTCTTTTTCAGTAGTTGAATAATTCATTTGGGCGGTATTCAAGGTGCGACTAGTGTAGTAAATGACATGTGGAAGCTTGTCAACACGCTGTCCTAAAACAGCCCCTACAGCATAATCTGATGCATCACACATAATCTCAAAAGGTAAAGACCAATCAGGGGCCATGAGAATAGGGGCAGTGATTAGTTTGGCTTTCAATGTATTAAAAGCAACTAAACATGATTGATCAAAATTAAAAACAACATCCTTGGACAATAAATCACACATGGGTTTGCTAATTTTTGAAAAATCTTTAATAAATCGCCTGTAAAACCCTGCGTGCCCAAGGAAACTCCTAATTCCCTTCACCGAAGTGGGTGGGGGAAGTTTCTCAATCACATCAGTCTTTGCCTTATCTACCTCTATACCCCTATTAGAGATAACATGTCCTAGAACAATGCCCTGCTTAACCATAAAATGGCTTTTCTCCCAACTCAATGTCAAATTAGTCTCTACACATCGCTCTAACACCGATGATAAATGCACTAAACACGAGTCAAAAGAATTACCAAAAACAGAGAAGTCATCCATAAATACCTCCATGTACCTCTCTATCATGTCGGAGAAGATGGACATCATGCACCGTTGGAATGTGGCAGGTGCATTGCATAGTCCGAATGGCATCCGTCGGTAAGCATATGTCCCAAATGGACAAGTAAATGTGGTCTTCTCTTGATCTTCAGGGGCTATAGGTATTTGATTGTACCCCGAGAAACCATCTAGCAAGCAATAGTAAGCATGGCCTGCAAGTCGCTCAAGCATTTGATCAATGAAAGGTAAAGGAAAGTGATCCTTCTTTGTTGCTTTGTTGAGCTTCCTGTAGTCTATGCAGACTCGCCACCCAGTAGTCATTCTTGTTGGTATCAATTCATTCTTATCATTCTCGACTATCAATTCATTCTTATCATTCTCGACCACCGTGATACCTGACTTCTTTGGAACCAAGTGAATCGGACTTACCCACTTGCTGTCAGAGATTGGGTATATGATACCAACATTGAGCAACGTTAGTATCTCCTCTCTCACCACCTCTTTTAAGTTGGGGTTGAGTCTCCTCTGGGAGTCTCTGAATGACTTGGCCTCATCTTCTAACAGGATTTTGTGCATGCAGACTGTAGGGCTGATCCCCTTTATATCCGCTATTGACCATCCAATAGCTGCCTTGTATTTCTTGAGCACTTCTATTAGTCTGCTTTCTTCGAGGTCATTCAGATCTGAGGCAATGATGACTGGTAGAGTCTCCATCTCGCCCAAAAAGGTGTATTTTAAATTGGAAGGTAGTTGTTTTAGCTCCAACTTTGGTGGATTTATAGTTGAAGGCAGTACAGCATTTTCCCATTTCTCTGTATGGTCTATGCCCAATTCCGCTTCAAGTTCTGCTTCATCAGCTTCCTCCCAATTTTCCTCTGCTTCCAACTCTCTCTCTAACTCCATAAGCTCATCTAGCTCCTCTTCAGTGAATTCCTCATCGACCATTGAATCTACAATATCAATTTGAAAACAATCATGAGAACCCACAGGATAAGGTAAAGAATCAAATACCTTAAATTCGACTGTTTCATCCAGGACTGTCATAGACAGTTTTCCATTTTGCACGTCGATAATTGTTTTGGCAGTCGCCATGAATGGTCTCCCCAAGAGAATTGGAAGGTCCCTCTCTGTTGCCCTCTTATCATCCATGTCGAGGATGACGAAGTCAGCAGGAATAATTAGTTTGTCGACCTGAATGAGGATATCTTCAATAATCCCCCGCGGATGTCGTGTAGAACGATCCGCCAGTAGTAATGACATAGATGTGGGTTTCAAATCATGCAAACCCAACTGCACGTAGACTGAATAAGGCATCAAATTGATACTAGCCCCAAGATCTAGCATTGCTCTCTCTTTCTTTGTATTTCCCACCGTGATGTCTATGTTGAAACTCCCAGGATCCTTCAATTTGGGTGGAAGTTTCTGCTGCAAAACTGCACTCACGGTTTCTGAAATCATAACCCGCTCATTGTGCCCATAATGCCTTTTTCGTGTATTAAGCTCCTTAAAGAACTTAGCGTATGCTGGCATTTTCTGAATCATTTCTAGCAATGGCAAGTTGACGTTGACCTTTGAGAGAATGTCATAGATGTCTTTAAATGCTGAGTCATTCTTGCTCTTCTGGAGGCGACCCGGAAATGGAACACGAGGGACAAAAGAATCTGCAGCCTTGGGAAGAATAGGTTCCCTTGTAGGATGACAGATTTCTTTCTCTTTTGTCACTGGAGAATCTGGAAGTGTACCTGTACCTGCATCATTAACAAATTCATTAGAAAGTTCATCCCCAACCTTATTATTAACCTCCTTACCACTGCGTAAGACTGTCACTGCCTTTGATTGCTCTGGTTGACTTGGAAACTTCCCTGGAACTTGTTGTTGCAGGGCTTCCGCGAGTTGTCCAATTTGTACCTCAAGCTTCCTGGTGGATGCCTCTTGTTGCTGATACATTTGCATTAGCTTGTCAAATTTATCCTCAATCGATGGTTTGACTTGTTGAGATGAAGGCCCAGCCCGTTGATTATAAGAATTCTGAGCATTTGATTGGTACTGGTTCTGTTGAAATGGTTGAAACCTCTGGGGAGGATTAGCTTGATATTGCCCCTGTTGTTGCTAATTATCTCTCCAGGAAAAGTTTGGATGATTTCTCCATCCTGGATTATAATTATTTGAGTATGGATCGTTCCTTTGTCGCTGTGGATAATCATTAAGTGCCTGGACTTGCTCCTATTCAAACTCTTGACAAGTCTCTCTGGATGAGCACTCATCAAACTCGTGCCCATTAACTCCACAGATGGAGCATGCAACGTCAGGTCTCTTTCCTCTAGAAGACATTAAGCTCTGCCCTTGCCTGCTAAGTTCTGCCATTTGCTGAACCATTCCTGGAGTGGTTTTCAACTCGTAAACTCCTGGTTTCCTCCCCCTAACACTCTTTTGCTGTGAATTTGCACCCAGTTTTTCAAAGAGCTGGAAGGTCTCTTCCATAGTTTTTTCTGCAATGGCTCCCCCTGCAGCATTGTCGACTGTGGCCTGACAATTCAGAGTCAATCCATCATAGAAAAACTGATTCTGTAACTCCAAAGGGTACCTATGGTGAGGACAATGATTTAACAGCAACTTGTAGCGATCCCAAGCTTCATGAAATGACTCTCCATCTCCCTGAGTGAAACAAGCTATCTTGTTTCTTATCTCTGCGGTTTTTTGATGGGAATAGAACTTCCCCATAAATTTCTTGTAAACTGCTGACCATGTACAAAGAGACGCTGCTGGAAGAGTCATGAGCCACTACTTAGCTACATCTTTCATTGTGTATGGGAAGCATCGCATCCGTAGCTGCTATTCAGACAACCTCTGAAGAGGGAAAGTTGTGATTATGCTATAGAACTCCCGCATAAATGTCAAAGGATCTTCACCAGCTGCTCCGTGGAAATATGGCAGCATGTTGAAGTGGATATTCTTCAACTCATAATTCCTAGACATTTCATCCAGCAAAATGCACGATGGAGAAGTTTCAATGACTGGTAATGCATAATCTCGCATGACTGGAGGCATGACAGGCTCCTCGTATTCATTTTGCATTTGTCTCCTTTCGGCCTCATCTACTCTCTCCTCCATCATCTCAGATTCTGAAGTGGAAGAATTAGAATCAGTTGGTTTATATGCGATTCTGTTGATTTTATCGTTCAGTGGCAACAGCTCTCCTTCTTGAGAACGACGACCTCGTATACAGTTATGCACAAGTACCTGAGAACAAACAAATCCAAATAAGGATGTAATAGAGAGATGAAACAAATAAAAACAACAATCGTTAGCGTAGTATTAGCAACCGTAACTACTTCCCCGGCAACGGCGCCAAAAACTTGACACGCTCAAACGCGTGGGAATAATATCCCAAGTGCAGGATGTGTGGAAGTAATATATTCCCGTGAGTACGGGGTCGAATCCACAAGGAAGAGGTGGTTACCAATACTTAACCAAAGATGTTGTAAAAGTTCAGAAATTGAAATCAATGATTTTTAGAATGATGTTGGTGAAATTAAATTCAACAAGGTAATGAGTAACGAAGGAATGTATTCAACTGTGAGGAAGTGTTACGCGGTCGAATGGAAACCTTCATGAGAGTCACTGGTGTAATCGACTTATTAAAGCTTAATATATATTTAACATAGAAGTATTTTCTAACATTGGCTCATCAAATTATTGTCATGCATTGATGATTCGAATTCAATAACTTCACCCAATCGTCATTAAGTGATGCAATCAAACACCCAAATCGAGTTGCACTTCTTTAGGTCAATTAGCACTTTCGTGGCTCAATCAACTTAACTATTATTGCTAGACTATTACTAAACTCATTCATGCCCTAATGATTTCTCATAGAGATAATAATTTCCATATTAATAATAAACCAAAATTCATGCAGAAACTTTCGTAATGCAAACAATAAGATTCATGTACTAATAGATTAAATTCTCTAGCAACACATCTCTAAATATATATACATAGAAATGTTCAGTCAATTACACCATTAAATCTCAATCTTGGTCCATTGACCACATAACTAGGAAATTAGTTCAACATAATAATCAATACTACAACAAGAAGAGAGAAGAGATTGATGAAACCCATTATGATGCCACCCAAGGACAAGCAAGTGTTGAAAGAGATGAGCTCTAGACCCCTTCAAGACTATTTTCGAGTTGCTGGAATAATTCCTCTCTTTTAGGGTTTTCAACTGTTCTATTTATAAGTGCTGACTTTAGGTCAGAATTTCTGCCATCGCGATCGAGCTGTCATTATCGTCGCGATCGAGGTTCATTTGTCATTATCGTCGCGATCGAGGTTTCGCGACCCAAGCTCGCGATGGCTCGGTCGCCACACTCTCTGGAGCAATTGTTGCTATCATCGCGATCACCTCCTCGCGCCGCGAGCAGATCCTAGCTAGGCGCGCGAGCAATTCCTAGCGAGGCACCCTCGCGATGGCTCGGTCGCCACACTCCCTGGAGACTTGGCCACTTTCGTCGCGATCGATCTGTCGCGACCAAAGCTCGCGATGGATCGGTCGCCACACTCTCTGGAGCAATTGTTGCTATCATCGCGAGCACCTCCTCGCGCCGCGAGCAGATCCTAGCTAGGCGCGCGAGCAATTCCTAGCGAGGCACCTTCGCGATGGCTCGGTCGCCACACTCCCTGGAGACTTGGCCACTTTCGTCACGATCGATCTGTCGCGACCAAAGCTCGCGATGGATCGGTCGCGATGGTAGTGAAAATTTATTTAGTGAAGTTTCCTCATCCAGAATTGCACGGTTTCAGCCCGACACTTCCATCTTTCGTATAACACCAATATAAACACCTAAAATATGCGCAAGCTCAATAAACACATCAAAAACGCAAAATTCACTCAAAATCCGATCAAAAGATAAAGTCTAAGGGTCGTAAATATGTAACAAATATTGATCGATCAACCACTAAAGTGTCTTTTATCTTAAAATAGAATCCAGAAAACCATAAAAGTACGTGGCATTGTTATACCAGAAGTGTGCAGTGGTCAGAGACATGCAAGTTACTGGTTTCCAGCCGATACATTTTAAGGCTCTGATACCAAGGACTACGCCGGGAGCCCTCAACACAGATACCAAACCCACTCATGTTGCCCTAACTCAACTTAATGGGACTTATGGCGGAGCAACGGGTTACACTATGCTGTGAGAGGGACCGTAGCAATCGGATCAAATTGTGTATCTGTTCTGATGTGCAGGATTCTCCACCGGAGGCAAGCACAGAGCATACTAGAATAGTTCAGTAGGATTCCATATTAAGATAAAATAGGCTTAGGGTTTTCAGGAAAGAAGAGCAAAGTTTAAGCAAACATAGTTTATTGATATCACAAGAAGTTACAATGGAAACTAGTTCCTGATCCCAAACTGGAGAGGGTCTAACCTTATAAAGACATAACAAACTCTCTGGATTTAAGGACAATAATTACAAAACAATAATTACATCAGACAAAAGAAAATACATGATAGCAAACAGACAAACAACTTTGAAAAAGAAAGATGCTGAAATAGACTAAAGTAACAGGAAGATCACGGGTGACTTTCCAAAAGTACAAGAAGACAAAACAAATAGTAAAAGCAAACTACTTTGGATAAGAGGGAATCTGCTGAGTTGGAGAGCATCATATTGAGTTCTGAGAAGGCGACAAGTTGTTGTTGTCGTATTCAGGATCACTAGAATCAATATCTCCATAAAAAGATTTATACCAGGGCTTGGATGACCCAATGTTGTGGTCATGAAGTGGCTGAGAGTGATGTAAAGCCTCAGGATCAAAATCTGTGTCAAGCTCCATAGGATCCTGGGAATCTTGAAAATAACCAGGAGAAGAATAAGTTACTGGTAGAATGAAGACTTCATCAGGGTAATCAGGATCCACATGATTAAGTTCATATAGAAATTGAATCAAGGAAACTTTGAGCTGTGGCCACTGAATGTCAAAATCATAAACTGTCTAATATTCATATGCATGATTCAAATACCATAAGATTTTTGTATCAGGATTAGAGAGATATGGCCTGTGAAAAATGAAAAGACATGATAGCTTATTACTCATAAGATCATCCATCTTCCAAATGTTATGAAAACCCATTAATAAGACAAGTTTATTATGCCACCAGGAGAGAGGATTAAACCATTGGAGAAAAGTACAAATGAGAGAGGTATCATTGTGGGGATCATGGAGGTGTTGATAGGTGGTCATGAGAGGTAAAACAACAGGAGTGGGTTTGGTATCTGTGTTTATTATATTTTAAAAAAGCTCAATACTAACACACAAAAATATAATTTAAATGCTCATAATATTATTTTTGTCTTTTAAAATATTAAATACTTATAATTGACTATAAAATAAAAATAATTAATAATAAACAATAAAAAAAGTAAATATTTAAATTCAAATTCTGTATTAAAATAATATTTTTATTAAAGATAATAACAAATTTACATTCTTATAATTTATATATTAATTTTATTGATTAATTATTAAATTTATTAATAACAAAATAATAAGTGGGGTCGGGATAAGGACAGCTAACCCTATACCTGTCCTATATTCGATATTGGTTTTTAATTATATCTCTAAATCCGTCCTGAACCAATTTATTTTTATTTAAACCCGCATCATATTGGACGGAATCCCCATTCATTCCGATTTTTTTAACGTCCCTAAACAGATTGGTATCAAATTTTTAAAATAAAAAGACTGATAGTGGTCTCAATAGAATAGAATGCATGTCATAAATAAAAGAACTAATTACACTCAACCACCCTGAGGTTTAGCCAATTACACTCGAAATTAAAGTTTGCATTAATTGACACTGACATTCCCTCACGTTAACTTTTACCGTTAGAATAAACGTTGACTTTTGCCAAATTTATTAAATGACCAAAATACCCCTGTTAATTAATATTATCAATTTTTTTCCTCTTCATTAAAAAAAAATTGATAGTGGAATCCAGATTGGATCTCCACCGTCCATCAACAATGATGGACGGTGGAGATTCAATCTGGATCTCCACCAAGAACAAAAAAAAAAAATTTGAAACTTGAATGTCTGGGTTCGTTCGAACCTATACTTCGAACCTTTTGTGGGTTCGATTCGAACCCAAAAGGGTTCGAAGATTTCTTCGAACCACCCCTATAGGTTCGATTTCTAACCCACAAGGGTTCGAAGGCGAACCCTTTTGGGTTCGTCTTCGAACCCACAAGGGTTTGAAGTCGAACCCTTATGGGTTCGAGATTGAACCCAGAGGGTTCGATTCGAACCCATCTAGGTTCCATGAACCCATAACCCACAAGGGTTCGAAGACGTGGAACCCAGAACCCAGAAAGGTTCGAAGGCGAACCCTTCTGGGTTCTATCTTCGAATCTACAAGGTTCGAAGTCGAACCTTTATGGGTTCGAGATCGAACTTAGAAGGGTTCGATTTGAACCCTTCTGGGTTCGTGGAACCCAGATCTTGGTTGATCTGGGTTCCACGAACCCAGAGGGTTCAAAGAACAAACCCTTCTATTTTCGAGATAAGGGTTCGACTTTGAACCCTTGTGGGTTCAAAGACGAACCCAGAAGGGTTCGTTTTCGAACCCTTGTGGGTTCGAATTGAACCCACAAAGAGTTCGAAGTCTGGGTTCGAACGAACCCAGACATTAAAGTTTTTAATTTTTTTTTTCTTGGTGGAGATCCAATCTAGATTCCATCATCAATTTTTTTTTAATGAAGAACAAAAAAAAATTGATAATATTAATTAACATGGGTATTTTGGTCATTTAATAAATTTGGCAAAAATTAACGTTTATTCTAACGGTCAAAGTTAACGTGAGGGGAGGTCAGTGTCAATTAATGCAAACTTTGATTCCCAATGTAATTGGTCAAACCTCAAAAAGGTTGAGTGTAATTAGTTCTAAATAAAATTACATTTCACGAGTCAACCTTTGATCTTGACGTGAGTGGAGGGGAGGCAGAGGATTTGCTCAGACTTGATACAATTGAACCCAATTGAAATTCATTAAAACCATTATTATCTTTGATACGTCCGCTTTACTATTTCCCTTCTGATAGTTGTATCTCCACTCCTACCCTGTGGGTTGGATGACATCCACTTTGAATTTTGTGATATCATATTTTTTGAATTTCTAATGATAAAAGAAAAACACTAAATCAAATAACCACCAAAATGGTCAGATATTTAATCTTCAAGCAACTTTTGGTTCAAGCTCCTTTGTAGCGGTCACAGTCCATTAAGGACAAACAACAAGAAGAAAACAAGGGCAGGACACAAAATTCCAGTCAACATGTGCAAGTCTTCCTTCAGAGTTTGACTTTCATTTATCTCAATATACTCTAAAATGTTGACCAATGAATCTAAAACATTCCATTTGGCCTTCAACAAAGTTTCTCAATAATGAAAATGGTAAATCTACTAAACCTCAGCTTTATTACTATTAAGAAAGTAATTAGTATTATGGGATGCTGATCAGAGATGAGTAATGATCAGAAATGCATTCGGGGTCAGTAATTTGACAACTACATGACAATTGAATTGCCCTTCCAAAATGACTTGCACTGTATCAACTTTACACTCTTGTGAAAGAAGCTGTTTTCTATCACTTTCTCGAGAAAGTGATAAGAGAAAATGAAGATAAAACAGAAAAAGAATGGGAGAGAAAAGATTAGTGTTTTCTCATTGACTTTTCACTTAATTTCTGTACAATCTACCTTTATATATGTTTAGTATTTACAGGCAAATAATTACAGGGAGACTGTCATGAGATTAAGCTCATGACAATAAATCAAGTTATCAAACCTTGATAAAGTTTGTACAATTGTAACAAACTTTCCCGTCTAAATAACTAACAATGTATGATAATCAACCATGGTCATCATGGTGATGATGTTTAATATCATCAACTGAAGTATCTTCAATAAGTCTGAGAGTGCACACATTGTTTGCTGGATTCGGTCTAGGTATTAAACCTTGCTCACCAGGTGTTTGATAAAATGCACAGGTCACTTGCACACCAGTGGTTTGCTGAAATGTAGAGTCTGCTATATTAGCTTATTTGACAGTTGCAGTGTTAGTTGTATCACTAACATTCCCCCTTAAACTCAGTAGGGAAGGCAACACAGTGAGTTTGCCCCTCAAAAACTGAAACCAAGGAATAGCCAAGGCTTTGATAAAAACATCTACAACTTGATCAAGAGAAGGAACATGATTAAGCATAGTTGACACGTCCAGAAAATGGATTTCTACTCCCAAGTGCAGGAGTGTCGAAGTAATAAATTAACCCAGTGAGACCGGGGTCGATCCACGAGGAAGAATATTTAGATCCTGCAAAAACCAACAAAAATCTACAAGGGAAATATAATAGGAAATAAAATATTATGAAATGAGGGTAGGTATAATGGTGAAACAAACTAAATTAAAACATGCTAAGGTTAGAGGTTCCACTCTTGGTATATGGTTTAAGTTATATTTAACTCATTTTTATCACTCAATTGGAATCCACACATAAAGGAGGTTCCAATCGGAAGTTAGACCATTTAAGTTCTTTACACATCTATCAAGTTATATTTCTTTTCTTTTAGTTATATTACAATGGGTACTCTACACTCCTTATGTTAAATGGGTTCAAGTACTTATTGTGCCAATCAACTACCATAAATCAAGATTCCTTTGCCAGATGCAGGTATAACCATGCGGTTCTAGACGGATTCAAGTATTTATGGTGTTGTTTGTCTACAATGAATCAAGAATCCTTGGTCAGAGGTGCAGGTACAACCATGCGGTTCTAGACGGATTCAAGTATTCATTGTGCCAAGAATTGTCTACAATAAGTCAAGATCCCCACTTCACATAAGAGTAAGAGATGAAAATTCAATTTAATAAGAAAAGTAATATAAAACAAGTAGATAAATTTACACAAATGAATATAAACTTTAAGACCATGTTAAGAGTTAAATAAATCTTTATTCACATACCAAGAGCTTCACCCTTCACCTTAGCAAAAAGAGAATTTAGCTACTCATGATAAAAGAAAGAAAACAAGTAAAAGAAATAAAATGAGCAAGAGAGAAATTAGATTATCACAAAAGTTCAACAATACAACAATGTAAGGTGAACTTGGCAAGGAACCCAAGCTGCCCTCAAGCTTATACAAGGCCTCTATTTATAGACACAATGAGAGGCAAACAAGTCAAAAATGGTAGGAATAAATTAATGCAAGTTGATTGAATTTGGTAAGGTAAAGTTGTCAACTTTGTTGTTTTCCACACATGCACCGACTTTTCCACCGAATTAGGCACCGTTCCTTTGACAATTCGATCTCGTGATAAACACCAAAGTTGTAGATAATTCTCTTATCTTTCTAGAATGATAAGACTCATAATATTTGGAATTTTCTGGAGAGAGTTATGGCCCAAATAGTGAAGACTGCCCAATTGACGCGGCCATGCAAACCAACCCAAGATAATCCAATATTTGTCTTCAAAGGAGTCCAAATCTGATAAGAGTTTACAAACCAAACTTATAGGGCTATGAGTTATCTTTCCAACACTATCAAGAACGTAGTGATTGGATATTTGAGTGCAAAGTTATGCCCATTACACTGAACCTGCATCAAAATAGAAAGTTTAACAATTAAGTGTAGTTATAAATAAGTTAGGTAATTTGATGACACTAATAGTATAAAATAATGGTTTTAACATTTATTATTATACAAATTTAAGTGTTCATCACACCCCCCAACCAGCTTATTGCTAGTCCCTAGCAATTAAAGCGTTATCATTTCATAATGATTTTTCAAATTTATATCTAAGTCTTCATTTACCCATTCTTCGTTTGTTCTATCCAAATAGATGAACTCTCGACAAAAATATTTAATTTGTCTTCTTCATTTTTGTGTGCAACATGTACCCTTAGACAAGATATTAACAAACCTTCTTTGTGCTCATTATAAGTTGACATAAGTTCATGGGGCTTCACCGAAAATATCAAAGTTCTATTCTAATATTTCTTCCAAAATAACTTCCTTGGGCAGAGCAATGTATTTCTTCCTCTCTCTCTCTCTCTTTGTTTTTTTTCTTTTTTTTTTTTCTCTCTTTTTTTTTTTTTTTTTTTTTGAAATAAGATATATGGTACATTCCTAACCCATGTAGCAAGCTTTAGGCCAATGACTCCCAGATCAGTTGACCTTAGGGCATTAGGTGTTGAGACACCCCTACGGACTTAATCACTCGGGTTGAAATATAGCCAGATTTATATAGTAATAGTGGATAGTGCAATGTCTAGTTCCCTTAAGCTTTCTTCTTAACCCATTTAGCGAGCTTTAGGTCAATGGCTCCCAGATCAGTTGACCTTAGGGCATTAGGTGTTGAGGCACCCCTACGGACTTAATTACTCGAGTTAAGAAGGCTTCGAAACCAAACGTATCCATAATTTATTATTACCTTCTTTTTTTTTTTTCTTTTTTTTTTTTTTTTTGAAATGAGCAAGAGAGGAAGAAGAGGATTCACTACCTTTGGTTGTTGATTTTGTTAACCCACAAGAATAGACTCTTAATAATCTTCAATTTGCAACCCACGATCAAATGTCAAAGTGTGTGTATGAGAAGAGTAGTTTATGAACACTTGCTTTGGGTATATGAGCATGAAAGTCAATTTATATTTGAGAGTTCATAGATTTGAATAGTCAAACTAAGATGAATAGTGAAGTCTCTTAATAAATTTTAAAAAAATCGAGATGAAATGATGACACTTATTATTTATTATCTTTTTTTTTTTTAGCATAAAAATAAATAATCATAAAAGTTAACACAAATATTATCAACTATCCCTCCCCCCAACCAAATAAAGACATTGTCCTCAATGTCTAAGGATAAAGAGAAAGTGTAGAAGAAATTACCTGAACCAAAGATTAATGAAAAGAAAAACCTGCAACATACTAGAACAAGGTAAAAAGAACATATTTATTGAAAACAAAAATGGGAAAGAAAGAAAGGAAAAACAAAATACATAGGTCAAGTCAATCTACGCTTTTTGCTACCCTCAGCAACTGACCAATCTAACTTAGATGTGGCAATGTCATACTCGGGAACAAAAGCTTCTAATTGTTCAATCAATTGATGAACATTAGAAGCAGTGACAATGATACGTCGAGCTAGAGGTGAGATAAATTGGTTTTCCACAGCATGATCTAGGAAAGACAATAGACCATCATAAAAACCACAAATATTCAACAAGCCTATTGGTTTTTGATGGATTTTGAGTTGGGCCCATGAGGTGACTTCAAAGAGTTCCTCTAAGGTTCCAAATCCCCCTGGTAAGGCTATGAATGCATCAGCATGACTAAACATTTCAGCTTTGCGTTCATGCATGTCTGAAACAATCTGCACTTCCCCAATTGTATTTCCTGTAATACCACCCACACTCAAAGCTTTTGGGATGACACCCAAAACTTGACTGCCGCCATCATAAGCAGCTTTTGAAACACGACCCATCAACCCAAGGTTACCTCCGCCATAAATTAAATGAATCTTTTTCTCTGCTAATACCTTACCAAGCTGGTCAGCAGCTTCCTCAAATTCTTTATTCTTACCAGAACTAGACCCACAAAAGACACAAATATTAGTAAAGCGGCGTGAGATGGTGTTTGCCATTGTTATGCACGCTTTTTTTTTTTGTGAAAATTTGTAAGGTTGTGAGAACTAGAGAAGATAGAGAAGTGTCATTTATAGAGCTTAAAAAGAAGATGAAATCATGGAAGCTATATGACTAGGTTTGCATTGGCAGATGGGTGTCAGTCTAGAGTATAAAATGTCAAAAAGAGTGGCTGACCTGTATCTGTACAAGTAGTTGTGATTGTGGCTCACATCTTCCTCTGGTTTTACGTCCAGAAACGGCTTGAACGCCCTCTATGGGTCGAGGATAGGCTTCCCATCCAATTTTCTTATAAATTGGCAAACAGGGTCTTTTAAAGTCAGATTCCCAAGACTGTATCGCTCCTGTTCTCTTTGAAATTGGTTCCATAAAGCGAGAATTGCAATATGCACATATCCACTAGGATGCGTCTCAAGAGTCAACAAAATATTGTCTAATGACTCCTTACTCAGGTCATCCTTAATGAATTGTATTTTATCTTCTCGATTTACAGACACCATTCCAAGAGAACGACAGCGTGTGTTACAAGTTGTGCGAGCACACTTATAACATACACCCAATTTCTTTGCTCTTCTTTTCTTTGCATAACTGCTTTTACCCAGACCAAGCATGTAAGTAAGAAATGAATCAGAGAACTCACCTGCCAATCTTACCTTGGCTTCAATCAGCCAACGTACCTCAACAGGGATGCCCTTGCACATTAGCATTCTTAATCTTTCGGACCGTGCTTTGTAAATTTTCATCAATGCTTTTTGAGGAAGTAAGGGAAAATGATTTTTCAATTTCTCGAGAATTTCTTCCATTTTTGTGAAAAAGAAAAGGGAGAGAAAGGAGAATGTACAAAGCAAGATTTTTTTTTTTTTTTTTATCAGCTATTGTGGGAGACTGAAAACACCGACTTGAAAAGTCACGGAGTACCGTTATCCGCCATTTAACCGGGAAAATAAAAGAAGGAAAAAGAAAAAGAAAAATACAAAATTAGCCTGCAATCACAAAAAAATTAAAGTTAGAGAGAAATATGCAAACCCAATTCAAATCATATCAATGGTTTTCATAACATGGGTTTGAAAGAGGAAGAGTCCCTTCTTCGAAAACTTGATTTTCTAGAAATGGTTTAAGTCTTTGACCGTTCACTTTAAACACGTTACCATTCCTAGGGTTTTCAATGTCAACGGCCCCATAAGGATATACATGTTTCACAACAAATGGACCGCTCCACCTAGATCTCAATTTTCCAGGGAATATGTGAAGTCGAGAATTATAAAGTAAGACTTTTTGCCCAACATCAAATGTTTTTCTTAAAATTGATTTGTCATGAAAAGCTTTGGTTCTATCTTTATAAATTCTCGAATTCTCATATGCATCATTTCTTAATTCCTCAAGTTCATTCAGTTGTAGCTTACGTAATTTGCAAGCATCATCAATGT
Source organism: Xanthoceras sorbifolium (assembly GCA_003430845.1). Lineage (NCBI taxonomy): Eukaryota > Viridiplantae > Streptophyta > Magnoliopsida > Sapindales > Sapindaceae > Xanthoceras > Xanthoceras sorbifolium. The sequence continues at coordinate 19,070,845 of CM010608.1, read as the reverse complement.
TTGAATTAAAAGTTTTGATAGCCCAGTAAGCTTTATGCTCCAGTTCCACAGGCAAGTGACAAGGTTTCCCATAAACTAATCGATAGGGTGACATACCCAAAGATGTTTTGAAAGCAGTACGGTAAGCCCAAAGTGCATCGTTTAGTCTAAGTGACCAATCTTTGCGATTTGGATTAACCGTTTTTTCTAAAATTTGTTTTATCTCTCGATTAGCTAATTCAACTTGTCCACTTGTCTGAGGGTGATAAGGGGTAGCAACTTTGTGTGTAATCCCATATTTCTTCATTAGAGACTCAAAGACTTTGTTGCAAAAATGTGTTCCCCCATCACTTATAATGACTCGAGGAATTCCAAAACGACTCAAAATATTTTCTTTCAAAAATCTGACAACTGTTTTGTGGTCATTATTTCGACATGGAATTGCCTCGATCCATTTGGAGACATAGTCAACTGCGACTAAAATGTAAACAAAACCGAATGATGATGGAAATGGGCCCATGAAATCTATCCCCCAACAATCAAATATTTCAATGACAAGTATAGGGTTTAGAGGCATCATGTGCCGTTTAGAAATAGCCCCCAGTTTTTGACAATTTTCACAAGTTTTGCAGAATGTGTAGGTGTCTTTGAACAGAGTTGGCCAATAAAATCCACATTGTAAGATTTTTGCAGCCGTTTTCCTTGAAGAAAAATGACCCCCACATGCTTCTGTATGACAAAATTTAATGACACTACTTACCTCATTGTCGGGTATGCATCTACGAAAAATCTGATCAGTGCAATACTTGAACAGGTATGGGTCATTCCAATAAAAATTTCTAACCTCTGTCAGAAACTTTTTCTTATCTTGTGCTGTCCATTGAGATGGCATCTCTCCTGTTACAAGAAAATTGACAATGTTAGCATACCATGGCATTTTACTAATAGAAAACAAAAACTCATCTGGAAAAGAGTCATTGATAGGTGTTATGTCCAAGGATGAGTTTGTTGTAAGTCTTGACAAATGATCTGCAACAACATTTTCGGCTCCTTTTTTATCTTTGATTGTGATGTTGAATTCTTGGAGCAACAAAATCCACCGTATTAATCTAGGCTTGGCATCCTGTTTAGACATTAAGTACCTCACAGCAGCATGATCAGTGAAAACAATAGTTGAAGAGCCAATTAAATAAGATCGGAATTTGTCTAATGCAAATACTACAGCAAGTAGTTCTTTTTCTGTAGTGGTATAATTCATTTGTGCACTATTCAAAGTTCTACTTGCGTAATAAATGACATAAGGCTTACCTTCCTTCCTTTGCTCTAGCACGGCACCGACAGCAAAATCGCTAGCATCACACATCAACTCAAAAGGCAGAGACCAATCAGGGGATTGCATGATGGGGGCAGTTGTCAAAAGGCTAATCAACTTATCAAAAGATTTTTGACAATCTTGAGTCCAGTCAAATGGTGCATCTTTTATTAGGAGATTACAAAGAGGTCTAGATATTGCACTAAAGTCTTTAATGAATCTCCTATAAAATCCTGCATGGCCTAGGAAAGATCGAACATCCCTAACCGTTTTTGGTGGAGGCAAATGGGCAATTAATTCAACTTTTGCTTTGTCAACTTCAATTCCCTTAGAAGAAACCACATGTCCTAGGACAATTCCAGAGGTGACCATGTAATGACATTTTTCCCAATTTAACACCAAGCCTTTTTCTTCACATCTTTTTAACACATTTTCTAAATTTTCAAGGCAATTATCAAATGAATTTCCAAACACTGTTAGATCATCCATAAAGACTTCTAAAAAATGTTCAACCATGTCACTAAAAATGCTCAACATACATCTTTGAAATGTTGCAGGAGCATTACAAAGGCCAAAAGGCATCCTTCTAAATGCAAAGGTGCCAAAGGGACATGTGAATGTTGTCTTTTCTTGGTCCTCTAGTGCTATGGGGATTTGATAATAACCTGAGTAACCATCAAGAAAACAGTAGTAGGGATGTCCTGCCACTCTTTCTAGAATTTGGTCAAGAAATGGTAAGGGAAAATGGTTTTTTCTAGTGGCAGCATTTAATTTTCTATAGTCAATACACATTCGCCAACTAGATGAGACTTGTGTTGGTATTAACTCTCCTTTTTCATTTTTTACCACTGTGACTCCAGATTTCTTAGGGACTACTTGTGTTGGACTTACCCACTTACTATCAGAAATAGGGTAGATAATTCCTACATCAAGTAACTTGAGAACTTCACCTCTTACTACCTCTTTCATGTGTGGATTTAATCTTCTTTGGGGCTGTTGACATGTTCTAGCATTATCTTCTAGATGTATTCTATGTGTACATATTAAAGGATTAATGTCTTTTATGTCTTTTAAAGTCCAACCAATTGCATTTTTATGCCTTTTAAGTACCTCTATCAATTTACCTTCCTGTTCGTTGGTAAGAGTTGAAGAAATTACCACCGGGTAAGTTTGTTCTTCACCAAGGAATGCATATTTCAGTCCTTCAGGTAATGGCTTCAATTCTAGTTTAGGTACTTCTTCTTGTTTACTTTCATTGACAGGTCTCAATTCTTCAAATTTCGGCTTCCAACCTTTGTTCTCCATCACCTGGGTACAATCAAGCAACGAACATATATTAGAAACAGTAGGATCTAGTTGCATGCTTGACTCAAATGAATTAACTAAACAAGTTTCTAAAGGATCAGAAAAACTCCCTGTTTGAAGATGATCTTCAACAATAGCTTCAATCATGTTTGCTTCTTCATTTTCATCACCTTCATCTTGTGGTTGTTTGCACATGTTGAAAACATTAAGCTCTAGTGACATATTTCCAAATGTCATCTTCATTACGCCATTCCTGCAATTAATCAAAGCATTAGAAGTTGCTAAAAATGGGCGGCCTAAAATAACAGGAATTGGTTTACACCCATTAGAAACAGGCTGTGTATCCAAGACAATAAAATCCACAGGATATATGAATTTATCGACTTGTACTAACACATCTTCCACTATCCCTCTTGGCACTTTAATTGATCTATCAGCAAGTAAAAGAGTAATGGAAGTTGGTTTTAACTCACCTAGATCAAGTTCTTGATAAACTGAATATGGAAGTAAATTAACACTAGCACCAAGATCAAGTAAAGCCTGTTCAATTTTATGCTCTCCAATAATGCATGAAATTGTAGGACAACCAGGGTCCTTATATTTCATAGAATTATTGTTTTGAAGAATGGAACTTACTTGTTCTGCTAAAAAGGCTCTCTTTTTCACATTCAGTTTTCTTTTCACAGTGCACAAGTCTTTCAAAAATTTTGCATAAGAAGAAACCTGTTTAATAGCATCCAACAAAGGAATATTGACCTTCACTTGTTTGAAAATTTCATAAATTTCAGGATTGTGGTTCAATTTCCTTGGATTGTTCAATGCTTGAGGAAATGGAGCTACAGGTGGGAGTTTGGTCTTTTCTTGGCTAGGTACAGGCTTATCAACCCCTTCCTTACTCTTGGAGATAGACTTATCATCTTTCTCACAAGGATCAAGAATAGGTTTTTCGACAACCTTACCATTGCGAAGAGTTATGACTGATTTAACTTGGTCCATGTGTTGACTTCTTGAACTACCCTCTTCCAGGTTGTATTGACCCTTAGGATTGGGTTGAGGTTGAGAAGGAAATTTTCCTTTTTCATGGATGGTGAGTGTTGATGCAATCTTAGCAAGAGTGTCTTTTAAATCAGACAAGGTTTGTGAAGTTTGATTGTTAATGGTCTCTTGCTTTTCAATGAATGAATGCAATGTTTCCTCAAGGTTTTTCCTAAATTGTGGGACATAAGGTGCATAACCTTGAGTACCTTGAAAGTTTTGGTGACCTTGAGGAGGTGATGGTTGTGAAGATTGTGCATGATTATCATTCCTCCAACTGAAGTTTGGGTGATTTCTCCAACCTGGATTGTAGGTCTGTGAGTATGGGTTAGGATTTGGCCTTTTGAAAGTGTTTAGGACATTGGCTTGTTCATGGAGACATTCTTTAAATGCAGGCAGAGTTGAGCACTCCTTAGTTGAATGGTCATTGGTATCACATATGTGACACACCATTTCTTGAGCGGATTTTAGGTGACCGCTCTTTTTCAATTCTAAGGCCTCGACCTTTCTAGCTAGAGATGCAAATTTGGCTTGAATGTCATGTTCTTCCCTAAGGTTGTAAATACCTCCACTAGATGTAGAGGCTTGAGCTTTGCTCGGTGCCTCTTGGGTACCTGCAGTGTCCCAATTTTGAGCATTCTCTGCTAATAGGTCTAGGTAGTCTAGTGCCTCTTCAGGGTCTTTATCTCCAAACTCTCCATTACACATCATTTCGACCATTTGTCTACCTTGGGGTGTTAAACCCTCGTAAAAGTGTGTGACTAGTCTCCATGTTTCAAAGCCGTGGTGAGGACAAGAATTAAGCAATTCTTTGTACCTCTCCCAAGATTGGTAAAGGGGCTCTCCTGGTTTCTGGCTGAAAGTGCTAATTTGTCTTTTGAAGGAATTTGTTCTATGATGAGGAAAGAACTTTTTCAAGAACTGTTCCTGCATTTCATCCCAATTACCAATAGATCTAGACCTAAGATTTTGCAGCCATGTTTTAGCTTTATCTTTCAAAGAGAAAGGGAAAAGCTTTAGTCGGATGGTGTTCATGCTACAATTTGTGTCATTGTAAGTGTTGCACACTTCCTCAAACTCTCTCAAATGCAGGTATGGGTTTTCGGCATCTAAGCCATGAAATTTGGGTAAAAGTTGAATAATACCCGGCTTAAAGTTAAAATGAGATGCATCTGGAGGAAAAACTAGACATGATGGAGCACTAGTTCTTGTGGGGTTCATGTAGTCTCTAAGTGTTCTAGGTTGTGCATGATCATTGTGTTGGGAACGATTGTCCCCAAGATCAGTGACTCTTTCAACTTCGTTTTCTGCCATATTTTCAAATGCAGATGGGAAGCCCCTAACAAGTCTACCAGTCGGTGTACGTGACCAAGCTCTCATGCAAGTCTTAGATGCAACAGAATAAAAGAAAACAAAAACACCAAAAAATAATATTATTTACAAGAAAAAGAAAATGAAAAAGATGAAAAGAATTTTGATGGTTTTGAACACCAAATGATACTTCCCCGGCAACGGCGCCAAAAAACTTGACACGTCCAGAAAATGGATTTCTACTCCCAAGTGCAGGAGTGTCGAAGTAATAAATTAACCCGGTGAGACCGGGGTCGATCCACGAGGAAGAATATTTAGATCTTGCAAAAACCAACAAAAATCTACAAGGGAAATATAATAGGAAATAAAATATTATGAAATGAGGGTAGGTATAATGGTGAAACAAATTAAATTAAAACATGCTAAGGTTAGAGGTTCCACTCTTGGTATATGGTTTAAGTTATATTTAACTCATTTTTATCACTCAATTGGAATCCACACATAAAGGAGGTTCCAATCGGAAGTTAGACCATTTAAGTTCTTTACACATCTATCAAGTTATATTTCTTTTCTTTTAGTTATATTACAATGGGTACTCTACACTCCTTATGTTAAATGGGTTCAAGTACTTATTGTGCCAATCAACTACCATAAATCAAGATTCCTTTGCCAGATGCAGGTATAACCATGCGGTTCTAGACGGATTCAAGTATTTATGGTGTTGTTTGTCTACAATGAATCAAGAATCCTTGGTCAGAGGTGCAGGTACAACCATACGGTTCTAGACGGATTCAAGTATTCATTGTGCCAAGAATTGTCTACAATAAGTCAAGATCCCCACTTCACATAAGAGTAAGAGATGAAAATTCAATTTAATAAGAAAAGTAATATAAAACAAGTAGATAAATTTACACAAATGAATATAAACTTTAAGACCATGTTAAGAGTTAAATAAATCTTTATTCACATACCAAGAGCTTCACCCTTCACCTTAGCAAAAAGAGAATTTAGCTACTCATGATAAAAGAAAGAAAACAAGTAAAAGAAATAAAATGAGCAAGAGAGAAATTAGATTATCACAAAAATTCAACAATACAACAATGTAAGGTGAACTTGGCAAGGAACCCAAGCTGCCCTCAAGCTTATACAAGGCCTCTATTTATAGACACAATGAGAGGCAAACAAGTCAAAAATGGTAGGAATAAATTAATGCAAGTTGATTGAATTTGGTAAGGTAAAGTTGTCAACTTTGTTGTTTTCCACACATGCACCGACTTTTCCACCGAATTAGGCACCGTTCCTTTGACAATTCGATCTCGTGATAAACACCAAAGTTGTAGATAATTCTCTTATCTTTCTCGAATGATAAGACTCATAATATTTGGAATTTTCTGGAGAGAGTTATGGCCCAAAAAGTGAAGACTGCCCAATTGACGCGGCCATGCAAACCAGCCCAAGATAATCCAATATTTGTCTTCAAAGGAGTCCAAATCTGATAAGAGTTTACAAACCAAACTTATAGGGCTATGAGTTATCTTTCCAACACTATCAAGAACGTAGTGATTGGATATTTGAGTGCAAAGTTATGCCCATTACACTGAACCTGCATCAAAATAGAAAGTTTAACAATTAAGTGTAGTTATAAATAAGTTAGGTAATTTGATGACACTAATAGTATAAAATAATGGTTTTAACATTTATTATTATACAAATTTAAGTGTTCATCAATAGTCTATTTCTGAACCACATTATATCGAACAAAGTAGAAGTCCAGCTTAATATACTTGGTGCGAGCATGAAGAACCGAATTATGAGACATGACAATAGTATTTTGGTTATCACACCAAACAGTAAGTACCGAGATTGAGGAATTCTCAATTCACATAGAAGAGAAGTATGCCATGTAAGTTTAGCAACCACAGCAGCCATGCTACAATATTGAGCCTCAGTAGAGGATTGAGATATTGCATGCTGCTTCTTTGCACTCCAAGAAATCAAATTGGGACTAAGGAAAACACAAAATCCAGTAATAGACTTTCAGTCATCAAGATTAGTGGCCTAATCAGCATTCAAGAAGCCAAACAAATGAGACGAACCAGCACCTTTAGTAAACTGAAGACCATAAGTAGAAGTCCCCTTCAAATACCTCAAAATTCTCTTCACAGCCTTCCAATGCTCATTAAGGGGATTTTGCATGAATTGACAAACTCGATTTACCGAGTAGGCAATCTCAGGTCGAGTAATGGTCACATATTGCAATGAACCAACAATAGACCTATACTTAAAAGCATCAGAAACTGGGTTGCCTCGAAAGGCAGACAGCTGATGACCATCACGAGTGATCATTGAAGATGGAAAAGGATGAGCTGTTGTCATGAGAACACGGTGCAACAGATCCTGGACATATTTGTGCTAAGAAAGGTGAAGTCCAAGAGCTGTAAATTGTACCACAATCCCTAGGAAATAGTGTAAACAACCAAGATCCTTTAAGGCAAAAGATTGATGCTGGGTGACTAGTTGATCAACAACATTGTCATTACTACCTATAATGATAATATCATCAACATAGATTAAAGGAAAAACTTCAATTTAATTCATACTTTTTAATCAAACATCACTTTTTTACTTACGTTTCCTTTTTTGGTTCGCGTGGTTCCTGACGTTTCATAAATAAATATAATTATATTAGATTAATAATATTATCATTTGACCAACTATTTGACGGTCAACCATTACTATTTGACAGTTTTACCCTTAAAAAATTAAAAGAATTACAATTTGACATTTCAATTAAAATATAATAAAAATAAATAAAATAATATTAAATTAAATTATAAAAATCTAAAAATATAAAACCTATTCAAAAATAATCAAATTAAATTATGTTATTAGAAAAAATTAATAATTTTAAAAAATAAAGAATAAAAAAGGTTAAAAATTGCTAAAAAAATAAAATAAAATAAATATATGAGAATTAAATTTTATTTTTTAATTTTTTAAATGTTAATTTTCTAATAAAATAACTTAATTTGAATATTTTTTTTAATTCTCTATTTTTTTAATTTTATTATTTAATTTTATAAATGTTAATTTTTCCTAATAAAATAACTTAATTTGAATATTTTTAAATAAGTTTTATATTTTTAAGTTTTTATAATTTAGTTTAATATTATTTTATTAATTTTTTATATTTAATTTTTTCATTATATTTTAATTAGAAGGTAAAATTATAATTCTATTAATTGAATTCTGTAAAGGAAAAATTATCTTTTAAAAGAATTTGTGATGGTTGACCGTCAAAAAATTGGTCAGAAAGACCAATTTGATATACTTAGGAAATATCAGGGATCACGCGAACCAAAAAATAAAATGTAAGTAAATAAATGATGTCTTATTAAAAATTAGAGACTAAATTGAAGTTACCCCTAAATTAAAATATAAAGGCAATAATGAGGAGAGGACTTGAAAATAATGAGTGATCGATCTTTAAAGAGGTAAAACCTAGCTATAGGAGGGCATGTTTGAGCTCATCAAACCAAATCTGTGGTGCTTGCTTAAGATCATACAACGCCTTATGGAGTTTGCACGCTAAGGTAGGATTAGAATGAATAAAGCCAGGCGGCTACTGGATATACATGTCCTCAATAATATCATTTAGAAATGCATTATTGATATCAATCCATTACTAGTGACAAAAGACATTCTATGTGTTGAATATGTATCATTGATGGTAAATTTGATCCTGAGGGTGCGAAGAGGAGAGTGGGGCCACGAAGCCTCTCGTTTAGAGTATTTCTAACAATACTCTCTTCTCTATCTCTATTTTGAAGAGTTAAATAAAAATATTCTTTCAATATTTTATTTCTAAAATATTTTCACTTCACCAACAATCTTTATCTTAAAAAATATTTTATATTTTTATTATTCTTGATATTATTTTAATAAATTATTCGATTTTAAAAAATATATATATTCAATATTAATCTCATTTTAAAAATACAGATAAAAACTTTGTAATGCTATAATTTTTATGATAATGAGATATATAAACTACAATTTATTTATTCGATTTTTCAATCTTATATTTCATTTGCTTCTTCCTTTTATTTCATTTGCTTCTTCCTTTAGCTTTAGGCCCTTACTTTTTCCTCCCTTTACTTTTTCTGTCTTTGATGAACCTTCTTTCTCAGTCTTGGAGCTTTATCTCAGTCAAAGTCGAATAAAGAATCGTCCATCTAACAGCAGGTAATTTTACAGTGTTAATTTTTTTTCTTTTTAATTTGTGTAAAATTAATTATTTTTTTAATTTTTTTATATTTTCAGTTTCGATTTTGATTTTGATTTTGTATTTATCCTCCAACCTTAGTTGCACGTTTTCTCTTCTTTAATTACCAATTTATTTGATTCATTTTTAACTTTAATAACCTCATTAAAACAAAGTTTTTTTATTCAAAACCATAAAAAACTATAAATCGACGCTGATATATATTAATTGAATTTAATTAAAAAAATAAAAAAATATTAATATTTAATATTTATTTATAAATAAATATAAAAAGTTAAAAAGTTAAAAATAAATTTAATGATAAAAAATTGGGGTCATTTTGCAACTCTCAAATTTTTTTTTTTAAAATTATGGTATATTGGAGCAAATAAAACTCTAAGATAAGATAGAATATATATACTAAAATAGAGTACTGTTAAAAATAGAATATTGTTAGAGATGTTTATAATTCAGTCAGCAGATTTGCTCACTCTTTGATAGTAACCAACCGATTCAACCGGACAGTTACGAAGCAAACCAAGTGTGAACCGGTTATGAAACGGTTTTGACCCAGGAATGAATAAACAAAAATTTGGAAAAAAAAAGAAGAAAATCATCGAGAAATTGGGAAGAAAATGATGAGTTTTTCTTTTTTACCTGATCAAGTATCAGAAGTGAAATCTTTCTCATACACAGTTGGTACTGTGTCAGAAGGTGTCCTAAGATTTCTGATTTTCATCATCTTGACGAAGTAAAAAGCCTCCCTTAAAAACCAAGAAACAGAAATGAAAGATCTTTTCACAAAGCAATCTCCATGGTTTTTTTTAATAATAAACATGAATCAGAAAGAACGTAGCGAAAAACTTTTTGATCAGATGAATGAAATCTCTCAATCATCACCCATGCATTTACTTTCATCATATTCACAAATTACATACAAATAAGAGCTTTGTAAAACTGGAACAATAATCCTTTCAAGAAAACAAGAGAAGGGGGAAGAATGAGACAGTAGCTGAACGAAGTGAGAAACAGAACCCCCGACTTTATCCTTTTATAAGGATACTACTGTTTGAAGCCCTAGAAAACGGATGCGACAGATTTCTCGGCTGTTTGGTAACTGAAATATAGTTGTTCTCGAATACGATTTTCCTTGTTTGGTTCACAATAAAATAAAATTATTTATTCCTTCCTGGTTTGGTTTGGGCTAAATAATTTATAGTAGTGGGTCTCAGAATCGGCTCAATGGGTAGACAAACGAGGCAGTTGCCTAAGGCCCTAAATGCATTTGCTATGCATGGCTTCAACTAATTGGGCCTTTTTTCTGCTTCCACAACCACCCTAAAACTTTTCCATTTATAACTCATTATTCTCAAGACAAGGCTCTCGAAGCAGTTCCCGTGCACCAGAGTTTATAAGCATAATGATTTACTCCATTTCAACAAATCTAACACTAAACTATAAGATTTAATGTTCCACTTACTGTTAATGAGTTTTACTTTCGATTTTTCAACATAGGTTAGCTAGAAACTACCTAACATATGTTTAATACTTAGATTGAAATATACAATAATGAATCGATCTTCCAAGTTCCATTATTATTTTCATAATGTAATATAAGAGCGGACAATGACAAAACAGTATAAGTGATTAATTAGTCGGCTTAGGTGATCCCGCACCCATGCAAACATGGTAGCCTTATCAATCACTGTTTGTCTCAATTGAACAGCACGATCAAGTCAATCTTCAAAAGCGATGGTATGGAAGAGTGAGAGAGCAACCAAAGGTATCATGTGAATATTAGATTTAAGTTAGGTGATACATTCGTATTAAAATATTAATTCTTCATAAACCAATATAATAATAATAAAAATACAAGCTCACTTTCTTGCACTAGCTAGTAGTAGTAGTACTTACTACCTAGCTAGCTATATTCCTATCAATATAATCATCAATCGAAGTTTTTTATGTAGTTTTTGGCGTGTTGGCAGCAAGCAAGTGTAACCACCCACTTCCAGGTTTCAACTTTGTATGTTCTTGACTTTTGATTTTTGTGAAGAGTTGGTGGCGAGGTCAACAAATTAGACAAGCAAGTAACCAAATATTTTTACTCAAAAAGAGTACATTTAGTGGACCTGTAAAAAGAAAAAAGGAATGGGAGGGATCACGGGAGTATATTTAATTTCACTCCCATCTCGTGGGTCCACAACGGGATTCTTGAAAACTACTCTTCTCCCAGCACTACAGATTCTTTCTTGGGAATTTAGTAAAATTGTCAAAGCTCCACTAACAGTTGCAACACTACCCAAGCTCCACTAATTTTTGCAACATCTACCCAAAGCCATTTTTTGGACAAAATTGCCCTTACTTTTACATTTGACCACTGCACTTTCTTCTTCTTCTTCGCACTGTCTTCTTCTTCTTCATCATCTACGCAAATTTCTTCACCTCACCCGGTTCTCTCTTCGTCTCTTCTTCTCTTCTCTTCTTCACATTTTCTTATTTTTCCTCTCTTATCTTCTCCATAAATCTCTTACCCAACCTAAGCCAAGAAATTCTGAAGTTATCTCTTGCAAATAAACCATCGATCCATCTCACACAGTCTTCTTCTCCATCAAAAATTCCAAGGTTAGTGTTAAACTTTTTTTTTTTAGTCAATGCAGACCTTTATGGGTTTTGAATCAGTTGTAGACATTTCACATTTGTTAATCCTCCATCAAAAAAATGAAGAACGAATTTTTATAAAAAAAAAATTTTCATCATGCCGACCCGATGGTTTTGGCCCGATGCGTTGTTTTTTCATTGTTTTTGGCCCGATGGTTTTATCATGTCGGCCCGATGGCTGGCCTTGGCCCGATGGTTTGATCATGTCGGCCCGATGGTTTTATCATGTCGGCCCGATGGTTTTTCTTCATGTTTTTTCATTGTTTTTGGCCCGATGGTTTTATCATGGCCCGATGGCTGGCCTTGGCCCGATGGTTTGATCATGTCGGCCCGATGGTTTTATCATGTCGGCCCGATGATTTTTCTTCATGTTTTTTCATTGTTTTTGGCCCGATGGTTTTATCATGTCGGCCCGATGGCTGGCCTTGGCCCGATGGTTTCATCATGTCGGCCCGATGGTTTTTCTTCATGTTTTTTCATTGTTTTTGGCCCAATGGTTTTATCATGTCGGCCCAATGGCTGGCCTTAGCCCGATGGTTTCATCATGTCGGCCCGATAGTTTTTCTTCATGTTTTTTCATTGTTTTTGGCCCGATGGTTTTATCATGTCGGCCCGATGGTTTTATCATGTCGACCCGATGGTTTTTCTTCATTTTTTTTCATTGTTTTTGGCCCGATGGTTTTATCATGTCGGCCCGATGGCTGGCCTTGGCCCGATGGTTTCATCATGTCGGCCCGATGGTTTTTCTTCATGTTTTTTCATTATTTTTGGCCCGATGGTTTTATCATGTCGGCCCGATGGTTTCATCATGTCGGCCCGATGGTTTTTCTTCATGTTTTTTCATTGTTTTTGGCCCGATGGTTTGATACTTTAATTTTTTGTCCTCCTCCTTTGCTTCATCATTTTTTACATTTTTGTCCTCCTCCTTTGCTTCATCATTTTTTACATTTTTTTCCTCGTCCACATTGTAGGTTGTATCAAAGATGTCGTCACTCTGATGCAGTTAATAGAACAGTATACGGTCAATACAATGTCGAAAAGGAAATGACAAATGTCGACGTGATTAAATAAAAAATAAATTACCTGTGGCACCTCAGTTCCAGCTGGAAATTTTTCATCACTGCCTCCTGTCTTGCAGACAACTTCAATCAATTTCTCAACTCCTTTCCGCATCTCATCAAGTTGTGTTTGTAGGGTTGCAAACCCTTTGTCAACTTTATCATTCAGTGCGGTCATAGAAGTCTTCAGACAGGCTACTTCTGTGTGGAGGCCATCGAATTTTCTATTCACATATTCTGAGTCCTAGCATAATGTCCAAGAAAAAGTTAAATTAACATTTACATAAAATTTAATGAACAATACAATTAAGGGACAATATTGGCAACATACCGATGGCCTCCGTCCAATAGGCCCCTCTTCTTGTATTTCAGCTTGCTTATATTTCGGTTGTGGTTGCTCTTCTTCAGCAACATCATCACTATGACTGTCATGACGGTACTCGTCATCTTCCTGATCACCCATCTCTATATATGGGGTTGACGGATCATTTGTAGTGGCACCCGTATCGAACCCCATAAAATAGGACAACTTAAGTTCTTCCTCCGTTGGTTTCAAAGTTTGAAACATTGAAATCTAACCAAAAAAACAAAAAAACAGCCCACGTAGTGTTATAATAACAATTTATATACCTAACATAAGTCTTTCAATGTAGTTCATACCTTTCGCCTACTGAAAATCTTATTTCTCAAAACCTCATATCCAGGACTCGTTTTCACTTCCCAGTTCAGAATACGAGGGGCTGAACGAGACACCCTGATAGCATACTTCTTGATTGAGTAAAGCGGAATCGCTTCAATTGCCCACACCTACCAAATAAAACAAAACCATGTTTCAATAAGAGTTTTAAAGAGGTTAAGGGTAAAAAAAGTTAAACAATTAAAATTACCTGAAAAGCATAGACAAATCCATACAGGTTGATCTTCTCCGCTGTATGGCTCGGATCCTTTTCAGCCTTCTCCCTAAACTTCTGATCTCGACCTTTGCAACAGGTGGAGAAAGAGTTGAATGTCCTTGAATAGATAAATGAACCCCATGGGAACCGATTAAATTCTTCTAAGTTATCAACCAACTTCATTGCCCAATATTCGACCTTAGTCCTCAGGTCCTTTCCAAGCAATGTCATCTCCAAGATCAGCAACAAAGCTACTTTAATCATGTCATCATCAGCATCATGTTCTTCCTCCATACGTTCGAACAAAGTTTGCAATTTTGTTCCAGTCACCTTTTTCACTCCCTTAAAATATTTCTGCCAAATTCTACACATATGATCTTCCCCTACAGTAGGGACGACTGTATCCCCAAAACGTAGACCGCTGACGAGGCAAAACTCGTTTGCACTGAACCGTATTCTATTCCCGCTAATCAAAAACCACATTTCGTTTTCAGCATTGTCCACATGGCACTCCCGCAACAAGATATGATGAAGCAATTGACCCGTGAAGGCCATTTCATTAACATCTAAGAAATGGCCAAAGCACGTTGCTCTTATTTGTTGTTGTTGACGTTCGGTGAGTTTACTCTTCAGCAGCCCGATGCAACCCCATTTAGAATATGTTGTCATCTTGGCATGGAAAAAATTTCTTTCCTTAATTTTCATCGTCCCAACCAACTTCTCACTTGCCATTGAATATTAGCCTGCATAAACAAAAAAAATTTGAATTCATCAACATACTAAACAATACAAATATATTTCATCAAATCATGTCGGCCCGATGATTTAATTTCATCGGGTCGCAGTGGCCCGATGCTTTGATTTCATCTGCTTTTGTTTCATGGTGATGCTTGCAGGCTGCCCGATGGTTTAGTCTGATCGGCCTGATAAAAGAAAACCGTCGGCCAACCGTGGGCCGATGATTAAATGTCATCGGGCCTCAGCTGGCCGATGGTTTACTTTCGTCGGGCCACAGTGGCCCGATGAAACAAAACCGTCGGGTCGCGGTGGCCCGATGACATTTAATCATCGGGCCACGGCTGGACGATGGTTTTGTCTGATCGGCCTGATGAAACAAAACCGTCGTCAAGCCGTGGCCGGATGATTAAATGTCATCGGGCCACCGCGACCCGATGGTTTTGTTTCATCGGGCCACTGTGGCCCTACGAAAGTAAACCATCGGCCAGCTGAGACCCGATGAGTCATCGGGTCTCAGCTGGCCGATGGTTTACTTTCCTAGGACACAGTGGCCCGATGAATGTAAACCATCGGCCAGCGAAGACCCGATGAGTTTTTCATCGGGTCTCAGCTGGCCGATGGTTTACTTTCGTCAGTACCTCAGTGGCCCGATGAATGTAAACCATCGGCCAGCGAAGACCCGATGAGTTTTTCATCGGGTCTCAGCTGGCCGATGGTTTACTTTCGTCAGTACCTCAGTGACCCGATGAATGTAAACCATCGGCCAGCGAAGACCCGATGAGTTTTTCATCGGGTCTCAGCTGGCCGATGGTTTACTTTCGTCAGTACCTCAGTGGCCCGATGAATGTAAACCATCGGCCAGCGAAGACCCGATGAGTTTTTCATCGGGTCTCAGCTGGTCGATGGTTTACTTTCGTCAGTACCTCAGTGGCTCGATGAATGTAAACCATCGGCCACCCGTGGCCCGATGCCCAAAACACAAACCTCTACACAAAAAATCAGAAGGAGGAGACGATTTCAATCGGTGTGGAATGTTACCACCGAAGAAGGAGACGATTTCGTTGCTGTGACCCGATGAACAAATCATCGGGTCTCAGCTGGCCGATGGTTTTGTTTCATCGGACCACTTAGACAGTGACCCGATGAAACAAAATCATCGGCCAAACGTGGCCCGATGCCCAAAACACAAATTTGTAAACAAATAATCAGAAGAAGAAATTTTTCCTTACTTTGAACAAGAACAGAAGAAGACGATTTCCTTGCTGTGCAGACCGCTTTATAACGCGACTCGCTGAACCTGCAAACACAAACGAAACGAAGAAGACAGACGAAGAAGACAAACGAAGAAGACAAACAGCAGCAGAGAACACAAATGCAGAAGACGAACAGGCGACGAACAGCAGTTGAGATGAACAGCAGTTGAGATGAACAGCAGTAAAAACAAGCAAGTCAAAAACTGTAAAGTGAAAACGTGGAGTCTGGGTCAAATGTGAAACTAAGGGCAAATATGTCCAAACAAAGTCTTTGGGTACCGGTTGCAAAAATTAGTGGACCGTGGGTAGTTTTGCAATTATTGATTACTGTTTGGGCAATTTTGCTAAATTCCCTTCTTTCTTCATTTATCAAGTAAATAACTTTTTTCAAAAACAAATATATATTTAAATTTACTTTAAAATAATTTAAGGATCGTTTATTTTTTTATATATAATCTAATGTATTCAAACTGGACACATTAAGAGTTCATTTATTTTTCAACCTTAATATTTAATGAGTTTAAATTAGACATATTAAGTTATTTTTATTTATTTTTTAAGTGGTCAAATAACTTAAAAATACTAAAAAAAAAATAATTTAAAATAAAAAGTTAAAAATAATAACTTATCACTTAACACCTAATCATTGAATTATAATTATAATATTTTTTTCTATAATTAAATATATTTTCTTCCATAATTATATTTTTATATTAATATAATCTCAAATTTATCTTTATCTAGATGTTTTTGTCTTGAAAAACAAACAATTAACACTTTAATTCAGTAGTTAAAAGGAAAAAAAAAAAATATCATTCAGGTTTTAGTCCCCTTCTATTCTTTAGAAAAATTCAAACATATTCAGTCTTCAGATAAAAAAAAACAAACGAGCCCTAAGTAGTTTTTGTTTATTTTTTTTAAGTGGTCAAATAACTGAAAAATGTTAAAAAAATAACTTAAAATAAAAAGTTAGAAATTCTAACTTATCACTTAAAAGGTTAGAATGAAAAAAAAAAAGAAAAATATGTTTTTCAGGTTTCCTATTCAGTTTTCAAAAAACTTGAGTCATATTCAGTTTTCAGATAAAAAAACAAACGACACTTAGGGGTCCTTTTACTGAACAATGAATGATGACTAAAATTTAAAACCTGAATGACATATTTATTTATTTATTTTTAAAACCACTGAATATAATGTAAACTTGTTTGTTTTTTAAAAATAAAAATGTCTAGAAACAGATAATTTAACATTTATATACTTATTATGATTAATTGTTATATATTTTTATTTGCTATGATACAAACAACTAAAACTAAATGATTTAATAAATCCTAAAGCATTTATATATATATATATATATATATATATATATTAATAAGATTTTATTCAGGATAAAAATATAATAAATCATTATATTAAAAAATAATTTTTATCATAGGAGTCGAGACCGAGATATATATAAAACCTCAAATTATAACATAATTGTTTCATTCAATCACAATTATAATCAATAATATATATGTATCTAGCTTGCTACTACTGTAATACTATAATTAATATATACATCACCAATAAAGTTATAATTTTTCATTACAAACAATAAACTTATATAGAACACAAGTAGTTAGATAAAAAAAATAAATGATTTTTACCAGAATTTTACTCAGAGATAATTCAATATTTCGATTCCAATAAACTTTAAGGATGAGAAGTGATTAGAGTTTACATATATATATATATATATATATATACATATATATATATATAGAGAGCCGTATATGAAAAAAAATAGGGTAAAAGAAATAAAATTAAATAAAACTGAAAATATGTTATATTAAGGAGAATACTTTTGGAAGAAAATATTTTAAATAATTTACAATTGAGTAAAAATTCAGGATTTTTTATTCTTTTTTTTTAAAGTTAAATTTTAGTATTTTTATGTTGTTTGACCATTTAAAAAAATAAAAACAACTTAATGGGTTCAATTCAGACCCATTAAATTTTAAGTGGAAAAAACAAACAGCCCTTAATTTTATTTCAAAATACTTTTAGTCATTATTAATATATTAATAAATGACACAATCACTCATAGCTGAAGTGTTTAGATACCTCCCCATTTCAACAGTAAGGGTTCAAGTCTTACCATGCACATTTACCAGCATGTGTAAGATGTCTCCTATTATCGGTGGGAGTAGATATCCAAGCCGTGCGTTTAGTGATTGATCTCGTCAAGTCCTGACAATTATTAATCTTGTAATTATACCCTTAAAAAAATATATAAATAAATGAATTAAAACATTTATTTTAAACAAAAAATTACATAATATATGATCCAATCGAGGCTAGTTTCAGGATACTATTATATTTAGTCAAATTGTATATTTTACTAAGCATGATATTAATTTAATCAAGTTCAGTTTAATTCAATAAAATAATATAATCATATCCTACATGTCAAAAGAGCAGAAATTGGAGTCGTTTTTTTTTATGTCAAAAGAGCAGAAAAAGGACCGAGGCACAATTAAAAAGTATTGAGAACAAAATTAAATAAAAACAATTGTATTCACTTAACATTTTTAAAACACTTTCACTTATCTATAATGTGCTTTTGATTTTCAAAGTACCGTTCATACACATGAAACGAATAGTATCAACTCTTGAGGGAAACAAAAGAGCAAGTACCACGAAAAAATTAACATTGGGACACATATGCTATAAATGCTATATATCAAGTATCACAAGCAGCTTTGAGTATCATTTGAAACGCTTTCTCGATGCATGACTTCAACTTCTGGGCATCCACGAGCCCTTTTTCTGCTCCAATAGCAACCCTCACCTTTCCATTGTAACTCATTATTGCTGTCACAAGACTCTGCAGGTAGTCCAATCTAAAGCAATTATAACCAGTATTTCTTTTAACAACTTTGTGTTGATCCAAAAGTTTATTTATGTTTTCAATATTATATATAAATACACACTCTCTTATAAAGTGACATATGTTAATATGAACCCCAGTAATAACAAAAAAAAATGCTTTCTTTGTACTGTAAAGATAAGAAGAATAAAATGAACAAAATTATATTAATTTTCACATACGTGAGGCGCACCAACGACCATGAAGTACAAGCCTGTAACTGGATGATTAGCCAAAGTCATCTGCTCAATCGGCCCCATGAGACTTGTGATACCCATACTTACATTCTTTAATGTGCCATGGATATAACTTGCTGCTGCCTGTCACACCAAAATTAACATATATACATTACTAGAATTTTGTAATCGCTCTCAAATTGTTTAAAGGAGTTTTTTAACTTTTTAGCAAGCTTTTTTTTTGTTAGTTTTTGAAAGCATACTTTTTAGTAAGTGTAGGAATTGCTATATGATTATCAGAAGTGGTAATTCATGTCACTGTATATATTGATCGTACAAGAATGAAACTATCCGTGGGATATGAAATACGCACCTCGGGGCCTCTAAGTTTCTTCAAAATCTGGAGAAGTCTACCGGTCAAGTAAACACCCAAAGAGCTTTTCTTTGCATTAATGATTTCTCGAGCTTTCCAGACGAATTCGAGTGGGTTATTATTATTCGACAACTTGGAATAATCATCAGTTAATTTGGGTAAGGGTACATGCAAGAATGCAAAATAATTACCCCAAGGTGTCTTAGCATCGGATTTGATCATGTCTTTAACGGGAACGTAACCGCGAAACTCCCTGGTGTTGAGCAACACCAACGCCGTTGAATTTGCTTTGCTTGAACCCTCCTTATTTTCTTCCATGTATAACCGAGTCCCCAGGAATAGTATTCCGGCTAAGACGTCGTTTATTGTCTGTTTGTATCAAATAGATCAAATGCATAAGAAAACTAAAACTACAAAAACACACACACACACACACATATATATATATATAAAGATGAAAATGATGAAATAACACACATACCGCACCAATATTGTCTTTAATCTGTTTGATATGATCAAGGGAGAAAGTCATCGTTGACACTGTGACCGGGCGAAACTCAACTCCGGGAACCCCGGATCGTATTGGACTCACATCATCCTCAAGCAAACTACTCTTCAAAATGCTCCAATAAAAATCTGATACAGTGTTAGAAACCACTGAGAAAATTTTGGACACGTTATTGAATAAGCCATTGCTGCTGTGACTGTCCTTATTGCTAGAGGAGCTCAAAGGAGCAGAAGGAAATGTCAAGGGAAGAGAAGGGTTATCAGCCCTTTGTAAACATGAAAGAAGAACTCCAACCAAAGAGAATCCATCTCCAATAGAATGATGAAACTTGAATATCACGGTGCTAGCTGCATTGGAATTGCTTGTGGGGTAATTTATCAAGTGAATTTCCCACAAAGGTTGGGTTACTGGTAACTTTTCCATTGCTATGTCTGAGATATAGTCTTCAAGGTACTTGTCATAGGTTTTTGGTGACGATCCGGAGGGAAAAATAGGAATTTTAATGTGGTCCTTGATCTTCACTTCAACTCTCTTCCATTGTTTTTCTCCATTTTCGTCTTCAACCTGTGCGTTATCATATTACTTTGAGATACAATATTTTGGAAAAAGATGGCACATTATGCAATATATAGTAAGCATAGTCAGGAACAAAGCTATTCTACAATGGCCACCAGGCCTTCCATGCACGAACATAACACAAACGCACACACTGAGAGACTCACGTCAATTGTCATGAGACACAGAAAAAGAGAATAGTACCATGATGGAGCAGAAACGTATGTTGGTGGGGAGAAGCACATCCTTCACCAACGACTCCACTTGAGAATCGTCGACCGATATGGGCACTCCCAATTCCAAAACACCAAGTATACACAACGAAAGAGCTTCGCTATTCAGAAATTGTCCCGTTGGGCTCACTGGTTCTCTCTCTTCTTCTTCCTCCTTCAAGTACTCCATTATTTTATTACTTTTTATCTGCTTGCTTGAGCTTCCTTGCGTGTATATATATATATATAGATAGATAGGTGAGGTTATATTAAATAATTTGCAAAAAATTGTTTCTTAAAAAGAAAAGGTTGGAGGTGGACGTCTTATTAATTATTCAAATAGATGTGAGATGAGCATTTGCACATGGAATGTCCGGCGACTATTGAGCATGAGATCGCCAGTTATGGAATTAGGTTTGCAATAAATTCCTTTGACATATATCACTTATGCGGTTGCTACTACACATAATATATAAATTAAACCTCATTTTGTATAATTAATGTTTATTACAAAAATTATTTCTTGTTTTCAGTTTAAAATTTATAATTATTTGACGAGATGAAGTTGGTGACCCTCTAAATTCGAGTAGTGTTTAACTCTTCCAAACCCCGAATTTACTGTAATAGTTAAAAAAAGAAGGAATTTATGATTCTTGTAATCCTCCTATTATATAATTCAGTAGCAACTTAATACATAACTATATGAAACTTGTATAAATAACCTAACCTTTCATTACGTTACCATACTTTTTCTTAGGTCATAAAATATTTATGATATTAATAGCTAACAATTTGTAGTACACAAGGAAGATCTCGCAAATGGTATCCAAATAATAAATATTAAATTTCTTAATACGTACTCTTTTTTCTTTTTTAATATTATATACGGTATGGCGATTAAAATAGAATATTATTATGTTGAATGGATATTATTTATCATCAAACCACCTTGAATAATGAATTTTTAATATAACTATTAAAATTTTTTTTTAATTGATTAGGAAAGGGAAACACAATGCCAAAAGATTTATA
Source organism: Xanthoceras sorbifolium (assembly GCA_003430845.1). Taxonomy (NCBI): domain Eukaryota; kingdom Viridiplantae; phylum Streptophyta; class Magnoliopsida; order Sapindales; family Sapindaceae; genus Xanthoceras; species Xanthoceras sorbifolium. Next base: position 19,049,266 of record CM010608.1, on the reverse strand, counting down.
TTATAATTTAGGATTATTAGTGAATTGAGGTGATATCTGCATTAATTAAATCGTGAGAATGTATTAATTTGTTCAATTTTTCAACTCTATGATTGCTCACGTGAATATTACATCAACCACCCACCGCCCAAGTACGTACGTCAACGGGTAACATCTAACTTATTGTAGGTACAAATTATGATTTTGTATAATTTTTTTTTAATGGTAATAATTTATTCTTAAAATTTTGACGAATTATCAATTTTGTAACGCAGTTTATTTTATTAGTACTCGTAGCCCCTAAGTTTTTATAAATGTATCAATTTGGTCCATCTGTTAGTCAATCATTAATTATACTTAACGGATCCATGAATATTTTTGTCTATAAACCATGCACATCCACGTGTCAGATAAAAAGAAATATGGAGACCCATTGCCGGGTCTCCATTTCTCCATCATTGGCTGGGTCTTCATGGAAACCCAGCGAAGATGGAGACCCAAAGATAGAGACCCAGGGTCTTCATTGCCGGAGGTGGAGACCCGGATGGATCTTCGTCGCCTCCATCAATTTGGTGATAGAGACTCAGCTGGGTTTCCACCGCTAGAGGTGCAGATCGATGGAGACCCATCTAGGTTTTTATCAACTCCATGGATTTGGCAATGGAGAACCAGCTTGGTCTCTACTGCCTCTAATGATTTGGCGGTGGAGACCCAGCTGGGTCTCCACCGCCAGAGGTTTAAATGGATAGAGCCCAGCTAGGTCTCCACCCCCTCCATGGTTTTGGCGATGGAGAACCAGTTGGGTCTCTACTACACGACGATGGAGACCCAGCTCAGCAGAGGTGCAAATCGAGTTGGGTCTCCATTGCAGATCGATGGAGACCTAGTTGAGTCTCCATCGATAGAGGTATTGTTGTGAATCTATGAATTGTGAAGTTGTGAATTGTAAGGTGCAAATCGATGAATTGTAAAGTTGTTGTGAACTGTGAAGTTGGAGATGAAGATGGTGATAGTTGGGTGAAGTTGGAGATAGTGTGTATGATTGTGATTTTGATGTGGGGATTTGATCAAATCTGATGAGATGATAGTTTGGTATTGATAGTTGGTCTCCATTAACAAAGAGATGAAGACTGAGGTTGTGAATTTTGAAGTTAGAGATGAAGATGATGATAGTTGTGTTGAGTTGGTAATTATCAGACCTTTTTAGGGGTAAAATGGTCCTTTTAGGTTGTCAAACAGGATCTAGGGGTAAATTTGACTTTTTGCTAATTCTTTGAAGTTTGACCATTATAAAATTAGTCAGAGGGACGAAATTAATATATTTACGAAAATTTAGGGTCCACGGAAATTAATAAAACAAACTGTATTTAAAAACTTATAATTCGTTAAAATTTAAGGACTAAATTAATAATTGCCCTTTCTTTAAATCTTGAATGGGTAGAAGAAAAGGATATCCGATATTTCTCAGCTAAAACACAAGAAATTACAAAAAAAAATTAAAATTGATATTAACTGAGGAGCATGACTCTTATATGTTTTTGTTTTCCTGTTCTATTCAAATGATCAGTAAAATCTTAATTCTTAAAAAATTATGTGTAATGTAATTTAATTTTTACACTTAAATTTATGATCTTATTTGATACGAGTGTTAAGAGCTTCTCCAACCCATGATCAAAATGGTGCAAATGCACTATTTTAGTACAATTTTTTATCTAATCTAATACCAAAATCCAATCTCCAATACCTTTTTTTGGTATTGGTAAACAGTGTTGCACCATATTTGGTGCAATACTATTCACTTACACCAAAAACTATTTATTATTTTTAAATTTCAATTTTGTCATTTGTGTGATAACTCCAACAAATTTTATTCCTTTTATATTATTTAACCAATTTAATTAATTTATATATTTCAATAAATAAATAAATATATAGATAAATTAACTTAATACAAAAAATATACCGTTGGGATTAATTTGTCAAGAGCTTCAAAATGAGTACAATATTGATATATATATTATTAAGTTATTTAATTAACTTATTATATTTTTGAATGATGTGATTATTGACTAGAAAAAATATGTGGGTTAAAATTGATGAAAATTTAATGGTAGAAAAATAAGTGGGTGAAAAAAACAGTCGCTCGAAAAATACGTGGGTAAAAAATTAGACACAAATTTAATTAGTTGGATAAAAAAAATTAGTTGAAAAAAAATAATTAAAATAATATTATATTAAAAATGACAAAAAATTAATTTGAGTATTCAATTTTTTTTTATATAATATGTATAATTATTTAATAATATTATTATAATACTAAACAAATAAATAAATATTATTTAAAGAATTATGTATATAATATTATTTAAGAATAGTATTTACATTAATATAGTGTAAATTGGATTGGAGATGAAAAAAAATTTAGTGTAAAAATATTCTAAAAAGATACTAATTTTATAATATTTTAGTGCAAAATTTGGTACTGTGTATTAAAAATGGCCTAATAACGTACTATAAAGCTATGAAAATTTATGAAAATTTAACATTATATATACGGCCCAAAGTCTACTCATACAACCGAGTGATACCTACTCCCGCGTCATCCTTGTTTGCTTTATCTGTCATCTTGGCTTGCTTTATCTGTATCAGTATCCGTGACAAAACATCATTATTACGCAGGACCTAACTAACAACTGTGCAAGATCCTTCGACTGATTGAGCCTTTGGCGGTTGTTTGTTTTCTATTTGCTGAATAAATAAATAAATTGATCGACATTCTACACAAACAACAGTACAGCCAGCGTCGTCAAATCAGCAGCATCATGCACCGTGATGCTCCCACAGACTGGCAGGCACATTGGCATTGGTCATGCAAATTAATTAATACGAAAGAGTTTTCCTAAAAAGGAGAAATTAGATGTAGTCAAGTAGATGTGAATGGAAAGTGTGTGACCGTTGAGGCCATCTCCAATCCACAGCACCAAATTTTGTATTAAAATGGTGTAAAAATAGTATCTTTTTAGAATATTCTTACACCAAATTTTTTTCATCTCCAACCCAATTTGCACCAAATTGGTGCAAACACTATTTTTAAATAATATTCTATACATAATTCTTTAAATAATATTTATTTATTTATTTAGTATTATAATATTATTATTAAATAATTATATATATTATATAAAAAAAATTAAATACTCAAATTAATTTTTTTTCATTTTTAATATAATATTATTTTAATTATTATTTTTTTCCAACTAATTTTTTTATCCAACTAATTAAATTTGTATCTAATTTTTACTCGCATATTTTTCGAGCGATTATTTTTTCACCCACTTATTTTTCTACCATTAAATTTTCATCAATTAAAAATTAAAAATGAGTTAAATATTTAATTAATAAGTTAATTAAATAACTTAATAATATATATCAATATTGTACTCATTTTGAAGCTCTCGACAAATTAATCTCAACGGTATATTTTTTGTATAAATTTAATTTATATATTTATTTATTTATTAAAATATATAAATTAATTAAATTAGTTAAAGGATATAAAAGGAATAAAATTTGTTGAAGTTATAATATAAAGGGCAAAATTAGAATTTGAAAATATGCACAGTATTTAGTGTAAGTGAACAGTGCTGCACCAATATGGTGCAGCACTGTTCACTTACACCAAAAATGTGCATGGGAGACAGCACAATGGTGCTGCGTTGGAGCGAAAGTTTGCGCCATTATGGTGCAATACGCCATTAAGAGACTGGGTTGGAGCCGCTCTGACAGTTGAGAGATTATGGGCCAGTTATGGGGTTAGGTGTGGACCTGGAATAAAGAAGTATGGAAACACCTCCAATCACATTTCTCGGCTCGTGATTAAATTTTCAACCGATGGTATGTATTTCAATTAAATAATTATTGTCGTATTGTCAAAGTCGTGCTCGTCCATTAGTATTTAATTTAGCACTGTCAGATTTTATATATATATAAGTCCAATTCAAATCAAACCTCTACCGCATTAAATATTTCCTAGTATCAATTGCTAACAAGATCTACCTGTTCCTGAAATCATTTAGGATACGTTTGGATTGCACATTACGCCAGCAGATTAGATACAAACATTTGTACACTAATGGTACCGGTAATAATGTTTACATAAAGAACCCATGTTTGTGGGTTATGATTGATAAAACTGAATTTATACATATTTTATTTTATTTTATTTATAAATAATTATTGATAATTTAGTACAAGTAATTATAGCTTTTTTTTTAAATAATTTTATTTAATTCAAAATTTAATTTATTTCAAAGTTTTCTCAAATTCATTTTCATTCCAATCTAATATTACATCAAATACATAATAATATTATATCAAATCAAATCCAATATGTATACAAAACGAGGCCTTAAGGGCAAATTATACCAATCTATCTAAGATTTGTTATTTTACTGTTATTAATCAACTTATTCAAAAACTCACAAGTCACAATGGCCCGTTTGATTTTGACCGTTAACCATAAAATGGTTAAAGAATAAAAATGTCCACAATTTAAAAGATCAAAAAGTAAAAAAAAAAAAAAATTTGAAATAATATTTTTTTACATCTCCACCGTACATCTTGAATATGGATGATAGAGATTTATTCATAAAAGATATAAATTTAAAAGTAAAATAAAAATAACAAAGTTTCAGATCTCTATCTCTAAAATAAACTATAGATATTTATTTGTTTATATTTTAAAAATAGAAATGGTAGAGAGGATGAAAATCATGGATCTCTACAGTGATCTAATTGCGGTGAGGCGTGAGCCTCATACCTATTATCAATTTAGTCACCATCTTGTGGGAAATCACTTAATTAAGTTGTATGATTAGTTCTTATCATCAATTGCACCGGCTATAAATTGATAATTGCATTAAAACCTTGTTTTATAAGATTAAGTATAATTTGAATTTTAGATTCAACTACTATTAGCTACACGTAGGAGTCAAGTAAGTGGTTTTATGTCATGTACGATTTAATTAATTTAAAATACGAGAGATTGGTGAGAAATGATACTAAATTCTCTTGTCAATTTAACACCAAGTTATTAAACTTTAAATAAATAACACCAATTGCAATAAAAATAATATTTTACCATTCATTAAACCAATTTTGTATTCTTCTACCTGATTTCATTTTATGTTTTTTTAATTTACTTTTTCTTTTCTTTTCTTCTCTCTTTCCTTTGTACGAAAACTTCTTTATTTCTCTCTAAATTTCAAACTTTAAATCGTAATACTTCTAGACCCTAATTTACGTAGGGTAGCGGAACAAGCACTACAATCTGCAAAACTAACAACCGAGAGAGCCAAAATGTATTTAGACATTGGGGTAGTGTCGGCCAAGGACATTCTGACACTGAAATTAGAATTGTATAATAAAGATTAAATGCTCAAAAGAGGGTAATAAAGCAAATGAATTGTAATTTATTTCTGTGAGGACTTGCTAGGGAAATATGATCAGAATTCAAAGGTGTGTGGCAGAATGTTAGATGACGGACCTTTAGAATGTTGTCGGAAAGGAACTCCTCCAACCAAGTAAGTATTGAGAAAGAGAGAGTCTGGGAATTTTACCCCCTGGCTTGTAAGGGGTCTCCCTTTTTATAGTTGAGGTGTGAGTGTTCGTTGGAGGGATCTACGAGAACGTTAGAAGAATTGATTTGGTGCATTTCATTGTCTTAAAACGGGTATCTCTAGGATCATGGGAGCGTTCTTACATTAATAAATCCCTTAATTCTCACATAACGTTTCTTTTTCGTACGCTCTACATGATGTCACGTTCTATATTGTCCAAAACTTTTTAGGCTTTGCTTTTGGACTTTACGGGTTGTATGGGCTTTGGTTTTAGTATTTTTATAAAAGGCACCTTTTATCTTCTTTTGTTGGTGATTGGGCTTGGCCCATTAATATTTTTTTTGTCACTACAATGCTCTCTCTATATAACTCTTCCAAAAAATCAAAATATATATATTTTAAAATTAGATCTACGTTGATTTAAATGGTATAACTATTTAAGATGTTTTACTCTCGATTACTTATTTAATTATATCTCCTTGTTTTGAAGCTATAAACATGCATTGCTATCAATTTTGTGTTTTTATTGTAAATGTATATGTGAACTAATATATGTGGTTGTGATCTATTTAATGTATCTATAATCTATTCTACGTGTTCATGTGATCTATTACTTTAACAGCGGCAACAACAACATCGTCCCCGACCACCCATTCAAATTCTTTGCCGCTGTCACTGTCGACTAATAGAGCGGTCCTATCAAGTACTTTATCCGATTGGATTCGATCCAGTAATACGTGAACCTCTTCGCTACCCTCACACCAATCATGAATTTCACTGACCTCCAGCCACCGAACCTCAAACGAAGCACTGGTCGGCCTCTGTAGTCAACTTAGCCTTCCACGGCTTCTTTCGAAAGCCGAGCTCTAGTATCGAAGAGGTTAAAGACGGTTGACATGAGTTTGAAAGTGTTTGAGTTCTTTGAAAATTTTTTGTTAAAGCAATGTTGTTTGACTTATTGTTTTTGATTTTTTTCTCTTTTATCAGATAAGGAAAATAGATATTTTAGTCTTAAATCTATTTTAGTGGTATTTATACTCTAATTAATAACCAATACAAACTTTTCAAAATGCAACCTCATTAGTGCCATTTAAAAATAGAAACGGCCTTTTCGGAACTGATATGAAGGTAAGACAAGTACACACTACACAACTCACAACATTGATGATGGATGTTTGCTGCCCAACTGTTTAGAGATGTCCATCAAACTAGATTCATTTTCTAAATTTAATTAGCATTTATGATGATCGTAGTCGATTAAGCATTTGTGTTGCATTTAAACAACAAAACCAATTTCTTTTTATGTGGTTTGTAACTGAGTTGAGGGGTCGACAAAATTTTGTTATTTTCTTTATAGCCTTTCAAGAGTGTGACAAGTAGGCAGAAAACTAATAACTATTTGATGGTGTGCAATTGATGTCCAATTATAGACACAAAATATAGAATCACAGTTCAAACATGAACTAATAATGGTCCAAAGTCTTTTGATTATTGTAAAATTATAATTAACGATTCTGTGCATCCCAACTTAAATCTCATCTCGTATTAAACTTGTAAGGTATTATTTTAATATGCTGTCCAAATTTGTGTAATTTTTTTTATTAACTGATAACTATTGGAATAATATTTCTAGCAACTAGGTTTCAGGAGTTAACCAACTTGCATTCTACAGCAGTAACCACATATATTAGAGTTAATTACACTCAACCTCCCTGATGTTTGGCTAATTACATTCGGAATCAAAGTTTGCATTAATGAACACTAACCTCCCCTCACGTTAACGTTGACCGTTAAAATGACCGTTGACTTTTTCCAAATTTTTTAAATGACCAAAATACCCCTCTAACAAATTTTTTTACTGTTCATTAAAAATTTTTTACTGTTCATAAAAACAAAATTAATGGTGGAGATCCAGATTGGATCTCCACCAAGAAAATTTTTTTTTTTTTGAAGTTCATCTTCGTTCTTCGAAGATGAACTTCATCTTCGAAGTTCATCTTCGAAGAACCACGAACCCTCTGGGTTCGAGATCGAACCCTCTGGGTTCGATATCGAACTCAGAAGGGTTCGATCTCGAACCCTCTGGGTTCGAAGAACGAACCCTCTGGGTTCGATCTCGAACCCAGAAGGGTTCGAAGATACGAACCCTTCTGGGTTCGTGTCTTCGAACCCAGAAGGGTTCGATCTTCGAACCCTTCTGGGTTCAAGATCGAACCCAGAGGGGTTCGATCTTCGAACCCTCTGGGTTCGATCTCGAACCCAGAGGGTTCGTCGTTCTTCGAACCCTTCTGGGTTCGAGATCGAACCCAGAAGGGTTCGATCTTCGAACCCTCTGGGTTCGATCTCGAACCCAGAGGGTTCGTCGTTCTTCATCTTCGAAGATGAAGTTCATCTTCGAAGAACGAAGATGAAGTTCATCTTCGAAGAACGAAGATGAAGTTCATCTTCGAAGAACGAAGATGAAGTTCATCTTCGAACTTCAAAAATTTTTTTTTTTTTTTTCTTGGTGGAGATCCAATCTGGTCCATCAACAATGATGGACGGTGGAGATCCAGTGTTGATGGACGGTGGAGATCCAATCTGGATCTCCACCATTAATTTTATTTTTATGAACAGTAAAAATTTTTAATGAACAGTAAAAAATTTGTTAGAGGGGTATTTTGGTCATTTAAAAAATTTGGAAAAAGTCAACGGTCATTTTAACGGTCAACGTTAACGTGAGGGGAGATTAGTGTTCATTAATGCAAACTTTGATTCCGAATGTAATTAGCCAAACCTCAGGGAGGTTGAGTGTAATTAACTCCATATATTAATTTTGATACAAAATAAAAATAAAAATTATAATTAGTGTAAAACTTCTACAATTAGTTTTGATATATAATATCAATTGTTTGTTGAGGATTCTTTTATAATTAGTAAATAAGTCATTTTCACATTCTTTATTATCACGATATGGAGATTGAAACACACATACCAATTAGAATTAGTGGCCTACGGATAAATTAATCATCCAATTATTGGCTTATTATATACTTATAATAATAAAACACCAATTCATCAGGCTAAAATTATAAATAGAGTTCTAAATTCATTAAAACATTAAATTATTATAATTCATCTCAAACCTCTCGTTAGAAGTTCTTTTGGAAAATTCGAAGTTAGCTACTTGGTTTCATCTAAAATTTAAATATAAAATTGACAACAAAAACAAAAAAAGAAATTAACAAAAATAAAAAAGTCAATGAAATTTTTCCAAATTGAGTTTTATATTAAATGGCAGTATCTCGTAAAGAAAGAGAATCCTTGGTTAATTATTTCCACCTTAACAAGAGGAAACAAAATGATAAAATTTTATTAAGTCTGACAGAGAGCCATTATTTATAAAAAAATGTTGTCTCTCAAAAGATAGAAATATAGTAATATATCAAAAGATGTGATTTGTAGAAAATATAGATCTACCAAAAGATTTATCTTTTTTTTTTTTTTGAAACAAAATTAAACTTCATTCGCTATTAAGACCATAAAAGGAAACAACATTAGAAACAATCAGCTTAACCAGCCAACTAGGGAAAACACAATCCCAAATAGTAGAGCCATAATGCCCTGATGACCACTTAGCTATGCTATGTGGAACAGAGTTGCCCAATCTAGGAGTATAAGCAATAGAGACAATACTAAAAGCTTCTAATACAACTTTGATGTCATGGATAATATTGCCTAAATCATACCTAACAGTTGTATCACCACAACACAAGTTAACCACATTTAATGAGTTAGATTCTACATACAGATGAGACAGACCTCTATTACCAGCAAGTTGAATCCCCATTAAGATAGCTCTAGCCTCAGCCTCTGCTACATTAGAAACATTGTAACATTTGAAACCTATTGCCAAAACCAAGCCACGAGAACTGTCCTAACCACCATGCCAATATCAATACTGTTATTAGCTCTGTCCAAAGCGCATCCACATTCATCTTCAGTTGGTTACTATTAGGAGGTATCCAGCTATAAGATTTAACATTAGCACTAACATTAACCTTCAGCTAGTTGCTATATGGAGAGCAACAGATTTTTGAAATATTATTAGTACTAACAAAATCAGCAATGTATGAACCCGCCTTTTGCCATAAATCACCATCCAGCTGCCTTACATTCCTATGCACGAACATGTTCCTTATACGCTAAATCAACCAAGCTGCCACCACAAATTGAAGAACCACCTCCTTGTTAAAAACAGACACCATAAAAGGAAGCCTATCCAGAAAATCCACACACCTAAGTTTGTAGCAATCTTGCAAAAATGGGCTGGCCCTTTACTTAACTTTAGCACCAAGACAGAGCCATAAAAGCATGGTCAGCTGTTTCAAGCCCTTTCCTACACAACCATAGGTCCCAACACTAATAATTCTTCTTTTAAACATTAAGGCTCTAGTAGGCTGAATTTCACTACAAGCTCTCCAACAAAATATTTTAATTTTGTTAGGAATTTGCAAATTCCAGATTATCTTCCAAAGAAACAAGGGGCCATTTGAATATGATGGGAGTTCCTAGTTATCTACATCAACCTTTTTTTTTTTTTTTTTGAAGCAAAAACTGCGAACTTCGATTAGAAGAAAGAAAAGATACAACTAGGTTCGGAATTGAACCAGAAATGATCCTCTTTCGAGGAACAGGCAAAGGAAGCAAGAGAATGGGCCAAGCTATTTCTTTTGCGAGAAATGGCTTGACATTTAACAACTCCCACAACCCTACATAAAGCCTTAATATCAGAAAAAATAGGACTAGCCAGACCAAGATTTAAATCTGAAACAACCACAGCTTTAATCACATTGGAGGCATCACTCTCTACCCAGCACACAGCACAGCCCAGATTCTTGGAACCTGCAAAACACTTGGAAACAGCTGCTACAACCCTCCCAGTACTGTCACGAATGGCAGCCCCTAAGCCCACAAAAGAGCAAGCAGAATCCTTCAAGAAAGAAGCATCAGAATTTAGCTTTAGAGAACCAGATGGCGGAGGCACCCAACTGAGGATCTCCGCGGACCTGGGCTGCAGGGAAGGGACCTCCTTAAGAACAGAGCAGGCCCCTGCTGTATTCTGAAATTCCTCCAGCAGAGAGACCGAAAAGGGGAGAAAATCCTGCACTTCTTTTAGGGCACCATTATGAACAAAACTGTTACGATCAAACCATAAAACCCACAAAGTCACACACAATAACTCAAACTCCCTACGAATAAGAGAAGAACTCAGGCCACAGAGAAAATCGAAGACAGAGCCCGATTGGAGACCAGCAAGGGGCTGTCCAGCAGGGAAAAAAATGTCCCAGACTGCTTGAGATTTAGCACACCAAAGAAGAGCATGGCCGGCAGTTTCAGGGCCTAAACCGCACCTCTTACAAGAGGGGTCGAGAACAACTTTCCTGATAAATAAGTTAGAAAGGGAAGGTAAAGCATCATGGCATACCCTCAAAATGAAAATCTTAATCTTTGGAGGAATATTTAAATTCCACAGAAAAGACCACCATTTAGAACAGGCGGAGGAGCTGGAACTGCTGCCCTGGATTTGATCTCTCAAAGCCACTTGGTAACCACTTCTCACCGAATAGATCCCTGTTTTGTCAAAATGCCAAACCAACCTGTCCGGCCCTTTGAACAGCCCCAGAGGTAAGCTAAGAATAGCTTCCTTGTCCGAAATATTAAAGGACCGAGAGAGCTTGGCCGAATCCCATAGAGGACTCCCTGAAATCAAGAAATCTGCAACTAAAATGTCAGGATTAGAGCACTGAGAAAAAGGTTTAAAAGACTTGGGCCTAGGAATCCAAGGGTCTTGGAAGGCCCGAATAGATGTACCATTTCCCACCCTCCATCTAATGCCTTTCAAGAGTAAGTTTCTGCCCCACAAGATGCTCCTCCAAATATGGGAGGGACTCGGATTCAGATGTGCCTGGAGGAAGTCTTCATGTTTAAAATATTTGGATTTCAAAACCCGAGACACAAGGGACCCAGGATCATCCAGAAGTCTCCAGGCTTGTTTAGCCACCAAGGCCTGGTTGAATAATTGGAGGTCTCGGAAGCCTAAACCGCCCATGGATTTAGGATAGCACAACTTATCCCAACTAACCCAGGACATCTTCCTTTTATCTCCTTTAAAACCCCACCAGAACCCAGAAGCAAGGGATCCCAAAGCCTTACACAAAGTTACAGGAAGCTGAAAAAGACTCATGGAATAAGTTGGGATAGCTTGGACCACAGCTTTGATAAGGACCTCCTTGCCACCCATTGAGAAGAAACTACCCTTCCAACTTTTCAACCTCTTCCAAACTCTATCTAAGATAGTGTTGAAAGTTTTCCTTTTGTTCCTTCTAACCAAAGTAGGTAACCCGAGATACTTATCATGGACCTGACTCCCAGGGATGCCCAACAAGACTTGGAAGTTTCTACGAGACTCCTGACTAACATTAGGACTGTATGTGACAGAAGATTTTTGCAAATTTACTTGCTGCCCAGAGCCCTTCTCGTATATGTCTAGGATTTTTTTTAATTTCTGAACTGCTAGCATCAGCTGCTTTACAAAACAAAATACTATCATCAGCAAAAAATAAATGACTAACTAGGGGGCTGCCACGACAGCACCTGAACCCTAACAACTTCCCATCCTGTTCTGAACCGCTGAGTAAAGAATAGAAAGCTTCAGCACAAAAAAGAAATAAATAAGGGGAAAGAGGGCATCTTTGTCTCAACCCTCGCGAAGGGGAAACTTTGCCAAACACATCCCCATTAATAACAAAAGAATAGGACACTGTCGAAATACAGTCCCAAATACTAGAAATCCAACAACTAGGGAAACCCAATTTACCCAAAACACACTTCAAAAACTTCCACTCAACACGATCGTAGGCTTTAATATCAAGTTTTATGGCAGCAAAGCCTTTCCTACCCTTCTTTCTTTTACTAAGGGAATGCAGCAATTCGAAGGAAACAGTCACGTTATCGAAAATAAGCCTCCCAGGGACGAAGGCACTTTGAGAAGGGGAAATCAATTGAGGCAAAATCAGTTTCAGTCCATTCGCCATAGACTTAGAAACAATCTTATAAATCACACTACACAAACTGATGGGTCTAAAATCCTTTAACTCGGAGGGATTCTTAATCTTAGGAATGAAAACAATATTCGTCGAATTAAATTCTCTAATAGATAACTCTCCATTAAGGACCGAAAGACAGATTGTAGAAATAAAATCCCCCACCACATCCCAGTGTTTTTGAAAGAAGACGGCCTGGAAACCATCAGGACCTGGCGCCTTCGAGGGACCGAGATCAAACAGAGCATTTTTTACATCATCAACAACAAAAGGAGCCAACAAAATATGGAGCATGTCTGAGTCAAATCTATTCCCTAAGCAACTGGAAGCAGTATCCAAATCAAAGCGAGAAGGCCTATTCGAAGAGAATAAAGAATTAAAGTACTTACAGACTGTTCTTTGAATGCCTTCGGGACTAGAATGCTCTACCCTCTCCTCATCAAAGAGCTGCTTAATGGAGTTCTTTCTCTTCCTAGCTGAAGCCTTGAGATGAAAGAATTTTGAATTCTTGTCCCCTGCCGCCAACCAGTCAGCCCTAGCACGCTGCCTCCAAAATAATTCTTCCTTCGCCAGTAAACTGCTCAAAGAACCTTCAAGAATTTTAATTTGATGATGCGCAAATTCATTCAGATTACCACTTAGAAAGGAAGAAAGCTTTTGTTGAGTTAAGCTGATTTCTTTCCGAAGAGACCCAAATTTTTTCTGACTCCAGGATGAGAGACAAGAGGCACACCGCTCCAATCTCCTTCTAAGAGCACTGAGGGACATCACCCCAACACCTTCCGAATCCTCCTAAGCTTTACGCACCACTGATTTACACTCATTATCTTTGAGCCAGTAAGGTTCGAATTTGAAGCCTCGCCCTTTATTCAAAAAGCTGAAACCATCAACACCATCCAAACTGATCACCATAGGCCTATGATCAGAGAACCAAAAATCAAGATTAGTCACAACCGCTTCTTCGAACATTGATTTCCAGGAGGAATTAGCTAAAAATCTATCCAGTCTCTCTTGAATATTTGCCACCCCCGACCTTTTATTATTCCAAGTCAAAAGAGGCCCAGAACAACCAAGATCCACAAAATCACAATCGTCGATCACCCCTCTAAAGTTCGCCATACCCAACTCGCTCTTATCCGAACCACCTTTCTTCTCGCAAGAACGGAGAATTTCGTTGAAATCTCCACCAACCAACCAAGGTAAGGAACTCATAGACTGCAGTCTCCTAAGCAGATCCCAAGACTGAAATCTCTGAGCCTGAGAAGCGTTGCCGTAGAAACCAGTAAATCTCCAGAAACCGCCAGTATTACTTGTAATGATCGAGTCAATGTGCCCTTTGGAAAAAGATTGAATTGAGATGTCGACCTCTTCATCCCACAATAGCATTAAGCCCCCACTCTTTCCATCACAGTCAACCCAAAAGCCATTTTTGAAGCCTAACACTGAACGAAGATTGCTCGCTGCCGGGTCTCTAAGCTTGGTCTCACAAAGGAAGACCACCCTTGGGGAAAATTTTTTTAGGACCTTTTTGAGTCCTGATAACGCACGGGGGTTCCCCAACCCCTGCACGTTCCAGCTAAGAAGAATCATGGCTCTCGGCGGGCCTGAATCACAGGCTCCACCAATATAATAGACTCCGATAAGAGTTTAGCTTTCTTACCTCCCTTCCCTGCCAGAGAAACACTTGATCCCTTCCTCTTACTACCAGCTTCAGGAGAATCGGACAAAGACAGTTTGAGAAAAGGAGACTTTCGGCCAGGAGAACAGCTACCACTCCTCCCCCTTCTCCTTGCTGCGATGATTTTTTGTATAGGGCTAGAAGGTCCCAGAATCTGTTTTTTAGAAATTCTTGCCATTTTTTTCCATTTTCTAACAGAACTCGGGTTTGGGTTTGAGCTAACACTGATTCCTTCCATTGGGCTGCATTCTACCCTTCCATCAGCAACAGTAAGGCCCAATGTTTCTCCTGCTATAATAGGACTTGGGCTTATAGGGCCTGAAGCCTGCCCCACAAGGATGTCCAAACAGTGGCTCGTAAAATGCCCTATCCCCCCTTCAGCAGCTAACGCCTTTATGCCCTCAACACTGACAACTTCTGCTACTGCCTGTTTCAGGAAGGAAGGCTCTGGACTGTAGCAAGCTACCTCAGTCTCAACCGGGACTACTGATTTTGACGCCACCCTAGGTCTCACCTCCACAACATTTGCCTTAGCTGGCAAGTAGTCTACCTGCGTTTTCTGCCTAACATCCTGAGCCTTAACCGGACTAGTTTCGCCTCCATTTACATCCATGGATGCTGCCTGAGTAGCACCATCTATCATCAAACTATGGCTTTTAGCACCTGTCTTTCCAGAATCAGCCCCGCCTCCTTTTTCGAAGCCTCTGCCCCCTGGTGTGTTACCACCTTGAGGCCTTCCATTTGCCCTTTTATTAACCGGGGCCCGAATCTACTCACCATATTTTGGAGAAGGATTGTTCATAGCATCCATTCTTGCTGATTTATCAGCACATTCCTGAAAGGAATGGCCCAGGCGACCACAAGCAAAACAAAAATCTGGTAGACGTTCGTACCTGAATAAGACTGTGACCATTGTGTCAAAATCAGAGAGCCAAACGCGTAGTCCTCGTTTCAGCGGGTTTGTAACATCAATTCGAACTTTCACTCTTAAAAATTTACCCACACAATCTTTAGGATCCAGAGGGACTTCTACGACTTCGCCTAAAGATTCAGCTACCAACATTGCAACCTTTTTATTCATACACAACAAAGGCACGTTGTAAATTTGGACCCAAAACTCTGTTTTTTGGAAAACCATTTTCGAAATCTCGCCTACCCCTGAGGGCTCCTCAAGCACAATCAAGTTTTTGTCAAAATGCCAAGGTCCTCGAGACTGAACTGAAGCTTTATCCTCTTGAGACTTGAAATAGAAGACGAACGTGTTCTCCGCTACCGATTCGATCTCCACACCCAGAACGGTATTCCAGATCTGCTCAATAACCTGTATAAAGGCATCTCGATTGATTCGCTTTCTGGAGAGTATTTTACCCACCAGGCAGCAGTGAAGTCTTCGACTACCTTCTCGTTGTGTTTCCCCACTGATGTTAAGAATCGGGCCTTCCTCCTCTGAAAGAGAAAGAGATTTACAAAGATTCGAAATCTCCTCTGCCTCCATCGAAACCCTAGAACCCAGAATAGAAAGAGAGACCTTCACTGTCTAAATCGATACAACCCAAAAGAAGATCAGGGGAAGAGGAGATGAAATATCCAGAAGAGAAGAGAAAAGACACGAAACGAACTCTACTTCCACTAAGGGAAGAAGGCTGCCTAGAGGACAACTGCCGCCATATTTGTCTTCTACAGAGAGAAAACAAGCAGGAGGAAAAAAATATCTACATCAACCTTATACGCACTCTTAATAGAAAACTCTCATTTTTTTATCATAATGTCACATGATTGAATCATGTCTTGGATATAAACTCAAGGGGATCTACAACACAATCTCAGCTTATTCCAAGAACAAATACTTGCGAACAAGAACCTCACTCCATTTCCCTGGCAGTTCAATTAAGCCTGCCGCTGAGACACCATCAAGGAGGAGTCTTGGAGAAGTGACTATAAAGGTCGACACTCTAGGCAACCAAGGATCATCATATAAAGTAATCCTATTACCATCCCAATCCTCCATCTAATACCCTTCCTTAGCACATCATAACCCCACGCAATGCTTCTCTAAATAAAACATAACATTCTTCCCAAAGAAAAATATAAAAAAAGAGGAATGAGGAAAGTACTTAGCCTTTAAGACTTTTGCCATGAGGGAAGAAGGAGAGCTAATAATTCTCCACCCTTGCTTTGTAAGCATTGTTTGATTGAAAGCACTAACGTCCCTGAAACCTATGCCCCCCTTTCCTTTTTGGAAGACACATCCTTCTCCAAGCCAGCCAATGAGCATTGCTTCAACTATTGGGCCTTTCTTCTGCTTCGACAACAACCTTAAAACTTTCCCATTTATAACTCATTATTGTTAAGACAAGACTCTCCAAGCAGCTCCCATGCACCAGGGTTTATAAGTATAATGATTTACTCCATTTCAACAAATCTAATACTAAACTATAAGATTTAATGTTCCACTTATAGTTAATGGGTTTTACAATTGATTTTCCAACATAGGTTAGCTAGAAACTGCCTGACATATGTTTAGTACTTAGATTGAAATATACAATAATAAATTGATTTTTCAAATTTCATTACTATTTTCACAATGCGATATAAGAGCGAACGATGACAACACGATATATGCGATTAATTAGTCGGCTTAAGTGATATTCGTGCATTATTTTTTGTAATCTCTCAAATACTTTTATTTAATTTTCATCTTTATATAAGATGTACATCAATCCATGATCCCACACCCATGGAAACATAGTAGCCTTATCAATCACTGTTTGTCACAATTAAACTGCACGATGTTGATCCACGCATGAGTAGCGAACGATGTTGATAAGTCAATGTTCAAAAGTGGAACATTGAAATATTAGATTCTTCAAAATCCCACACCCATGGAACATTGAGAGAGCAGCAACACACATGACACAGGTATCATGTGAATATTAGATTTAAGTTAGGTGATACACGCGACATTAAAATATTAATTCTTCAAAATCCGAATACTAAAACCAAGAAAAATGTCACGTGAATATACATATATACATATATACATATATACACAATAATACAAGACATTAAAATATTAATTCTTCAAAATCCGAATACTAAAACCAAGAAAAATGTCACGTGAATATACATATATACATATATACATATATACACAATAATACAAGCTTACTTTCTCGCACTAGCTAGTAGTGGTACCTAGCTGTATATTCCTATCAATATCATCTCCAATCGAAGTTTTTATGTAGTTTTTGGCGTGTTGGCAGCAAGCAAGTGTAACCACCCACTTCCTGGTTCCAACTTTGTACGCTCTTGACTTCTGAGTTTTGGTGGATGATGATGAGTGGGTGGCGACTGGTGAGGTTAAAAAATTAGACAAACAAGTAACCAAATATTTTTACTCAAAAAGAGTACATTTCGTGGACCTGTAAAGTGTAAAAAAAAAAAAAAAAAAAAAAAAAAAAAAAAAGGAATGGGACGGTCACGGGAGTATATTCATTTCACTCACATCTCGTGGGTCCACAGCGGGATTCTTGAAACCTGCTCCTCTCCCAGCACTACACATTCTTTCTTCATTTGCCAAGTAAATAACTTTTTTTCAAAAACAAATATATATTTAAATTCTTTTCAATATATATATATATATATATATTTAAATTAACTTTAAAATAAATTAAGGGGTCTTTTTATTTTTTATATATAATCTAATGGGTCTGAACTTAACATATTAATGATTCGTTTATTTTTTTACATTTAATACATAAGGACTCTGAATTGGACATAAAAAACTCCTCGTAGTAGGATCTATTCGGGAGTTACGTTATCCCTCCTGGATCGCCAACGTGGTACTTGTGAAAAAGAAAAAAGGGAAGTGGAGGATGTGTGTCGACTTCACTGATTTGAATAAAGCTTGCCCGAAGGACAATTTTCCCTTCCCAAAGATTGACCAGCTGGTAGATGCTACAGCTGGTCACGAACTTCTCTGCTTTATGGATGCATACTCGAGGTATAATCAAATCAAAATGCATGCTTCCGATGAAGAAAATACAACATTCACTACCGACCAAGCGCTATACTGTTACACAATGATGCCATTCGACCTAAAAAGTGCCGGAACAACCTACCAAAGACTGGTCAATCAAATGTTCGCCAAACAAATAGGGAGAACCATGGAAGTATACATTGATGATATGCTAACCAAAAGTCTAATGGCAGGAGAACACGCTCATAACCTGCGAGAAACATTCGAAATTCTACGCTAATACGGGATGAAGCTGAACCCAGAGAAGTGCGTGTTCGGCTTAGCTTCTGGAAAGTTCCTAGGTTTCTTGGTTCATCAAAGAGGAATAGAAGCCAACCCAAAAAAATAGAGGCCCTCATCAAGATGAAGCCCCCCAGCACACTTAAAGAATTCCAACAACTCACCGGATGTCTGGCTGCATTGAAAAGATTCATCGCGAGATCCACCGACAAGTGCCTTCCATACTTCAAAGCAATTAAGAAAGGCAAGGGGGTAGAATGGAACGAAGAATGCGACAATACTTTCCACCAGTTAAAAAACTATCTCGAATCAACTCCAGTACTATCGAAGCCATTCACTGGCGAGATCTTGTATTTATTCCTTTTCGTGACAACCGCCGCGACGAGCTCCATCCTCATCCGTGAGGAAGGAGGAATATAGAAACTTGTATACTATGTCAGCAAAGCATTAATTGCCGTAGAAATAAGGTACCCATAGCGGAGAAGATTGCTCTTGCTCTCATTATAGCCGCGCGAAAACGGCGACCATATTTTCAATTGCACAGTGTCGAAGTCCTCATCAATTGTCCTTTGAAGCAAATACTGCAAAAACCAGAGGTCAAAGAAAGGTTAACCAAATGGGCAATCGAACTCAGTGAGTTCGACATAAGCTTCAAACCGAGAATTGCGATCAAAGCACAAGCCGTCGGTTGACTTCATCACTGAGTTCATCGAGCCACCGATGAACCTAACATTCTTCCCCAACATAGGAGAGGACGAGATTTATCATTGGAAACTGCACATCAATAGGTCCTCAAACTCCCACGGAAGCTGAGCGGGCGTGGTTCTCACAACACCTGAGCAAGACGAGGTGGAATGCACATTAAGGTTCGACTTTAAGGCCATAAATAACGTCGTAGAATATGAAGCTCTTCTCGCAGGACTGAAGGTAGCCACTACCCTAGGTGTCGACAAAATTGACATATTTAGCGATTCGCAATTGGTGGTCAACCAAATATGCAATGAGTACCAAGCTAAGGAGGAAGGGATGGTCACGTGCCTAGAAAAAACCCAACGGGCCCTCGGCAGATTCACCAAGTTCAGAATCACGCAAATACCGAGAGCGACAAATTTAAAAGCAGACGCTTTGTCAAAGTTGGCATCATCCACGAATGTGATTCTATCCAAGACAATCCCAGTGACTCATCTTTCACAACCGAGCTTAAATGAAGAAGAAGCCCTTGACGTCTTGGAATTAAACCCTATAGGAATAACCTGGATAACGCCTATCCGAGCGTATCTAGAGCAAGGGATCCTCCCCAAAGATAAAAATGAAGCAAAGCGTTTGAGATACCGATTCGTAAGATATATGATGATAAATGGCGAAGTATACCGCATAGGTTTCTCCAGAGCTTTGCAAAGATGCGTGGACCCACAGGAAGCAGAGAAAAGTTTGAAAGATATCCATGGAACAATTTGTGGAAACCACGCAGGAGGAAATAGTTTGGTGCACAAAGCCCTATGATAAGGTTTTTACTGGCCCACCATGTTCGAAGATGCCAAAGAAACAGCATCTGGCTGCGACAAGTGTTAACGGATTGCCGACAACATTAGACAGCCGCTAGAAAAACTAAGAAGCCTTACATCTCCATGGCTCTTCGCCTAATGGGGAATTGATCTTATAGGGCCCATGCCCGCAGCAGCGGACAAGCCAAATATGCTATAGTGGTTGTAGATTACTTCATAAAATGGGCGAAAACGGAACCCCTAGTCAGGATAAATGAACAGAATACCACATATTTTGTGAAGAAATCCATCATCTATAGATTTGGGGTCTCGGACACTATTATCTCTGACAATGGCACACAGTTTGATAACTTGAATTTTTCTTAATTTTGCCGAAAATGGGGAATCATAAACTACTATGCCTTGATAGCTCATCCCCAGACAAACGGGCAGGTCGAGGCTGTGAACAAGATCATCAAGCACACTCTAAAGGCAAAGCTAGATTGGAAGAAAGGGAAATGGGTCGAGAAACTTCCTGAAGTCCTTTGGCTATACTAGACAATTGTAAGAACCTCCACGGGAGAAACGTCTTTCGCCATGGCATTCGGGGTCGAAGCAGTCATTCCCATTGAGATGAGAATCCCATCATCGCAGGTACACTTGTACGATCAGGACTAGAATATGTCGACCTTGGAATCAAACCTGGATGAACTAGAAAGCCTTCGAGACAAAGCTCAAATTAGAAACGTAATGTATCAGCAAAGGGTCGCCAGATACTACAACTTTAAAGTAAAAAAAAGAAGATTTCAGCTTAATGACTTGGTGCTAAGGAAAGTATCGCTTAACACAAAAGACAAGCATATGGGAATGACCATACAAGATCGTCGGACAAGCAAGGCACGTATGTTATGAAATTACACGACCAGAAGGGGACACCATCGCACACCCTTGGAACGTATAATATCTGAAACCGTATTACTCTTAGAGGAAGAAAGAAATGTACAATTGTAACCACCAAAAGAATGAAAGTGACGATATTTTTTCTTCAAAATATACTTACAAACTCTTTTCCCCAATGATAACGGTGAGAACGCTAAGGTTAGAATCAAGTCCGGGAAAAGTTAACCGAAAACTCTCTAAAAAAGACTTGGTAACAGCGAGAATGCCAAAGTTAAAATCAAGTCTGAGAAAAGTTAACAAAAAACTCTTTCAAAAAGACTTGGTAACGGCGAGAATGCCAAAGTTAAAATCAAGTCCCAGAAAAGTTAATCGAAAACTCTCTAAAAAAGACTTGGTCGCGGTGAGAATGCTAAAGTTAAAATCAAGTCCGAGAAAAGTTAACCGAAAACTCTCTCAAAAAGACTTGGTAACGGTGAGAATGCCAAGGTTAAAATCAAGTCCGAGAAAAGTTAACCGAAAACTCTCTCAAAAAGACTTGGTCGCGGCGAGAACGCTAAAGTAAAAATCAAGTCTGAGAAAAATTAACCGAAAACTCTCTCAAAAAGACTTGGTCGCGGTGAGAACGCTAAATTTAAAATCAAGTATGAGAAAAGTTAACCGAAAACTCTATCAAAAAGACTTGGTCGCGGCGAGAACGCTAAAGTTAAAATCAAGTTCGAGAAAAGCTCTCTCAAAAAGACTTGGTCGCGGCGAGAACGCTAAATTTAAAATCAAGTTTGAGAAAAGTTAATCCAAAAACTCTCTCAAGAAGACTCGATAATGAAAAGTTAGAAGTCCGAATTCAAGGACGACCCGAAGATAATGAAAAGCAGTAAGTCACAAAGCCGCCCCCTAGGCCGACATTCTTGACTTAGGGGTAGAGACAGATAAGTCATAAGTCCACTTAAAGACTCATTTGTTTTGTTAATTCATTGTCATTTTATATTCACAGTTGCTTACGCTCATAACTAATAATGCTGAAATTGAAAGGAAGGCAAGGTAAAGGAAAAGTTGAGTTTATAAATAAACATGAGTCAATTACAAGAAGTCTCCAAAATTACAAAAACCCACTAAGAAGCAGAAGGGCCAGGATCTTTGGGACCTTTCCCTTTCTTGGATAACTCATTTAGATTAAGGCGATCATCCGAGTTAGTCTCAAACGAAGTGGAAGGCTCCATCTTGCTGAGAACGATATTCTCCTCTCCATCTAAAATCTCATAATCCACATCTGGATTGGGACCGGTATCTATTCTCGTACCAAGAATGTTAGACTCTGACTTATCACAGCTGTAAATCTTAGGAAACCCGCTCTGATAAGGTATTTCCAAGTGCATATCTAAGATGCGCAGTTTCCACGCCTGACAATGAACCCGCCATATCTTCCTGGATTGACGAAGAGAAATCATAGCCCTAGCCGCGTTGCTTTCAATGGCAATATCCATTAGTTTCCGCATCTCAGGACTAAGGTTAGACTCCACGATACCTCAGCATTCCTTGATGTCGTTCCTGAACTCCCTGTGCATAAAAGCGTCGAAGGCATGAGAAATCTTGTAACGGTCCACGACCGTAATCTCCATCTCGGTCTTAACTCCCTTTAAGGTAATCTGAAAAGCGTCAACCATGCTGCTTAATTCTTAATCTTCTCCTTCGACTGGGCTAGTTTCTCCTTCGCCTCCACTCGAGCGGCGACAACAGCATCGAGAAGGCTGTTAGCAACAGTAACAGCTTCGTATTTCTCAGAGACGAGAACAACCTTCTCAGCCTCAAGAGCCTCAGCCTTTCTTTCAAGGTCATTCGCCCTTTCCTTGAGAATATTACACTCCTTGATGACTTCCCGATTGACTTCAAAAGAAGCTTTCTTAGCTTCAAGCTCGGGGACGCGATATTGCAGAATCTCTTTATCTTTCGCCACAATGTCAAACTTCATTAAAAACTGCACGATAAAGAAAAAAACGTTACCAGATTAGCATTAGCAATTAGTAAAGCACGTAAAAGTAAAGAGAAGTAAAGCATAACCGAAGCCGAGAAGCTAAAAAATGACAAAAGTTATTTCTTGACGAAATCTCCTAGGAAACCATCCGCAGTGCTCTGCATCGAAGAACATATATCCCTCCTTCAACATTTGTCTAAGAATATCCTTCACAAAAGAACTCGGCGGTACAGTCACATCACCACCCTGGGAACTATCAGCAGCCTCAAATGGAGAAGTGCGAAGCCCAACATCATCCCCGCTTCCTGACTTGGGAAGTTCCGCAGTTTCTTGAACCACCGAACCTTTGCCTTTCTTGGTAGAGCGGCGCACCAGTTGCTCCTCTTCTGACTCCTCCCCGCCTATCTCCTTGACCAAAGTAGCTTGCTTTTCAAAGATGGGGGTCGACGTAGCACCCACTTCAGGGATGATGGTTGACGCAGCCTCCAAAGCATCCTCGGGAGGAGGAGGTACGAAACTAACTGGGAGGACGAATGTCGTAAGGGATTCCAAAGTGCAGTCCATAGTCTTCAACCTCCGAAAAGTGGGACCTTTAGCAACGGTTTTATACTTAGCCCCCACTCTCAGAGATAGGTCGGGATCATTCGGGCCACTCATTAATCTGCTCCTCTTGACAGGAAGCTCGGGGGTGGGAATGAGGACTTCGCTAGCGATAACGGGAGGATCCTCCTAAACATCCGATCGATGCTTTACGGGAACATATATCCTTTCCCCCGCAGGAACATCCTTTTTAACCGGGGAACTAACCTTCTTCTCATGCCCAGTGTTACCCTCACACCGAGAAGCATTCAAAAGGTTCTTCAGGTCCTTCACCTCCTGAAAGCATATATGATCATTATCCTGGACTGAAGAAAGCATGTCAGAGTTAGCGTATTTAAAGAAAGCAATTAAAAAAAAATGAAAAGAATGACAACACTTATTTGTGAGGACGTCTGTGAAGACAACGAGTTGTGGCATACCTAAAATGTCGAAGGCACGACGCTCTAGTGCATTGTCGCAACAGAGTCAATTTCCGCAACGATCATCAATGCGAGCTGTAACTGCCCGCAGGACACGCTGGGCCTCCATGCGGGTTATCGTGGGCTCTTCATTCCAGGTATCTGCAAAAAAGGGAACAACAATTCATGTACGACGAAAGAAAACAAAATTAGAAGGACGTGTAATAACTAATTGCATTTGAATACCTGGTTTTGTGAAGAGGCGAGGGACGTATGCCTTGCGGAGAGATTTCAACTTGTTAGCGGGAACTTGACGCCTCCATTCCCTTCCGACAAAAAACCAAGCTCCCTTCCAGAACTTATTAGAGGAAGGTAACCCCCAGATGATGCCTCTCTTCTTGTAGTACGACACGTCTAACCTACCAGAGAGCCTTCTACCATCCTCGTCAGCGGGCAACCATTGGTTAGAATTGAAGGACACCAAAAAATTCGACTCAGGTCCGTGCAGCAATAGTCGCAACTGATAACAGTGTTGTATCTTTCGGGGCATAGGGTCCGAGAAACCCAAGTTATTCCATAGTGCGCATAAGGCCATCAAGGATCTGTACTCGTTGGGTGTCAGCTGCGCCGGAGCCAAGTTAACGTCATTAAGAAAGTGTGCGATGAAAGGTTGAAGGGGCAACATGACCCCACAATTCAACATGCAGCCATAGATGGCCACCGACCCTTTCGTAGGGTTCCATGCAGTCCTCATTTCAGGCAGCGCTAACATAACCGTACTCGGGATCTCGTAATACTCCCTATAATGATCCAAATGATCCAGCATAACCACATTTGGCTTACAATCGAACAAGCTAGGGCTCGTTGATGAGAAAAGGAGTTGCCTAACCTTGTGGGTGCTATTATCTGACAGATCCGGCCTTTGGTCTTCATAAAGGGATGAACGTTTGGTCATGACTTCTTCAAGTACCAAAGTCCACGTAGGGAAAGTCTCGGATAAACTCTCGAACGAGGTATCAGTGAGAATGACGGGGACATACATTCTTGAATAATTAGCATTTAGGGGAATAGATTGTTGGCAAGCAGCGAAGATGAATAAACCGTCTCTTTTGATTTCCTCTAACATTCGCATACCTCTAAGCTATAAATCCATGACAAAAAAGAAAAGAAAAGAAGACACGAATAAAAAAAAGAGCTTACCCGAGGAGTTGATGAAGCAGACCCCCGAGGGAACGAAACCACGACAATAGGCTCTGAAAATCAACAACTCTCGAAAGCTCTCGAAATCCTTCTTTGTGCTGGAAAAGTACGATACGAATGGCAAAGAATGGAAAGTCAGAAAGGAAAGGAAAAGCCAGTATATATAAGCCCCAACGAAGAAACCCCAACCGTTGATTCCCCAAAGATCCAACGAGCCAAAAGACGCCTCGGAAAGCCAAAGGGAATGATTGACATTTCAAGCGACGCAGACTCATTAAACAAAACTAGCAGGGAGGTGCCACGTGTGCGAAGGAACGAGAACCGTAGTAGTCAGACATTTAAAACTGTACGTTTGGAATTCGAAAAGATACTGTTCGTGGGAAAATCAAGACCACGCGCCCTAGACCAAGAAAAGACATCCCCACCCTCATCCGAAATGCGTAGCATCACTAAAGAAGGTTTTTCCCAAAAACGGATGAAACACACCGCTTCATGAGATGAGGGAACGTTCCAAGAAACCAGAAACACATTGCCCATCAAAGACTGTCTTAAAAATCGTCTCTGATCTCTTTCAAAAATCCCGCAAAAAGTCTTCAGAAAACTAAGTTAAGTTTGCAGATTCACTATTTAGCCGAAATAAATTCCCTTCAAATAAATTTCCTCAGTAATTTTGGGGGTATTTTTATGGGTAAATTCTGCATGCAACTGATGCGTCACCCTATATATCAAATGACGTCGCACAATCAGTATGCAATGAACTATTAAGTTTCTGATATCAACGGGGTAATTATGTAAACGGCCGAGAAGACTCCCTGTTCGGCGAGAACTTCTTAAGCACCAGCACATTCTTGGATCGCATTAATGGATGTCACGCAAAACGCCAAGCATAGACAGACTGACTATGCCATAAGAGAACCTGATACCGCAGAACGCCAGTTTGACTTTTATGATTAACCCAATGAAAGTTAAAACCTTGTCATCGTCAGAGTCAGGCGAATTAAATGCCTTGGCATTACAGGTTACCATTCAACCACCCTATTTTGTCTTATGTGTAGGCAGACTCCCTAAGAAGGCAGATGTTACACGTTTAAGGTAACACCTTTCTGACCACGTCTGCCAACAACCTGAGCATTCCCCAAATGGATAGCAACAAGGGGAATGTCTGTAGAAGTATAAATAAGGGCATTGATGGAGAACTAAGGTATGCTATTGAATATTCTCACCAACCCTAAACCAACTAGTAATCAGAACATTAAATCCTTTCTTTTCAATATACGAAACTAACTTGATCGTCGTAGGTTAATCGCCGGCATAAGTCCGACAACTCTCACCGATCTTTCTTTGTTCTAACAGATATGAGTTATACAAACGGTGTTCGAGAAGTTATCCCTCATGGAAAGAACCTTCTCGCAAGGTTTTAGTAGCAAGTTTGGTGTTATCAGACTCAACGAACCACTAAATACTCTTGCGGGGCAAAGTTGACCCTCGTTGACCACGAAGTCCATTTTTCACCATCAACAAATATAATCTCAAATTTATCTTTATCCAAATGTTTCTATCTTAAAAAACAAACAATCAACACTTTAATTCAGTACTTAAAAAGAAAAAAAAAACATGTCATTCAGGTTTCAATTTCAGTTCTCGTTCAGTCTTTAGAAAAATTCAGACATATTTAGTCTTCAGATTAAAAAACAAACAAGCCCTAAGTAGTTTTTGTTTATTTTTTTTATCTGAAGATTGAACGGTCCTGAATTTTACTGAAGACTGAATGGTGACTAAAATTTAAAACCTAAATGACATGTTTTTTTTTTTAAACACCACTAAATATAGTGTCAACTTGTTTTTGTTTTTGAAAATCAAAATGTCTGGAAACAAATAATTTGACATTTATATCCTTATTGCGATTAATTGTTATATATTTTTATTTGCTATCATATAAACAACTAAAACTAAATGATTTAATAAATCCTAAAGCATTTATATATATATATATATATATATATATTAATAAAATTTTATTTTGGATGAAAATATAATAAATCATTATATTAAAAAATAATTTTTATCGAGCCAAGACCGAGATATATATAAAATCTCAAATTGTAGTATAATTATTCCATTCAATTACAATTATAATCAATAATATATATGTATTTAGCTTGCTACTGCTGCAATACTTGTATTAATATATACGTCACAAATAAAGTTATAATTTTTCATTACAAAAAATAAACTTATATAGAGCACGAATAGTTCAATAAAAATAATAAATAAATGATTTTTATCATAATTTTGCTCGGAGATAATTCAATCTTTCGATTTCAATAAACTTTAAGGATGAGAAGTGATTATAAGTTTTTTTTTTATTTATTTTATATAAAGCCGTATGTGAAAAAAATTAGGGTAAAAAAAATAAAAATCTATGATATAAAATTAAATAAAACTAGAAATATGTTATACTAAGGAGAATACTTTTGGAAGAAAATATTTTAAATATATTTAAGTGATTAATAATTAGGTAAAAAGTCAGGATTTTTTATTCTTTTTTTTAAAAAGTTATTTTATAGTATTTTTAAGTTATTTGACCACTTAGAAAAAAAAAAAAACTTAATAGATCCAATTCAGACCCATTAAATTTTAAGTGGAAAAAACAAACAACCTCTTAATTTTATTTAAGAATACTTTTAGTCATTATTAATATATTAATAGATGGCACAATTACTCATAGATCAAGTGATTAGTGCACCTCCCTCCCACATCAATGATGAGGGTTCAAGTCTCACCATGCACATTTACGAGTATGTGTAATATAGTTTTCTCTCCTTATTGTAAAAATAGATGTCTTATATTATCGGAGTATATAATCAAACAATCTTGTAATTGTACCCTTAAAAAAATATATATAAATAAATGAATTAAAACATTTATTTTACACAAAAAATTATATAATATATGATCCAATCGAAGCTAGTTTCAGGATATTATTATATTTAGTCAAATTGTATATTTTACTAAGCATGATATTAATGTAATTAGTTCAGTTTAATTCGATAAAATGTGTCAAACGAGCACAAATTGGAGTCGTTTTATTATCAAATTTCGTTATATCATTTATAATTCTTTTTTTTTCTTATTTAGATTAAAAAAAATTGTTTAGTCAAGATATTCTATTAAGAAAATTAATTTTTATTAATGATTATAACTCAATTTTGATATTTTTATTTATTTATTTATGTCTTGTATAAATTATAGAGTTCTATAATGTGTTAGATTCCTTATCATAAAAACATAATATAGATTATTTTTTTCTTTTGTTAATTTACCTGCTTTAATGCTTTAACAGTAGCTTTAATGGTGATGTTATTGATCCCATTATAATTAGAGTGATGCAGGAATGAAAAGAAAAGGACCGAGGCACAATTATAAAGAATTGAGAAGAAAACTAAATAAAAACAATTGTATTCACTTAAACATTTTTAAAAACACTTTCAATTACCTATTGTCAACTCAAAATTTGACCACAAACTTAAAAGTTAACAAGCAAGAAGAATATAAAAGTATTTCTCCTGGAAATATTGTCTAGGACATCATTCTCAACTATCAATTAGCATATCAAACTGTCATTAAACCAAATAACATCTACTTGATAATAGAAAATTCAATCATAAAGACACAATTGACAAGATCTAAATAATTTGGTGAGTGTTTGAACTATTCTTCGTTTGGTAGAGATGTTGAGCTCTCAAGGACTATCCTGCTAGGACAGATAAAACCTTGGGGTTACTGTGGAGGCCGGTGGTGCTCCGACAACTACACTCCGGTGCCCAAGTTAGTATTTATAAATCTGTCTTAGACCCCTTAAAATGAACTAAGCATGAAATAGAAACAATAGAGAGTAAAAATAATAGCTAACTCTCTTTTTAGAATATGCATGGGTATTATAGGCCTCAGGTAATAGACTTCTCCTCACAGCTCCTGTCAGGTGTCGTCACTTCAGTGGTCCTTCATCGTCCTTCCCTACCTTGACCTTTTGTTCTTCATTACCTCTCGACCATGTATTACGCACATGCCATGATCCAATAAGGAAAAGACATATAGGATACAAGTTATGACTCATGTTTCCTCCAAGACAGTATGGCGCTTAGGTGTCCCCTTTCTACAGGTTATGTTCTTTCCATGTTGGATGAGTTCTTTCCACATGTGACATTTCTCAGCAGAACTTTCTAGGTGTCACTTTCTCATATGTCCATTTGAAGATTCGTTGGTTCCCTTTGAGGGGACATGCTTTTTGTGGGCATCTTGGTCTGTCATTTCTGATTCTAGGACCACCTTTCTTCTCTATTGTCTGCTACATATTTGTCCCCTCTTCATCTTTTTGCTGATTTCTCTATCATTTTGTGCCACGACCCCTTGATCATTTCGTGCATCCTTCTGTTTTGTCTCATAGCAAATTGTCATTATCATGTTTATATCAATAAAATATCTTGTAATTTACTTATGAGAATATTTAAATAATATCTTCCTTTTGCTTCCAGGATGCTTATTCCTAGAAGTGGACCTCCTGGATGAATGATTAAATTTTGGACGAAATTTTCTATTAACAGAAGTCCTCCAGTCTTGGACGTTTTATGAAGACAAAACATCAAAAACTTTTATGAAAGATTGTATCAGGGATTTAAGCATTTATCGGGTGATTGCTTCCCTTTTCAAAGAAAGAAATACTCATCATTTTCCTCTCATTTCCTTATTTTTTGTTTGAAAAAATAAGAATCAGATCTTCATGATTGTGCATCAAATGTTTAGTGTCAAAAAAAGAGGGAGATAGAGAGGCGAGAAAATGGAAGGCTGGTGGGAAGATCCTGACCCTTTGTTTCATCTCCAACCGCTGATGTCAACTGCTGCTGTAGCAGAATTTTTAAGCCAGTGTAGAGGTGCTTCTAGAGCATGTTTTCCAGACGCTAGCTATCAACTTCCCCGCTCTTCCTTTTAGGCCGACCTCTTCAAAAAATCCCTATCCCATAAGTAAGTGTGATTTCCTCTCCCTTATTGTGTTTTGGTTAGTTTTCTTTTCTTGAAGGAGCTTTGTTTTCTCTCATCCTTCAGGTAATTGCTTTTAGTTTTCTCTCTTCTTCTTCTTTTTCTTCTTCTTCCGTCTTTATCATGGCTAGTTCCAGTTCCTGTAAGCATGATCCTTTAGTTGATAATCCCAAAAGCTCTTGTTCTGATTCGAGCTCCACAGGGAACATTGTGAGTAAACGTGGCTAGCAATAGCCCATTGGTATCCATAACGGGGGGTCATGGGGTTAGCAGTTCAGGTGTTAGGACTATGAACGATGATAGGAGTCTTAGTAGGGAAGACGCTTCTGTTGGTGCTTCTCCAAATGTATATGTCAAGGAGGCTGTAACGAGCACTCTTTTGGGGTCTGGA
Organism: Xanthoceras sorbifolium; assembly: GCA_003430845.1. NCBI lineage: Eukaryota > Viridiplantae > Streptophyta > Magnoliopsida > Sapindales > Sapindaceae > Xanthoceras > Xanthoceras sorbifolium. Next base: position 19,018,669 of record CM010608.1, on the reverse strand, counting down.
GGAAGTAAATGGGTGAAGGTTCAACCAGTTAGTTCTAGGACCAGGGGGCAAAACGAAAAGTGTTTTCTCAAAATAAACCTTCCCAAATATCGTTTCCCCTTCCTCATTCCGTACTCTCATCTGAATATGTTCAAGATCTGAGGGAGGAGTATAGGTTTCCTTCAGGTGTAAATATCTTGGTGCCCCCAGAGGGGTATCCTATATATGATCCTTTTTGAGGTAAAGTTCCTATACCCCTATGTGCATTTCAGTTAGGTCTTCGAATCCTTTTTTAGCAATTCTTTGGGAGAATGCTAGTAGGGTTAGATTTGAATCTCTTTTAATTTTCTTCAGGCTTTTGGAGATCATTATCAGGTTGTTATGTAATGTGGATGGAGGATGGGGGGCCTGCTGCTACTATTGAGGAGTTCAAATACACTTACCAGGGCAACAAGCTTACCAATTTCGAGGGACAACTTTATTTAAAAGCTACAAATGAGATAGGTAACCCTGTCCCAACCCCACTAAAAAAGGATATCGATTGGAGATACAAGTGGATTGTGGCCAAAGGCGATTGGGGGCAGGATGTGTAAGTAGAGGGATCGTGGAAGAAAATTCTCACTAGGTTCAAAATTCCAGGTGCCCTCACCTCATTTGTTATAATCTTTCAATTTTCTTTCTCTCTCTCTCTTTTTGTTTATTTTATGATGTGTCTTTTTCTTTTTCTAGGGGGGTGGCCTGGCTCCACTAAAATCCATAAAGACTTTCCCCTTAGGCTGACTCGCATAATGGATCAAAGGGGTTTAAGTAAAGAGATTGAGGGAGACGTTCTGGACTTAGTGAGGTTAAACGCGTAGAGATTGTTAAGGGCTAGCCAAACAGATTTATTTCTTCTTGTACAGTTGTATAAATTTAAATGCTATGATCAAATTGTAGCACCCCCCGACCCGATCCGGGCGGACCGATCCGGGGAGCGCTACTCGGACTTTCATAACTTTTCCAAAACTTCATTTTTCGTTTTAAAATCGTTGTGAGCCCATAAAACATTTTAAACTTTTTACGAAAATTCGGCAGAGTGCCGTTTGTTTTTCGGACTTTCCAAAACCTGTTTTAACACGATTCAATTCACATTACATTTTCACAAACACTTCAATATCAATTTCAAACAACTGCGCACTCTGCCGTTTAGTGCGACTTATTAATCACAATTTATAAAATAAAACAGTTCAAACTTTATATATATATATAGACATTCAAAAAGCATAATGTAGTTAATTAAAAACATATTACAAAACTTATTTACAATTCCCCTGTATATGCATGCTTTCAGAATATATATACATAACAAAAGTATAGCTACCCAACTGTACAATCCTGTGACTCGGTCTGCAATTCTTCCAGTTCTTCAGTCTTTCGCCTCGTCCGGATTCCTGGTACCTACGCGTTAGACACAAACTAACGCGCTAAGCATAAAGCTTAGTGGGTGTACTAAAATCTCAATATGGAAACATATATAACTTTTAATACTAAATAAATCACAATATATATATGTATGTCAATTCAAATCATGTTTAAAACAATTAAATTGCAGAATCAAAGTATATAATAATTTCAAGCACTTGAACTTCAATAATGAGGTCGATATATAATTTTCGATCAATAAAAACATTCAATACACTTTTCAATTCCAATCAATTTTGGCCCACTAGAATACTAAACATATACGGACTGGAATATGGGTCAAGCTCCCAACCCCCAGAACGAATTCTGAGGAGGTACGTGTCTCCCAACTCTAGGACCGTGGGTACGGAACCTAGAGAGGTACATAGCTCCCTATCCCAAGAACGAATCCTTGGGAAGGTACATTAACTCCCAACCCCCGGGACGAATCCCGAGGAGGTACGTATCTCCCAGCCTCTGGACGAATCCAAGAGGAGGTACATCAATATCATCAATATCAATCAATCACTATCGGCGCAGTACTGCTCAATAAAACCCAGCTGGTATACCAACCTCCTATATCCACTTCTATGTCTACGTATCCTAGGGCCGTTTCGATAAACCAAATTCACAATCAATTTCGCAATAATTACTCAATAATCGATAATCATTCAATAGTCATATAAATCACATAATAAACTTCAAGACATATGAACAATATTCACATACAAGTCTAAATCAACTGTTTAAAACGAAATCGGAAATATTCGAAACACAACAAATGCGATCTCGTATAAAATCTTTTCGAAATCAACCATGAGTATATCAATCATCAATTTTTACAAATCGAAAACATTTAACAAAATCAAAATCGAAAACAATTAACGAAATCGAAATCGGAAACAATTAACGAAATCGAAATCTAAACGAAAACGATAAACATAACGAAAACAAAAACGTAAACGATAACGAAATATTTTTCGTAACGATTTCGAAAAACAACGTACACCAACCTCGAATCCGTATTTTTCGTTCGACAAACCGCGGTTCCACGATTTCGTTTTCCTTTCCCTTTCCTTTCTCCTTCTTCCTCTTCTTCCTCTTTTTCTTTTCTTTTCTTTCTTCTTCTTCTTTCTTCTTCTCCTTCTTCTCGGTCACTCTCTCTTCTCTTTTCTGTTCTCTCGACCTCTCACTCTCTTTCTCTTCTGTTCTGTGTTCTGTGTGTTTCTCGCTTTCGCGAGAAGCTTCTTCTTTTTTTTTATATTTTTTTCGCCATCGCGACCGCCGTCGCGACCTGTGGTCGCGGCACCAGGTCGCGGCACTCACTGGAGTGCGCGCACCGCCTTCGTCGCGAGCGCGTCCTGGTCGCGCGACTGGTCGCGTTGCTCTCTGCCCGTTTTTGACAATTTCATCGCGAGCAGTCCATCGCGACCTGTGGTCGTGGTGGCTGGTCGCGTTGCTCACTGCCAGGTTTTGCCATTTTCATCGCGAGCAAGCCAGCGCGACCTGTGGTCGCGGTGACTGGTCGCGGTACTCACTGCCAGATTTTGCGTTTTTCACCGCGACGAGCTGTCGCGACCTGTGGTCGCGGTGACCAGGTCGCGATGCTCTCTGGTCCAGTTTTCCAATTTTTCATTTTTCATTCATTTTTCACTATTCAATTCGGTCCGCTGGAAATCATAAAATAACCATACATTTAATTACATTTACACCCCCTCAAATAGTAAAATTTTATTTTCACATATATCACATATATCAAAAATTCATCACCCGAAATCCGGGATGTTACACAAATGGTTTGGTATTTTCTGACCTTTGTTTCTCTTTTTGCAATGTTAATACCTCATAGAGAAATGTCTTCAAGCATCCCTCAAAGTGCAAAGAAACTTGATCCTCGCGTTATGCGTCTTGCAGCATTACTGGAGGACGCTAAAAAACGTTTAAAAACCATTTTTGGTGGTTCTATTCTTGGAAAAGGGATGTCATTCAAAGGTTCTTCTAGAAACAAAAGTTGCAAAGGGGAGACTCCTACTGGTGCTTAAGAAAAGACAATGGGAAAAAAGCGGAAACTTTCCCCTAAGAGCTTAGCTGAAGATTTGGAGGGGGCTGTAGGGAGCCGTGATCAAGTCCCTCCTCTATGTGATATCTTGAATGGCATCTACCATATGGATCGCTTTAATAACACTCCTTCCTTTGATTTCTAGCATCTGTCGAGCAAACTCTTGGCTTTTTGTGCTCAGGCAAGTTTGTTGATTTCATTTATTTGCATTTCACTTGCTATCTTGTTGTTTATGATAATGATTTGGGAATTGCATGCTTTCATGTGCTCTCATATGATTGGAGAGTCTCTTCGCTCGACTAAAATTTTACTGGAAGAGGAGCGTCAGAAACGCCTACTCCAGGAGAAAGAACTCAATAAGATTGCTTTCGAGGGCAGAGAAATCTAAGTCCTAAAAGAAAACTCAAGCAGGGCTAGAAAGGAAGGTTAAACTCCTGCAGGAATGTATGAATGAACTGAACATAGCCAACGAGGTTTTGACATACAGTACCTATCTACTCTTCAGTTTGGGTTTCTTCTGGCTCAATCACAAGTGGTTGAGAAAGCTCCTGTAGAGTGAGACCTTAGCTTGATTGATAACTAGGATAGGGAGGCGATCCTGAGGAAGGCAAAAGCTGATTCTCCAGAAAGAGGTTGGTGATGCTGAAGAAGGTACGGACGCTGCTCTTGGTGGTGAGAAAGAAGATGAGGCCAAGGTTGCTGATGTGGAGGTCTCAAAGGACCAGGAATGAAGATGAAGTGTAGCTCTTTTGTGAACAATGTTGATTGTCCCCTTTTATTACGAACTTTTTCTTTAACATTTTCTGCTTTTTCCTTTTGAAACTGTTAGATGATTTTGTTGATATTTTGTTGTTGCTGGGCACGGAGCTTGGCTTTTGTTTGATGAGGGTTTTGAAGGGAGTTTTAGAAAAGATTTTGATTATCGTATAACATGCGGAATTGGGTTTCAAATTTTTTTTTTAATATTGAAAACATTTTTCAATAAGGAATGAGTTCCTGTATATACACAGAAAAAGACTTTAGAAACTACATACCTTTTTTTCTTGATTTTCCTTTTTCTAATTTCTCGATCTACCACCAGATCTTCCAAGCTATGACCTGCGGTCTGACAACTTGTATGTGGGCACGTCACGGCAAGAGATGGAGGTCACGTGAAAAGAACGCCGGCCGAATCCTGCAAAAGAGGGGAGAGTCAGAAAAAACTCTTTTCTCCTTTTTTCTCTCTTTGGTGGCCGAATACTCTTTCTTTTTCACTTGTGTGTTAGGTTGATTTTTCCTAGCTATATAACACTTATATAGTAGTCTTTTAGGGTTTTAGTTTTGACCAAGTCAAAATAGAATTCTAAATCGTATTTATTTTTAGTCTCCCTAAAGACTTGAACCTGTGACCTTTTGGACTATTAAAATAATCTAATTATTTTAATTCTTTCGTACTAATCATTATTTAATCACATGACCTCATATTTAATAAATAGAATTAATAATTCATAATTATTAATTGCTATTATTTTATTAAATATTTAATTAATTAAATAATCACATTATTTAATTATTCTCCTTTATTTAAATCGCATTACTTTCGTAATACTAATAAATTGGACCATCCAATTAATCTACTGTGACCCTCGTTACCAACAACCATAAGGGCTAGTAAGGGGACCTAATGGACCCACAGTTTTGAACTCCAATAATACTTAGTAATATTAATTAAAGATCTTTAATTAATATTTCATAATTATTAACATCGGAGTTATTCCACTAAAAACCCGAGGCTGCACTCTTAGAACTATAGACGTGTTTATACAATCTGAAGTCTCAGTGTCCATTGATATAGCTAATTGCATATAGTGCGATCCTCCACAAATAGTTCATAACTAGAGCTGGGTCATAAAGTCCGTTATACCCCTCTAGAAATATATTTTCCTTTAAGTACTATTGATTCTCTAATGAACAATTAAATCCTGTCTTCCTCACGGAAGAAGGAGAGTGCTCATAATCGTTTAAGCCCCGAATCAACCCTTAAGAGAACTACTTATCTACTTCAATCAAGAAGGAGTGGATTCCACTATTGTGTTCAAACCTTCTCACCCACAAGCCAAACCACAACTCCAAGATACGGAGGTATTGGTCGAGATTCTCATTAACCTCACTCATGGTAAATTAAAAGTCATGATCCAACCTGAAGGAGTCGATAAGACACTTAGGATTAAGATCACCTATAAATAGCCATCGTTTATCGATTATATATGATTATCATTTACTAACAGATATTGATGAGAGATTCATATAAATCGTGGCCCAGTCCTATATGATCTCATCATATAAAGTTCCTTCATTCTCATGTCAACCACATGAGCGGTCTAGGATAAGACCACCGTACTTTACAAAATGGACTGCAGCAGTAGATCAATCACAAACAAAGTACCCAGCTTTGTTCGCTCTCTACGGACTCTTTAGATTGCTTGTCTCAAAATGAATCTTCTATCATATACTCATTATGAGATTACATCTTGTAATCTAGGATGTTCTTGCATAATACGAATGTATTACTGAATATAAAACATTTATAAACTTGAATGATAATCTAAATAATTCTTATTAAGTCTTTAACCATTTACAATTACAAGCTTTAGGGCATAAATCCCAACAGGTTTTTTTGTTACGATTGTTGTTTCTTATGTATTGTTTTCTTCTTTTTCGCATATGATATGCTTGTCCTGGTTATGTGATTGAATCATTATCTTTTTGTATGGATTGCCAAACCTTCAGAGGGTGATTTATCATGCATGTTGCTTCAAAAGCTTACACACTCTCATTATTTTCTCTTGGATGCTTTGTTGCTTTATCCTAGATTCTTTGTTGTTTTAGAATCACGCGTCCTTGTCGCTTTATCTTGTGGATGAAAATCTTCCTGTAAGAGTCTTGGTGTCCTTTTCTGATGGAGATTCTCCTGGAGAGTTCTCCTTGCTTTTTGTGAATTCAAATTTCTCCTGGAGGAAACTTCGTATTCCTCTTCAAGTAAGATCGTTCTGGAAGGAACCTCACATTTTTTAGGATGGAGATCATCCTAGAAGAAAACTCGTGTTCTTCGTGGATAGAGATCATCCTGGTGGAATCCCTTAATGATTTGCTGATAAGCTCCACGAGTTGTCATCACTTTTTGCTAAGTTGAAGTGTAGAACTATCTTGGTTATTCAGGAGTTTATTAACGGCCTTAGGCATATAAGACCATCCTGGCCATACAAGATTTGTTTTTCAGTCCTAGGCATATAGGACTATCCTAGACATACAGGAATTGACTATCAGCCCTCGGCATATAGGACTGTCTTAGGCATACAGGAGTTAGTTTGCCCGCTCATGATTCTCGTCAGCATGTGAGCTCATCTTTACGAAATTTCATCTCCAGAGGAATTAAAAGGCATAACCATGGCGGAAATCCATTGTTCCTGCAGGGGGTTCTTCCTGAATAACTTATTTTCAAGGGAATTAAAAATCTAGTATGATGAAATTATGGATGAATCATACAACATCATTCCTCTCGGAGAAAAAAATTTGGCAGCTGAATTCATGCTTTCATTGCATTTCAAATGTATGTACACAAGGAGAATGTTGTCTGTCTGTGCAGACTTCTTGGAATTGAAAACATAACATAGGCATATATGTATTTTTGTCAGGATTCAAAACATAATGCTTCGGTAGCTTAGGGATAAAATTTCTTCAAGTGATCCGCATTCCAAGTGTGCTTGACTGGGCAACCTTCCATGTCTTCTAGCTTGTACGTTCTAGGTCTGACAATCCTTTTCACTAGGTAGGGTCTGTAACACCCCTTGACCTGACCCGACTGGATCGACCTAGGGAGCGCTACTCGATTTTCAAAATTTTTCTTAACTCACTTTATACTTTGAAAACAAACTATTGAAAACCCAAAGACGTTACATTTTAAAATCCTTTCTTATAGTGAGCCCATCCAAAACTGTTTTGAAAAATTTTGCCAGAGTTTCCTCCATTTTTCTGATTTTCCAAAAATCCTGTTTTCAACAATAATTCAAACAATATAATTTCAACACTTCAAAATCAAATTCTCAATCATGTGCGCACTCTGCCGTATAGTGCGACTTCCCAAGCATTTTCCAATAAAACAATTTATAATTAATATTTACAAACTTTTGAAAAAGAGAACATAAACCATAAAATAATTATTTACCAAAACATATATATAACATATTTACAAATTTCTGTATATGCATGCGTAACTGAATATAATATACAAAACTATATACCCGAAGGTATGGTGACTCTGATCCTCAGTCTGCAGCTATCACCTCTTCAGTCTTTTCCTCCCTCTGTATCCGTGTTACCTACGCGTGATGAAATCAACGCGCTAAGCAATAATGCTTAGTGGGTGTACACTAAAATAAATTTCAATATAATATAAAACAATAGATCTAAAATTCAGAAATTCAGAAATACATATAGAATAAACATTATATTTCAAATACTGAAACTATATAAAGTAAAATATTTTAAAAGTTTCTGGGTTTAAATCTTAATAACATTTCCTTATTTCAACAGGACTGGATTACGGGTTTACAGTCGGGTTTCCCATATCAAAATAAAATGGTATCCCTATATACACAGTCGGTTTCCCATTTCAAAATGAAATGGTCTCCGTGTATTCACAGCCGGTTTTCCATTTCAAAATGAAATGGTATCCGTAGAATCATAGTCGGTTTCCCATTTCAAAATGAAATGGTATTCGTATATCATCATAGTAATCAAGTATTTCGTTGCAATACTGCTAAATACATCCAATTGACATGTCAATCTTCTATATCCATATTTTCCTATACATATATCAGGGCCATTATTCAGGAATTCCAGATATTACAAATTATTCAAAATATTCAATGTTTAACAATTCAGGGAGCTTGCTTGGTGGAGTATTAGGTGGACAAAAAGGAAGAAGTGGAGGTGAACGGTAGTGTGGCCTTCCTGGAGGTCACTGGAAAGGTCGTGCTGGTTGTTCTATCCCGTCTTTCCTAAAGAAGTTTTCTATTCCTCGAGGTGCTTCTGCTTCTTCCTGCTGCTTCTTGACTCGATACTTTTCGTCTTTCTCTATCTCCTTTAATGCTCTAGTGTAAGCATCTTTATAAGTAACTGGTTGTTTTTCTTCAAAAGATTCCCATAAAGATCCCGTCCCCAATTTTCTTCAGAAATTTGGGAGAGTCTCCCGCTCAGTGAATACCCTATTTCAATCACCTCATCATGATATCTTTTCATGTAGTCTTTTAGAGACTCCTCATTCTTTTGTTTAATATACTGCAGAAGCGACGGATCTTTTGGTCGGGGTTTCACTTCTTGAAACTGTGCGACAAAATCTTTGGTTAGTTGGGAAAAAGAGCTAACACTTCCTAGAGGAAGCTTTATGAACCAGTTTTTTGTAGCTCTTTTGAAAGTTGTAGGAAACATTTTGTACATAGCTTTCTCTAAGACAGTCTGGACTTCCATCTACTGGCAATATGACTCCAGGTGGTTCAGTGGATCACTTGTCCCCGTATACTTCTCTTGCGGCATTATCATCTTCAGTGGGAGTGTTGCTGCTTAGATTTCTTTAGTGAATAGGGCGTTGAGCTCTCTGAGGGTGGTTTTTCTCACTATCTATCTCCTCAGCCTTTCCCTTCTTGAGTTCCTCTAACTCTTTCATGATCCTGGTAAACTGCTCCTGGATGGGATCGACAGTTTTCCCTTTTAACTATACCTCATTGCCATCTTCTTCTTCTATAGCTCGTATTTTGGTGTCTAGAGAATATCTCTTGCCTCATTTGCGATGGTGTCTAGATCTTCCTTTTGGTTTTGTGTGTCTACTTTCGACACCAGATCTATGAGGTTTCTCCTTCATTGTTCTCTCTCTCTTGGATGGCTTTGGTGGGGTCTCTATTTGGGACCGTAGCCTTACAGGCTCACTGACATGAGGCTTGGGGCTAACTCGACTCCTTACTAGAAGGTTCTGTCAGTTTGGTCTGCTGCTCTCGCCAATAACGTCCTGGTTATTGGCGACTTACTGGCGAGCTTGCACTGGTTCCTGGAGGTTTGGCGGTTGTGAGCCACCTGCAATTTGCTACTGCAGCCATTAACTGCTCCACTTCGTGTCTCATTCTTTCCTGACTGTTTATCATGGTCTGCATGTTTCTTTCCAAAGCGTCAGTTCTGCTCTCATTTGCTTTCCCTTTTCTCCTTAATTCATTGAGGGTAAGGTTTGCATCGGAGTTGCCTCGCTCCTCATTAGCACTGTGGATAGTGGGATCCACACTTTCCTACTGTGGATATCTCATATCTCATATCTCAATAAATTTTACATAAATATACCACAACAAACCATCGAGGAGGTCAAAAAATAAAGTATAGTGTTTCCGTGTTAGTTTCGAAATGAAAAATGCCAAACAGCAGTAAATTGAAGCACAATAGGACTTCCTCACAGTGACGGCGCAAACTGCTAACTTAAAATTTGACCACAAACTTAAAGTTAACAAGTAAGAAGAATATAAAAGTATTTCTCCTGGAAATATTACCTAGGACATCATTTTCAACTATCAATTAGCATATTAAACATTCATTAATCCAAATAACAGCTACTTGATAAAAGACAATTCAACCGTAAAGACATAAATGATAAGATCTAAATAATTTGGTGAGTGTTTGAACTATTCTTCGTGTGGTAGAGATGTTGAGCTCTCAAGAAAGATCCTGCCAGGACATATAAAACCTTGGGGATAATGTGGAGGCCGGTGGTGCTCCGGCAACCACACTCCGATGACCAAGTTAGTATTTATAAATCTGTCTTAGATCCCTTAAAATGAACTGAGCATGAAATAGAAACAATAGATAGTAAAAAGAATAGCTAACCCTCTTTTTAGAATATGCATGGGTATTTATAGGCTCCAGGTGACAGACCTCTCCTCACAGTTCCTGCCAGGTGTCGTCACCTCAGTGGTCCTTTATCATCCTTCCCTGCCTTAACCTTTTGTTCTTCATTACCTCTCGACCATGTGGTTGGCACACACCTTGATCCAATAAGGAAAGGACATGTAGGATATAAGTTATGACTCAGGTTTCCTCCAGAACAGTGTGGCGCTTAGGTATCCCCTTTCAACAAAGTTATGTTCTTTCCAAGTCAGATAGGTTCTTTCCACGTGTGAAATTTCTCAGCAGAACTTTCCAGGTGTCAGTTTCTCATATGGCTATTTGGAGATTCGTTGGTTCCCTTTGAGAGGATATGCTTTTTGTGGGTATCTTGGTGTGTCATTTCTGATTCTAGGACCACATTTCTTCTCTCCTGTCTGCTGCATGCTTGTCCCTCTTCACCTTTTTGCTGAATTCTCTCTCATTTCGTGCCATGGCCCCTTGATCATTCCGTGCATCCTTCTGTTTTGTCTCATATCAAATTGTCATTATCATGTTTATATCAATAAAATATCTTGTTATTTACTTACGAGAATATTTAAATAATATCTTCCTTTTGCTTCCAGGATGCTTATTCCTGGAAGTGGACCTCCTGGATAAATGATTAAATCTTGGACGAAATTTTTTGTTATCATCTATAATGTGCCTTTGATTTTCAAAGTAGCGTTCATACACATAAAACGAATAGTCTCAACTCACAAAGAGCTAGTAGCACAAAAAAAAATTATTATTGGGACATATATGGTATAAATGCTATATATCAAGTATCACAAGCAGCTTTGAGTATCATTTGAAACGCTTTCTCGATGCATGACTTCAACTTCTGGGCATCCACGAGCCCTTTTTCTGCTCCGATAGCAACCCTCACCTTTCCATTGTAACTCATTATTGTTGTCACAAGACCCTGCAGTGCAAGTACTCCAAATCAAAATCAAGTTATAACCAGTATGTAATTTGCAGGGATAATTTAACTTTGCGTTGATCCAAAAGTTTATTTATGTTTTCAATATTATATATAAATACACATTCTCTTATATAGTGACATATGTTAATATGAAACCTAGTAATTAAAAAAAAAAATGCTTTCTTTGTACTGTAAAGAAAAGACTGAATAAAAATAAAGAAAATTATATTAATTTTCACATACGTGAGGCACACCAACCACCATGAAGTACAAGCCTGTAACTGGATGATTAGCCAAAGTCATCTGCTCAATCGGCCCCATGAGACTTGTGATAGCCATACTTACATTCTTTAATGTGCTATGGATATATCTTGCTGCTGCCTGTCACACCAATATTAACATATATACGTTACTAGAATTTTGTAATCGCTCTCAAATTGTTTAAAGCAACTTTTTTTTGTTAGTTTTTGAAAGTATACTTTTTAGTAAGTGTAGGAATTGCTATATGATTATCAGAAGTGGTAATTCATGTCACTGTATATATTGATCGTACAAGAATGAAACTATCCATGGGATACGAAATACACACCTCGGGGCCTCTAAGTTTCTTCAAAATCTGGAGAAGTATGCCGGTCAAGTAAACACCCAAAGAGCTTTTCTTTGCATTAATGATTTCTCGAGCTTTCCAGACGAATTCGAGTGGATTATAATTATTCGACAACTTGGAATAATCATCAGTGAATTTGGGTAAAGGTATATGGAAGAATGCAAAATAATTACCCCACGGTGTCTTAGCATCGGATTTGATCATGTCTTTAACGGGAACATAACCGCGAAACTCCCTGGTGTTGAGCAACACCAACGCCGTTGAATTTGCTTTGCTTGAACCCTCCTTATTTTCTTCCATGTATAACCGAGTCCCCAGGAATATTATTCCGGTTAAGACGTCGTTTATTGTCTGTTTGTATCAAATACACCAAATGCATTAGAAAACTAAAACTACAAAAACATATATATATATATATATATATATATATATATATATATATATATATAAAGAAGAAAATGATGAAGTAACACACATACCGCTCCAATATTGTCTTTAATCTGTTTGATATGATCAAGGGAGAAAGTCATCGTTGACACTGTGACCGGGCGAAACTCAACTCCGGGAACCCCGGATCGTATTGGACTCACATCATCCTCAAGCAAACTACTCTTCAAAATGCTCCAATAAAAATCTGATACAGTGTTAGAAACCACTGAGAAAATTTTGAACACGTTATTGAATAAGCCATTGCTGCTGTGACTGTCCTTATTGCTAGAGGAGCTCAAAGGAGCAGAAGGAAATGTCAAGGGAAGAGAAGGGTTATCAGCCCTTTGTAAACATGAAAGAAGAACTCCAACCAAAGAGAATCCATCGCCAATAGAATGATGAAACTTGAATATTATGGTGCTTGCTGCATTGGTATTGCTTGTCGGGTAATTTATCAAGTGAATTTCCCACAAAGGTTGGGTTACTGGTAACTTTTCCATTGCTATGTCTGAGATATAGTCTTCAAGGTACTTGTCATAGGTTTTTGGTGACAATCCGGAGGGGAAAATAGGAATTTTAATGTGGTCCTTGATCTTGACTTCAACTCTCTTCCATTGTTTTTCTCCATTTTCGTCTTCAACCTGTACGTTATCATATTACTTTGAGATATAATATTTTGGAAAAGACGGCTAATTATTGCAATATATAGTAAGCATAGTCAGAACAAAGCTATTCTACAATGCCCACCAGGCCTTCCGCGTACATAACACAAACGCACACACTGAGAGACTCATGTCAATTGTCATGAGACAGAGAGAGAGAATAGTACCATAATGGAGCAGAAACGTGGGTTGGTGGGGAGAAGCACATCCTTCACCAACGACTCCACTTGAGAATCGTCGAGCGATATGGGCACTCCCAATTCCAAAACACCAAGTATACACAACGAAAGAGCTTCGCTATTCAGAAATTGTCCCGTTGGGCTCACTGGCTCTCTCTCTCCTTCTTCTTCCTCCTTCAAGTACTCAATTATTTTATTACTTTTTATCTGCTTGCTTGAGCTTCCGTGCGTGTGTATATATATATATATATATATATATATATATATATATATATATATATATAGATAGATAGATAGATAGGTGAGGTTATATTAAATAATTTGCAAAAAATTGTTTCTTAAAAAGAAAAGGTTGGAGGTGGACGTCTTATTAATTATTCAAATAGATGTGAGATGAGCATTTGCACATGGAATGTCCGGCGACTATTGAGCATGAGATCGCCAGTTATGGAATTAGGTTTACAATAAATTCTCCTGATATATATCACTTATGCGGTTGCTACTACACATAATATATAAATTAAACCTCATTTTATATAATTAATGTTTATTACTAAAATTATTTCTTGTTTTCAGTTTAAAATTTATAATTATTTGATGAGATGAGGTTGATGACCTTCTAGATTCGAGTCGTGTTCAACTCTTTCAAACCCCAAATTTACTTTAATAGTTAAAAAAAGAAGGAATTTATGATTCTTGTAATCCTCCTATTATATAATTCCGTAGCAACTTAATACATAACTATATGAAACTTGTATAAATAACATAACCTTTCATTACATTACCATACTTTTTCTTAAGTCATTAAATATTAATGATATCAATAGCTAACAATTTGTAGTACACAAGGAAGATCTCGCAATGGCATCCAAATAATAATATTCATATGTACTCTTTTTTTATTATACATATTATATGCAGTGCGGCATTTAAATTCGTATATTATTATATTGAATGGACATTATTTATTACCAAGCTATATTGAGTAATGGTTTCTTAATATAACTATTAAAAGTTTTTTTTTTTTTTAATTGATTAGGAAAGGGAAACACAATGCCAAAAGATTTATATTATAATTCAGGATTATTAGTGAATTTAGGTGATATCTGCATTAATTAAATGGTGAGAATGTATTAATTTGTTCAATTTTTCAACTCTATGATCGCTCAACCGCCCACGTAGGTACGTCAACGGGTAACATCTAACTTGTTGTAGGTACAAATTATGGTTTTGTATAATTTTTTTTAATGGTAATAATTTATTCTTAAAATTTTGACGAATTATCAATTTATTCTTCATGAAGACTCAGCAAAAATGGAGTTTGTCTCATCAATCACTGCCGCATTGGTCATGCAAATTAATTAATATACTACGAAAGGGCTTTCCTAGAAGGAGAGTCATGTAGATGTGAATGAAAGGTGTGGACAGTTGGCAGTTGAGAGATTATGGGCCAGTTATGGGGTAAGGTGTGGACCTGGAATCAAGAAGTATGGAAACCTCCAATCAGATTTCTCGGCTCGTGATTAAATTTTCAACCGTAGATATGTATTTCAATTAGCGGAATGCTAGCCACAGTTGCCCGCATTCACAGTAGTTTCTACGGTCACTGATCAAAAGCACATTCATTCAGTAAGGGCCATTGATGGATCCACACCCGAATTGCTTAAATTTGCCCAACCACTTCATAAAGGAGCAACAAAGGTCCTTTATTTTAATTTTTTTTATCTATTTTTATATAAAATTTTAATTTAGTCCTTATATTTATATTTAACTTTTATAACCACTAAATAATTATAAATATATTAATTTAGTCCACAAAATAAAATTTTTAATAATAAAATATAAATAAAATTATTGTTAAAATTTAAAAATTAAAAGAGAGAAAAAACTAATAATAATTCAAATTTAAAATTTAAATAAAATATTTTAAAAATTGAACAAATTTCACTCACAATATGTTTGAGATTTGTATTTTCACTTGTCATGACTGTCGAGCGTTGTAAATGCTGAAATCTACGCTTAATGACCTAGCGGTTTGCTATATTTAATGTGAGGCGACGACGATCTGCAAAAAGAGAGAAAGAGTATCGTGATCTTGGGACATCGGGTTGGTGCCAACCAAATAGCCTCTGACGCCCAAGTTAAATAGTAAATCTAAAGGGGTAAAGTAAAAGCGGGACGAATAATACCTGATGTGAGGGTATGTCGTGCGGTAAGTGTTGAATCATGATGTCAGGCGGTAGGTGATAAACGTCGAGTGCTGTATGATATTACGTCGATAGTGATAACGTAACCAGAGGCTGTGTCGTGCGTGGCTGGTCTTTAAGGTAGCGTGTCGTGTGCAAGTTGACTTGCTTAGATTAATGGCTTGAGAGTAAAAATGCTTGACCCCCAAAAATGAAGCCAGAAGACTGCATTTATAGGGGTTTTGTGGGAGTCCGTTATATTTGTATCGTGACGGATGTCGCACTTCTAGATATCCGCTCATTTGATTGAGCAAGTGAGACTAGGTCAGCTGACTGAGTCAAAATTTGACTGAGTCAGCTGTATTTTGCTCCTTTTAGTCTAGTCTTCGGGTCTAAGACTTTTGGACTATTTTTTACTATTACACAAGTGAAAATACAAATTTTAAACAAATTGTATATAAAATTTGTTCGATTTTTAAATTATTTTTGAATTTTTGAATTTTAATTATTATTAATTTTTTTCTCTTTTAATTTTTAAAATTAATTGTAATTTTATTTATGTTTTATTATTAAAAATTTTATTATATGGATTAAATTGATAATAATTTAGTTGTTATAAAAGTTAAATATAAATATAAGGACTAAACTAAAATTTTTACATAAAAATTATAAAAAATAAAAAAGTTATGGAGTGACTGTACCCCCTTTCAATTAAATAGTTGGTGGTGTATTGTACAGCAAAAAGTCGTGCTCGTCCATTAGTATTTCATTTAGGCAGATTTAGCACAACCAATTAATAATGTCAGATTCTATTAAATACATATATAAGCCCCTTTCTCTACCGCATTAAATATTTCCTGACATCAATACCTAAACATTTGTACAATTATGGCACATTTTAGGGAATTTAGCAAAATTACCTAAAAATTAGTCAATAATTGTAAAACTACCCAGGCTCCACTAATTTTTTCAACCTCTACCCAAAGCCTTTTTTTTTAACAAAATTGCCCTTACTTTTACATTTGACCCATTGTATTCACGTTTTCACTTTACCATTTTTTGACCAAATTGTTTTTACTGTTGTTCATCTCAACTGCTGTTCATCGTCGGAGCTGTTGGTCTTCTTCGTTTGTGTTCTGTGTTTCTGTTCGTTCGTTCGTCTTCTTCGTTTCGTCTTTGTTTACACCGGAGCAGGTTCCGCCGTAGTCGCGTTCTTCTTCGATTTCAGAGCGATTCAAAGTAAGGAAAAAATTTCTTGTTCTGATTATTTGTTTACAAATCATTGTTTTGGGCATCGGGCCACGTCTGGCCGATGGTTTTGTTTCATCGGGTCACTGTGTCTAAGTGGCCCGATGAAACAAAACCATCTGCCAGCTGAGACCCGATGATTTTTTCATCGGGTTACAGCAACGAAAACGTCTCCTTCTTCCGTGGTAATATTCCACAGCGATTGAAAGTAAGGAAAAAAATTTGTTCATTGATTTTTCTTCTGATTTTTTATTTAGAAATTTGTGTTTTGGGTATCGGGCCACGGCTGGCCGATGGTTTTGTTTCGTCGGGCCACTGTCTCTCAGTGGCCATTTGAAACTAAACCATCGGCCAGCTGAGACCCGATGAGTTTTTCATCAGGTATCATCTGACCGATGGTTTAGTTTCATCGGGCCACTGTGACGAAACAAAACCATCGGCCAGCAGTGACCCGATAAAAAACTCATCGGGTCTCGGCTGGCCGATGGTTTTGTTTTGTCGGGCCACTATGTCTCAGTGGCCCGACGAAACTAAACTATTGGCCAGCTGTGACCCGATGAAAAACTCATCGAGTCACAACTGGCCGATGATTTTGTTTCGTCGGGTCTCAATGGCCCGATGAAATAAAACTGTCGGCCAGCCGTGGCTCGATGATTAAATTTCATCGGGCCACTGCGACCCGATGGTTTTGTTTCATGGTGGCACCGTGGCTCGATGAAACAAAACCATCGGGTCGCGGTGGCCCAATGACATTTAATCATCAGACCACGGTTGGCCGATGGTTTTGTTTCATCGGGGCCACTGTGTCTCAGTGGCCCGATGAAACTAAACCATCGGCCAGTCTGCAACCATCACTATGAAACAAAACCAGATGAAATGAAATCATCGGGCCACTGCGACCCTATGAACTGAAAGCATCGGGCCACTGCAACCCGATGAAATTAAATCATCGGGCCAGCCGAGTTTGATGAAATAAAATTTAAATTTGTAAGTGTTATATTTTTTAGTTTATTGATGAATTCGAAATTTTTTTTTATTGCAGGCTAATAATCAATGGCAAGTGACAAGTTGATTGAGACTATGAAAATTAAGGAAAATTTTTTTTTCCATGCCAAAATGACGACGTATTGTAAATGGGGTTGCATCGAATTGATTAAGAGTAAGCTGGCGGAACGACAACAACAAAAAATAAGAGGAATGTGCTTTGGGCATTTTTTAGATGTTAATGAAATGTACTTCACAGGTCAATTTTGTCATCACATTTTGTTGCGGGAGTGCCATGTGGAAAATGCTAAAAATGAAATGTGGTTTCTGATTGGTGGGAATAAAATACGGTTCAGTGCAAATGAGTTTTGCCTCGTGAACGGTCTACGTCTTGGGGATACAGTCGTCCCTACTATAAAGGGAGATGATCCGTGTAGAATTCGCCAGAAATATTTTAAGGGAGCCAAAAAGTAACTGGAACCAAATTGCAAAGTTTGTTCGAACGTCTGGAGGAAGAAAATGATGATGATGATGACATGATTAAATTAGCTTTGTTATTGATCTTAGAGATGACATTGCTTGGAAAGGACTTGAGGACTAAGGTCGAATATTGGGCAATGAAGTTAGTGGATAATTTAGAAGAATTCAATCGGTTCTCATGGGGTTCCTATGTATATTCAAGGACATTCAATTCTTTATCGACCTGTTGCAAAGGTCGAGATCAGAGGTTTATGGAGAAGGTTAAAAAGGATCCGAGCCATACAGCAAAGAAGATCAACCTGTATGGATTTGTCTATGCTTTTCAGGTAATTTTAAGTGTTTAACATTTTTTACCCTTAACTTCTTTAAAACTCTTATTGAAACATGATTTTGTTTTATTTGCTAGATGTGGGCAATTGAAGCGATTTCGCTATACTTAAAGAAGAATTATGCTACCAGGGTGTCTCGTACAGCCCTTCGTATTCTGAACTGGGAAGTCAAAACGAGTCCTGGATATGAGGCTTTGAGAACTGAGATTTTCATAAGGCGAAAGGTATGAATTAAATTAACAGACTTCTCTTAGGTATATAAAATTTATTATAACTCTATGTGGTTTGTTTTTCTTTTTTGTTGGTTAGATTTCAACGTTTCAAACTTTGAAACCCACGGATGAAGAATTGAAGTTGTCATATTTGACAAGGTTAGACAAGGTTAGACAAGGCTACCATCTCAAATGATCCGTCTGCCCCAGATATAGAGATTGGTGATAAGGAAGATGATGAGTATTTTGATGACAATAATAGTGATGATGTTGCTGAAGAAGAGCAACGACAATCGAAAGATAAGCAAGCTGAAATACAAGAAGAGCAGCCTATTGGACGGAGTCCATCGGTATGTAGCCAATATTGTCCCTTAATTGTATTGTTCATTAAATATTATGTAAATGTTAATTTAACTTTTTGTTGGACATTATACTAGGACTTACAAGATTTGCATAGAAAATTGGATGGCCTGCACACAGAAGTCAAGTGTCTACAGACTTCTATAATCGCACTGAATGATAAAGTTGGCAAAGGGTTTGCAACTCTACAAACAGAACTTGATGAGATGCGAAAAGGAGTTGAGAAATTGATTGAAGTTGTCTGCAAGACAGCAGGCAGTAATGAACAATTTGAAGCTGGAAATAAGGTGCCAGAGGTAATTTTTGTTTTATTTAATCATGTCGAACTTTGTTATTTCCTTTTTGACATTGTATTAACCGTATACTGTTGTATTCACTGCATCAAAGTAACGATTTCTTTGATACAACCTACAATGTGGACGATACAACTGATCTTAAAAATGATGAAGCAAAGGAGGAGGGAAAGGAACCCGATCAATGCCTACAGCTTACTATTTACTCTCCCTCTCCCTTGCCAAATATTGTGAGTGCCACAGGTAATCAGAGTGTCGTTGCTCTTAAAAAAAAAGTATTCGGCGTAAGATATGGTATGAGGACGCGTAAGCGTTCTGCATTCGTATCTAGCCCGTACGTGGACCCGACTAGGCCAAAAAAGCAAAGAACACGGACTGCAAATCCAATTAAGTTCGAGCCTTTAAAACCGGTTCACTCGGAAGTACAGTCGGAGTACGAGACTTTCAAAAAAAATAACAAAGCTAGGTAAGCATACATAATTTAAGTGCATAACCTATTTTCAGACTTCTTTTTTTCTTGTGATGTTTAATGTAATTTCCTCTGAATATTATACCGTATATGCAGGTGCTACGTTGGGCAACCAATGGATGCGACCCCTGAATTTTTCAAGACGTTTGAGAGTGCGACTGACTGGTTGGACGGCTGGGTTAGTAAATAAATTAAATTTATTTTGCTAATTTCATGCTAATGTCATTAAGTTGCACTGTTCCTTATGATGAGTTTTCAATGGCAATATTTTTTTCATGATCTAACCAAAAAACAGCACATTGAGGCTTATTTGGCAGTACTACAAGATGCCACCATATGAACCCTTCAGAAACGTGGCATCAATTGCAATAATCGGTCTAATGGCAGCATTAAAACCATCTATGCACGTTTTCATGGAGAAGAACATATACATGAACCTATTTTCATCATTAGTCTTAATGTTCGTCATCGTCCCTGGGTTTGTTTCCTCTAACATGTGACAATAATAAGGTAACATACTAAAAGAAACTTCAGCTGATTCGTGTACCTCTTCCATAGCAATATGTTTAGCCCGATATCCTTTATGGTAATTTACTGTAATGCCCAATTCATTTTAAATATCTCTTATGATTTGCTTTGGTCTGTAGATACGCCCATCACGAAATTTCTCTGTAGCCCCCCCCCCCCCCCCCGACCCGATCCGGCCGGACCGACCCGGGAAGCGCTACTCGGACTTTCAGAACTTTTAAAAATTCATTTTGTAAACAGAAAACCATATAAATTATAGTTTAAAAATCGTTTTCGAGTGAGCCCATTCAATACAAACTTGTTACGAAAATCCGGCAGAGTACTGTTTGTTTTTCGGACTTTCCAAACCTGTTTTTACACATAACAATTCCAATACAATTTCCAACAACACTTCTATATAATTTCAAACAGTTGCGCACTCTGCCGTTTAGTGCGACTTATCAAAATAGTTTATAAAATAAAATAAATCGAACTTAAACATTTACAATCATTTTAATAATAGAATACAGAAGTCTTAAACTAGTTAATTACAAAACATTTTTACAAATTGTATCTACAAATTCCCTGTATATGCATGCTTTCAGAATATATATATACACATAACAAAAATATAGCTACCCAACTGTACAATCTCTGTGACTCGGTCTGCAACTTGCTCTTCCTTCAGTCTCTAGCCTCCTCTGGATTCCTGGTACCTACGCGTTAGAAACAAACTAACGCGTTAAGCATAAAGCTTAGTGGGTGTACTATAAACTTAATTAAATAACTCACCATATAATTGTTCTTTAAAGAAGCAGTAAACCACAATATGAATTTCATTTCTAAATCACTTTCAAAACAATTAAATTAATAATAAAATCAACATATAAATTCGATCCATCAAATCATTCAGTTCAGTTTCAATTCAAATCATTTCTGGCCCACTAGAATACTAAACATACTCGGACTGGAATATGGGTCAAGCTCCCAACCCCCAGAACGAATTCTGAGGAGGTACGTGTTCCCAACTCTAGGACCGTGGGTACGGAACCTAGAGAGGTACATAGCTCCCTATCCCAGGAACGAATCCTTGGGAAGGTACATTAACTCCCAACCCCCAGGACGAATCCTGAGGAGGTACGTATCTCCCAGCCTCTGGATGAATCCAAGAGGAGGTACATCAGTATCATCAATATCAATCAATCAGTATCGGCGCAGTACTGCTCAGTAAAACCCAGCTGGTATACCAACCTCCTATATCCATTTCTATGTCTACGTATCCTAGGGCCGTTTCGATAAACGATTTTCACAATCAGTTACAAATCAATATTTACTCAGTCAATCTAAAATTTTACACGATATTCTTCAAACGCATCAACAATAATCATATAAATATCGAAATCAACTATTTAATACGAAATCGAAACATTCGAACCTCAAACAAATACGATCTAGTATAAAATCTTTCCGAAATCAACCATAAGTATATCAATCATCAATTTTTACACATCGAAAATCGAAATCGAAAACATCTAACGAAATCGAAATCGAAAACATTTAACAAAATCGAAATCGAAACGAAAACAAGAAACGGAAACGAAAACAATAACGTAAATGATAACAAAATATTTTTCGTAAAGATTCCGAAAACAAAAGTACACCAACCTCGGTACCGTTTTTCGTTCGAGAAATCGCGGTTCCACGATCTCTTTTTCCTTTCCTTTCCTTTTCTCTTCACCTACACCTTTCTTTCTCTTCTCTTTCCTTCTTCTTTTTCCTCTTCTTCTTCTTTCTTCTTCTTTCTCTCCTCTCTTTTCTCTCTTTTTCTCTCTTTCTCTTGCTGTTCTGTTTTCTCGCTTCTGCGAGAAACTTCTTCCTTTTTTTATTTTTTCACTATTCAATCCGGTCCGCTGGAAATCATATATCAAAATAGTAAAAATTTAATTACATTTACACCCCTCAAATAGTAAAAATTTATTTTCACATATATCAAAATTCATTACCCGAAATCCGGGATGTTACATTCTCCTTGATGTGTTGTCCAATAAACTGTGCACTAGCCTTTTTATTCCATGAAAACCTTTTCTCCATTGAGCAACTGTGTTTGTCGTCAAATCTTGTAATCCAAAAAAAATCAGTGTTTGTAACCTTGAATGCATGTAACCGCTATTTGCATTCTCCAACAGCACAACGTACCTCAAAACGTGAAGTATCCGACATCCTCACTTTCAAATTGAAAAGATTTGCAGCAGCGTATCTTCTTAGTTGGGAGTGCAACTCTTTTTTACTGTCAAAGACTTCCCCATTTGCAATCAGAATCGGTATAGCTCTCGAAGCTACTTCAACATCATTAATTGAACACATTACAGACGTGGCTCGAACCAACTCTTTATTACTGTTTCGAACACCGTGAACATCTTGGGACTTCTCACTATCTCTGGCTTCGTTACTGAAATCATCAACAAATTGAACTTCATCATCAACCATAGCATCATTTAAATTTGGTGTGTAGCCCTCCCGAATGTAGTTACTTCCCTTCGATGAAGGAAACTGAAGATTGATGGGATGGTGTTGTTGATTAGATGACTCTGGAAAACATTGTTGCTGCAATTGTCGGTCACTATGCTCAATCTCAAACACAGTTATACAAACTAAAGGGTCAACATTCTTTTGACGTAATAATATTACAACATCATCATCATCACTTATCTCTACAGGCATGCTTGGGCGGATGGTATGAGCAACCGTCTTTATAATGGCTCGAAAGCAGTTTCTGTCAATCCCAGTGACGGCATACACTTTATCTAATAGTTGAGCAAAAGTTGCATCTCTTGGAAATAACACCCATTTTGATCTCTTGCCATCATACTAATAAACCCCTTGTTCACATACCCAATGTCCACCCCAGTTAATTATCAACTACACATCATCCATGCTCCTTCCTGCATTAAAATAAAAAAATTAAATAAAACTTAAATTCAATTAAAGTATCAAAACTGTCGGGCTGGCATGAACAAAAATCATTGGGCCAAAAACCATCGGGTCAAAATGATGAAAATACAATTTCAAGGCCATCGTGCCGCCATGATAAAAATGCAATTTCAAAACCATTGGGCCAAGGTCATCGGGCCGCTATGATGAAAATACAATTTCAAAACCATCGGGCCAAGGTCATCAGGCCAAGGTCATCGGGCCAAGGCCATCGGGCCGCCATGATGAAAATACAATTTAAAAACCATCGGGCCAAGGCCATTGAGCCGTCATGATGAAAATACAATTTCAAAACCATCGGGCTAAGGTCATCGGGCCAAGGCCATCGGGCCGCCATGATGAAAATACAATTTGAAGGCCATCGGGCCAAAACCATCGGGCCAACATGATAAAAATACATGATGAAAACCATCGGGACAAAAACTATCGGGCCGCCATGATGAAAATACATGATGAAAACCATCGAGACAAAAACCATCGGGCCAAAAATGATGAAAAAACATAAAGAAAAACTATCGGGCCAAAACCATCGGGCCGGCATGATGAAATTTTTTTTTATAAAAATTCGTTCTTTATTTTTTTAATGGATGATTAACAAATGTGAAATGCCTACAACTGATTGAAAACCCATAAAAGTGTGCATTGACTAAAAAAAGAAGTTTAACACTAACTTTGGAATTTTTGAAGAGAGCACTTTATGAGATGGATCTTCTTTTATTTGCAAGAGATAACTTGAGATTTTCTTGGTTTAGGTTGGGTAAGAGATTTATGGAAAAGAGAAGAGAGGAAAAATAAAAAAATGTGAAGAAGAGAAGAGAAGAAGAGAAGAAGAGAGAACCGGGTGAGGTGAAAAAACCTTGACTAGATGAAGAAGAAGAAGAAGAAGACAGTGATGAGTGGGTCAAATATAAAAGTAAGGGCAATTTTATCCAAAAAAAGGCTTTGGGTAGAGGTTGCAAAAATTAGTGGAGCCTAGGTAGTTTTGCAATTGTTGACTAATTTTTGTGCAATTTTATTAAATTCCCCACATTTTATCTCATTTGAGTGGTACAAAACAAACCCCTCCAAACTAAAGGGACTCATTTATACCCTCCTCTCTCTTTATGAGCAGAATTTTTTTTCCTAACTTTTTCATCTGTTCATCTCTCTCTATATTTCCTCACTTTTTGTTTTTGTTTTTTTTAATTTCTCCTATTTTATCGAACTATATATAAAATTAAATTTATTTAATATATTTAAAAGTTAATTAAATATATTTTATTAAAATATTTTAAAAATTAATTTTTTTTAATATCAACTAAAAATAACATTATTTTTTTATAATATCAATTCTTTTAAAATATTTAAAATATTTTATTTTATTTCAAAGTTAAATAATATCATATTATATTTAATAATTTAAAATAATTTGATTTAATTTTTTAACAAAATTTAATTTAGTTTATTTTAAAAATTCTAAATAATTTATTGTTTTTAAAATTGATTTTAGATATTTAATTTTATTTAAAAATTAATTTAATCTAATATTATTCTAAGCAATCTCACTCTATCAAACATAAAATACAATTATTTATTATCCAATCTCATACAATACCAAACAAGGGACATCATCTCTTAAAAAAAACAAAAATGAGAGACATCATTACTTTTACTCTAATTCTACACTACACCAAACACTTCACAGTACTAATTAGTCCAGTCCAATCCAATTTAATCAAATCTCATAAAAATAGTCAAATCTAATCTCGTGCACTAAATGCATCTTATGGGACATGTAATAATGTTTACATAAAGAACCCATCTTTGTGGGTTATGATTGATAAAACTGAATTTATAAATATTCTATTTTATTTAAAAATAATTATCGATAATTTTAGTAGAAGTAATTATAATTTTTTTTTTAATAATTTTGTTTAATTCAAAATTTAATTTATTTCAAAGTTTTCTCAAATTCATTTCCATTCCAATCTAACAGTACATCAACTACATAACAATATTATATCAAATCTAATCAAATACGTATACAAAATGAGGCCTTGAGGGCAAATTATACCCATCTACCTAAGGTTTGCTATTTTACTGTCACAATCAACTTATTTAAAAACTCACAAGTCACAATGACCCATCTGCAGTTGGTTTTAACTGTTAATTACAATTGTATAATTAAACAATAAAGGAGGGTAATAAAGCAAATGAATTGTAATTTCTTCCTGTGAGGACTTCCAGAGAAAATATGATTAGAATTCGAGGGTGTGTGGGCAAAATGTTTGATGATGGACCTTTGGAATGTCATCGGAAAGGAACTCCAAAGATTCTAACCCAGTATTGAGAAAGAGAGAGTCTAGGAATTTTAGTATCCAAAAACCAACCTCATGGCCTGTAAGGGATAGTTAAAGTTTATTTTATTTTAGTCTCCCTATTTATAGTTGAGGTTTTAGTGTCAGTTGGAGGGATCTATGAGGACGTTACAAGAATTGATTTGGTGCATTTCATTGTCTTAAAACGGGTATATCTAGGATCACGGGAGCGTTCTCACGTTAGTGAATCCCTTAATTCTCACATAACATTTCCTTTTCATGCGCTCTACGTGATGTTATGTTCTACATTGTCTGCAACTTTTTGGGTTTTACGGGTTATATGGGCTTTATGGATTATATGGGCTTTGATTATAGTGTTTTCATAAAGGCTCATTTTATCTTCTTTTGTTGGTGTTTGAGCTTGCCCATTGACATTTTTTTGTCACTACAATACTCTTTCTATATAACTCTTTCAAAAAATCAAAATATATATTTTAGAATTAGATCTACGTTGATTTGAATGGTGTAATTATTCAAGATGTTTTACTCTTGGTGACTTATTTAACTATATCTCATTTTTTTAGAGCTGTAAACGTGCATTGCTATCAATTTTGTGGTTTATTGCAAATGTACCCGTGAATTAGACATGTGGTTGTGATCTATTTAATGAGTCTATGATCTATTCTATGTGACCGTGTGATCTATTACTCTGACTGCGGCAGCAATAACGTCGTCCCCGACCACACGTTCACATTCTTCGCCGCTGTCACCGTCGCCTAACCAAGCAGTCCTGTCAAGTAATTTATTCGATTGGATTCGATACAGTAATACACGAACCTCTTCGCTACCTCCACACCAATCATGAATTTCACCGGCCTCTAGCCACCGAACCTCGAACGAAGCACTAGTCGATCTCTGTAGTCGACATAGCCTTCCACGGCTTCTTTCGAAAGCCGAGCTCCAGTGTCGAAGAGGTTAAAGACGGTCGACCTGGGTTTGAAAGTGTTTGAGTTCTTTGAAAATTTTTTGTTAAAGCAATGTTGTTTGACTTATGGTTTTTATTTTTTTCTCTTTTATCATATAAGGAAAATAGACATTTTAGTCCTAAATCTATTTTAGTGGTATTTGTACTCTAATTAATAACCGATACAATCTTTTCAAAATACAACCTCCGTAGTGCCATTTAAAAATAGAAATGGCCTCTTCTGAACTGGCATGAAGGTAAGACAAGTACACACTGCACAACTCACAACATTGATTATGGCTGTTTGCTGCCCAAGTGTTTAGAGATGTCCATCAAACTAGACTCATTTTCGAGATTTAATTAGCATTTATGATAATCGTAGTCGATTAAGCATTTGTGTTGACAAATTTTAACAACAAATATAATTAAATGGGTGGAAATCAATCCAAAATTGGACCTAAAAGATAAGGGTTGCATTTAAATAGCAAAACCTATTTCTTTTTATGTGGTTTTTAATTTAGTTGAGGGGTTGACAAAATTGTGTCATTTTCTTTATAGCCTTTTAAGAGCGTGACAAGTAGGCAGAAAACTAATAACTATTTGATGGTGTGTAATTGACGTCCAATTATAGACACAAAATTTAGAATCACAGTTCAAATATGAACTAATAATGGTCCAAAGTCTTTTGATCACTGTAAAACTATAATTAATGATTTTGTGCATCCCAACTTAAATCTCATCTCGTATTTAAACTTGTAAGGTGTTGTTTTAATATGCTGTCCAAATTTATGTAATTTTTTTATTAACTAATAACTATTGGAATAATATTTCTAGCGACTAGGTTTCAGGAGTCAACCGACTTATATTCTACAGCAGTAACCACAGATATTAATTTTGATACAAAATAAAAATTATAATTAGTGTAAAACTTCTACAATTAGTTTTGATATATAATATCAATTGTTTGTTGAGGATTCTTTTATAATTAGTAAATAAGTCATTTTCACGTTCTTTATTATAATGATATGGAGATTGAAAAACACGTACCAATTAAAATTAGTGGCCCACGGATAATCATCCAATTATTGGCTTATTATATATTTATAATAATAAAACCTAAAATTATAAATAGAATTTCTAAATTCATTAAAACATTAAATTATTATAATTCATCTCAAACCTCTCTTTAGAAGTTCTTTTGCAAAATTCGAAGCTAGCTACATGGTTTCATCTAAAATTTAAACATAAAATTAACAAAAAAAAATCCATTAAAAAAAATAAAAAAAAGAAATTAACAAAAACAAAAAAGTCAATAAAATTTTTCCAAGTTGAGTTTTATGATAAATGTCAGTATTCATAAAGAAAGAGAATCCTTGGTTCATTATTTCCACCTTAACAAGAGAAAAAAAAAATTATTCAGAGGATCATTTATCAAAAATAGTTATTTCTCAAAAGATAGAAAGATAGTAATCTATCAAAAGATGTTATTTATAGAAAATATAGATCTATCAAAAGATTTTTTTTTAAATAAAATTAAACTTCATTCGCCATTAAGATTAGAAAAGGAAACAACATCAGAAACAGCTAACTTAACCAGCTAACTAGGGAAAACACGATCCCAAACAGTATAGCCATAATGCCCTGAAGACCACTTAGCTATGCTATGTGGAACAAAGTTGCCCAATCTAGAAATATAAGCAATAGAGACAATACTAAAAGCTTCTGATACAACTTTGATGTCATGAATAATATTGCCTAAATCATACCTAACTGTTGTATCACCACTGCACAAGTTAACCTCATTTAATGAGTCAGATTCTACATACAGAGGAGACAGACCTCTATTACCAGCAAGTTGAATCCCCATCAAAATAGCTCTAGCATCAGCCTCTGTTACATTAGAAACATTGTAACATTTGAAACCTATTGCCAAACCAAGCCACCAGAACTGTTCCTAACCACCATGCCAATATCAATACTGTTATTAGCTATGTCCAAAGCCGCATCCACATCATCTTTAGCTGGTTACTATCAGGAGGTCTCTAGCTAGAGGATTTAACATTAGCACTAACATTCACCTTCAGCTGGTTCTATCTGGAGAACAACAGATTTTTGAAATATTATTAGTACTAACAAAATCAACAATGTATGAACCTGACTTTTGCCATAAATAACCATCTAGTTGCCTTACATTCCCATGCACGAGCATGTTCCTTATACTCCAAATCAACCAAGCTGTCACCACAAATTAAAGAACCACCTCCTTGTTAAAAACAGACACCATAAAAGCAAGCCTATCCAGAAAATCCACACACCTAAGTTTGTAGCAATCTGGAAAAAATGGGCTGGCCCTCCACTCAGCTTTAGCACCAGGACAGAGCCATAAAGCATGGTCAGCTGTTTCAAGCCCTTTCCCACACAAACCTCAAGTCCCAACACTGATTATTCTTCTTTTAAACATTAAGGCTGTAGCAGGCAGAATTTCACTACAAGCTCTCCAACAAAATATTTTAATTTTGTTAGGAATTTGCAAATTTCATATTTATCTTCCAAAGAAATAAAGGGCCATTTGAATATGATGGGAGTTCCTAGTTATCTACAGCAACCTTATACGCACTCGTAATAGAAAACTCTTTTTTATTTTTTAATCATAATATCACATGAATGAATCATGTATCGGATATAAACTCAAGGGGATTTACAAGACAATCTCGACTTATTCCAAGAACA
This sequence comes from Xanthoceras sorbifolium, assembly GCA_003430845.1. NCBI lineage: Eukaryota > Viridiplantae > Streptophyta > Magnoliopsida > Sapindales > Sapindaceae > Xanthoceras > Xanthoceras sorbifolium. The sequence goes on along the minus strand of CM010608.1, from coordinate 18,989,400 downwards.
AATACCTGCGAACAAGAACCTCACTCCATTTCCCTGGTTGCTCAATTAAGCCTGCCATCGAGACACCATCAGGGAGAAGTCTTGGAGAAGTGACTTCGAAGGTCGACACTCTAGGCAACCAAAGATCATCATATAAAGCAATCTCATTACCATCCCCAATCCTCCATCTAATACCCTTCCTAAGCACATCACGACCCCACACAATGCTCCTCCAAATAAAACATGACATTCTTCCTAAAGAACAATATAAAAGAGGAATGAGGAAAATACCTAGCCTTTAAGACTTTTGCCATGAGGGAAGAAGGACGGCAAATAATTCTCCACCCTTACTTTGCAAGCATCGTTTGATTGAAAGCACTAACGTCTTTGAAACCCATGCTCCCCTTTTCTCTTGGAAGACACATCCTTCTTCAAGCTAGCCAGTGAGCATTGCTTCAACTATTGGGCCTTTTTTCTGCTTCGACAACAACCTTAAAACTTTCCCATTTATAACTCATTATTGTTAAGACAAGACTCTCCAAGCAGTTCCCATGCACCAGGGTTTATAAGTATAATGATTTACTCCATTTCAACAAATCTAACACTAAACTATAAGATTTAATGTTCCATTTACAGTTAATGGATTTTACAATTGATTTTTCAACATAGGTTAGCTAGAAACTGCCTAACATATGTTTAGTACTTAGATTGAAATATACAATAATGAATTGATCTTTCAAATTCCATTACTATTTTCAGAATGCGATACAAGAGCGAACAATGAAAATACGGTATATGTGATTAATTAGTCGGTTTAGGTGATATTCGCACATTATTCTTTGTAATCTCTCAAATACTTTTATGTACATCAGCTCATAATCCCACACCCATGGAAACATGGTAGCCTTATCAATCACTGTTTGTCACAATTGAACCGCACGATGTTGATCACTATAGATAAGTTAATATTCAAATGTGGCATGGAAGAGTAAGAGAGCAGCAACCCGCATGACGCAGGTATCAGGTAATACATGCGACATTAAAATATTAATTCTTCAAAATCCGAATACTAAAACCAAGAAAGATGTCACGTGAATATACATATATATATATATATATATATATATATATATATATATATATATATATATGTACACACACACAAACTAATACAAGCTCACTTTCCTGCACTAGCTAGTAGTAGTACCTAGCTATATATTCCTATAAATTCATCAATCGAAGTTTTTATGTAGTTTTTGGCGTGTTGGCAGCAAGCAAGTGTAACCACCCACTGCCAGGTTTCAACTTTGTATGTTCTTGACTTTTGAGTTTCGTGATTAGTGGGTGGCGAGGTCAAAAAATTAGACAAGCAAGTAACCAAATATTTTTACTAAAAAAAAAGTACATTTTGTGGACCTGTAAAAAAAAAAAACAAGGGAATGGGACGGGTCACGGGAGTATATTTATTTCACTCCCATCTCGTGGGTCCACAACGGGATCTTGAAACCTGCTCCTCTCCCAGCAGTACACATTCTTTCTTCATTTGTCAAGTAAATAATTTTTTTTCAAAAACAAATATATATTTAAATTAACTTTAAAATAAATTAAGGGGTCTTTTTATTTTTTACATATAATCTAATGGTCCGAACTTAACACATTAAAGATTCGTTTATTTTTTATATTTAACATATAAATAGCCTGAATTGAACACATTAAATTATTTTTGTTTATTTTTTTAAGTAGTTAAACAACTTAAAAATACTAAAAAAATAATTTAAAATAAAAAATTAAAAATTATAACTTATCATTTAACACTTAATTATTGAATCATAATTATAATATTTTTCCCATAATAAAATATTTTCTTTCATAATTATATTTTTATATTAATATAAGTTTAAATTTATCTTTATCCAGATATTGCTATCTTGAAAAACAAATAATCAACACTTTAATTCAGTACTTAAAAGGAAAAAAAACAAACATGTCATTCAGGTTTCTGGATTTAGTTCTCGTTCAGTCTTTAGAAAAATTCAGACATATTCAGTGTTCAGATTAAAAAACAAACGAGCCCTAAGTAGTTTTTGTTTATTTATTTTTTTATTTGAAGATTGAATATTCCTGAATTTTACTGAAAGTTGAATGGTGACTAAAATCTAAAATCTGAATGACATGTTTGTTTATTTTTTTTAAAATCACTGAATATAATGTCAACTTGTTTATTTTTTTAAAATAAAATTTTTGAAAATAGATAATTTGACATTTATACCCTTATTACGATTAATTGTTATATATTTTTATTTGCTATCATACAAACACCTAAAACTAAATGATTTAATAAATTCTAAAGCATTTATATATATTAATAAGATTTTATTCAATATGAAAATATAATAAATTATTATATTAAAAAATAATTTGTATCATAGGAGCCGAAACCGAGATATATATAAAACATAAAATTGTAGTATAACAATCACAATTATAATCAATAATATATATATATATATATATATATATATGTATCTAGTTTGCTACTATTGCAATACTTGAGTTAATATATAAATCACCAATAAAGTTATAATTTTTCATTACAAACAATAAACTTATATAAAGCACAAGAAGTTTGATAAAAAATAAATAAATAATTTTTACTAGAATTTTACTCGGAGATAATTCAATCTTTCGATTCCAATAAACTTTAAGGATGATAAGTAATTAGAGGTTTTATTTATATATATATATATATATATATATATATATATATATATATATATATAAAGCCGTATGTGAAAAGAAATAGAGTAAAAAAAAATAAAATTTTATAATATAAAATTAAATGAAACTGGAAATATGTTAGATTAAGGAGAATACTTTTAGAAGAAAATATTTTAAATATATTTAGGTGATTAACAATTAAGTAAAAAGTCAGGATTTTTTATTCTTTTTTTAAAAAGTTATTTTTTAGTATTTTTAAGTTGTTTAACCACTTAAAAAAAAAAAACTCAATGGGTCCAATTTAGACCCATTAAATTTTAAGTGGAAAAAATAAACCTCTTAATTTTATTTAAGAATGCTTTTAGTCATTATTAATATATTAATAAATGGCACAATCACTTCTAGATCAAGTGGTTAGTGCACCTCTTTCTTACCTCAATGATGAGGGTTCACGTCCTATAAGTGCATATTTACTAGTATGTGTGAGATAATTTTCTCTTCTTATTATGAAAATAGATGTCTCCTATTATCGGAATAGATATCCAGGTAATCTTGTAACATGTCAAACGAGCACAAATTGGAGTTGTTTTATTATCAAATTTCTTTATATCGATTTATAATTCATTTTTTTTTCTTATTTAGATTAAAAAAAATTGTTTAGTCAAGATATTATATTAAGAAAATTAATTTTTATTAATGATTATAACTCAATTTTGATATTTTTATTTATTTATTTATGTCTTGTATAAATTACTGAGTTCTATAATGTGTTAAATTCCTTATCATAAATACATAATATAGATTATTTTTTTGGAATAAAATCATAAGTGGCCAAAACATTATGAAAAAAAATATTTTTAGTTTGAAAAAACGAAACAATTATTTTTAGCCATTTTGGAATTAACAAATTATAATTTACTCCCAATATATATAAGTTGGTAAAATCTCACTTGAACCCAAAATCTTTTTTTCAGATTTCATTTTATTAATTAAAAATCCTAATTGTTTTAAAAAAAAATCATAATTAAAAATCAACCCTAAAGTCAAATCCAGTAACCCACATTTTTCTCCTCCCTCTCTCTCGGCCGCACACATAACCCTCACCCTCACCCTCTCGCCGCCGTTTCATTTTCGTCCATCTCGCCGTTCCGTTTCCCTCGCCGCCGCCGGCGTCTCCCTCTCTCTCTCCTTCGCCGCACATTACCTTACCCTCTCGCCTCTCACGTTTTGTTTCAGTTGCCTCGCCGTTTCATTTTCCACCTCGCCGCCGGCATCTCCCTTTCTCTCCTTCGCCGTTACCCAGACTTCTCGCCCCTCTCTCTCTCTCCTTCGCCGCACATTACCCGCACCTTGTTGCGTATGACCGTTTCAGTTTCCCTAGCCGTTTCGTTTTCCATGATGTCGCCGACCTCTCCCTCTCTCTTTCCTCGCACATTACCCGCACCTTGTCGCTTCTCGTTGTTTCATTTTCTGCTTGGACACGATTCCGTTTAACTTTGAATAGTCGTCGCCGCGAAACTATTGCAGTTTCTTGGAGTATAATCTTCGAAACGATTCTGTTCAACTTCGTCAAAACGATTCAGGTATGTTATTGAAACGATTCTGTTGTGTCTAAAAATGATTTAGTTTCAGTTTCGAAAGGATTCAGTTTCTGACTCGCTCAATATGATTGTTCGAAGTTCTCTAATGGTTATTTTTGTGGTTTTTTCAAATTTTTCATTTTATTAATTCTTTGGTCAGTATATAGCTTTCATGGAGGGAAGAGCATTGATCAGATAGTCTTGAATTTTTTACGGAGACCTGAGTGCCTGTAAGTTAACTTTGACATTCTCTAATTTTGAAAAATGTTATTGCTCTGTATGCCCCAACCATTGTGATTGCAACAAAGCTATCTTCTTTCTTATTTCTTTTTTCTTCTCTCACTTGAATTCCAAGTTGTTCCTTGTGTTACTAACTTGTTAAGATAACTCTTTATTTCACTTGATATACTATTACATATAAAAAATGTCTCTTCTTCATTAATGTTGTGTGTACTAGTTAGATTAGCATCTTGTGGTGTACTGTTTATGTATTTTTAAATTAGTTAGTTGATTTTGTTTCTGCTAGCTTCTTTTTCATACTTGTGTGCTCTAACTTTTATAGTACTTGATTCACTTCTTATATATGTCGGTGAGTCTGCTAATATTGACGAGCGATATCTTTTCCCTTTTCAGTGCTATTAACAATGGGGTGCATTTAAGTTATGGTGATGGTGTTTTGGTTGATATTGGGTGTCATATTTAGTTTCACTGTTGTAGCAAGCTTTAATGATTTAGTTTGGTTTTGTTTTTTATGTGGCTGGTTTGGCAATTGTATTGTTTTGCTGATAGTGGTGCCTATTCTTTAATTGACGGAGGCATTTTCATTTGGGTAGGGGCCACTTTTGTTAATTGCTGATGTGGGCGAATGTGTAAGTATTTCATTAATTTGTGGTTTAAAAATTTTAAGAGGAGTGAGAATTGAGCTTCCGCACTGAATCGATGTTCTGATTCAACTTTAAAGAAGGTGTTCTGATTCAACTCCTGATAGTGTCAAACTGTAAGGATATTATTCCTTTCAATTTTTGACCGGTTTTTTTGCTTGACTGATATAAGGGATTGCTCATTTATAATGTAAGAAAGTTACTGAATTATAATTTTGATTTTGATTTTGATTTTACATCCTGGTTATGTTAATGAAATTTGTTGAAGACTGATTGTGGTTAACATACATGATGATTTGTGCAGTAATTATTGTGGATTGTTGTGTTTAATTTATATTGGAAACTTGGCACATACCTCCTTGTATAATTGTGTCTTCTTTCATAATATTATCTAATCTGGGTTTAAAAATGTATTTGTGTTCTTTAACATAAGTCAATTGAAATTTTGGAGTTCAGCGAGGAAGTAAATGGTACACAAGTATGTTATAATTTTTGTTGGTACACAAGTCAGTTGATAGGTTTTACTATTATAATTTGTTTTGAAAATAAAGGTTATTTCTTTGGCAATGTAAATAATTTAAGCCCATCCAATGAAAAAGCTGCCATTTTGGTTGCTTTATGTTATTTAAATTTAAATTTTGCTTCTATTAATAACAATGAAACCGGTAAACCCATTTTTGTTGTTGCTAGTTGAGCATTGGAGATGAAATTTATGTTAGATGGTGATACAATGACATTTGTGAATTGTGATGTTCTTGTTGGGTTCTTGAAGTGGGTTGATTATGTTTTTGTCTATTGATGATTTTTGAATTATAGATGGTTCCTTATATTGATGATTTTTGGTGCAATTATTTAACCGTATGCTAATATTGCAGCTACCAGTTTCACATAGGCCAAGAAACAAATCTTCAGAGTCAACCCCCAGAGCATCTCTTCCATTGTCTGCAAGAGCTGGAGGCTTGAAAACCCTTTATAGAGCCAATATCCGCTGCATTGCTTCAAAGGGAGTGCAGTCTAGATTTTGTGGGAGTATATGAAATTTTTTTTTTTGTGGGAAGATAGATTTTGTAAAAACAATTTATGGTAGATTTTGCTGATTCATGACAGTAATGTTATATATATATTTTCATCAATGTACATGCACAACGAAAAACAAAATACAAAATCTACTTGAGTAGCCACATAAATCCCAAACCCATACCTAATGCATGTCAACCGCAACAAATTTGAGGATAATATAAAAATATGCAACACATAACAGTTTATAACTAGAAACAGAGTTAAATATTGTAGGAGTGTCGGATTAAATAAACTTGCAAAATAGTCAAAATAATTTCACAAAATGTTTCAGGAAATCAACAAAGTTCTTCTCTATTGTGCACTTCCCCCTGTACCCGTATTCGTCTCGTTGCTGGTTTGAGAATGATCAACAAACTGGCATGTCACGCAGTTATGTCCTAATTGCTTGCAAGCATAGCATTTCCTCTGTCAACGTACCGGAACTTCTTGACTAATAGGATTGCTTGACTCAGGAACTGCAGTTCTTCGGCGTAGGTTTGGGCAACCCAAACGATTGTGACCAGCTGGTAAGAATCCTCCGGGCTACCATACAGAACCTTCTCAGTATACTCTTTGGCCCACTAAGCCTTACTATACATAAGATAAACACCATGTTGCTTATTCATTATTGAAATTATGTATTTCACTAATATACATTTCATTAACCTTTCATTAACCAATATTCCACTAACATACATTTCACTAACATATATTTTACTAACCTACATTTCACTAACCGACATTTCACTAACATACATTCCACTAACCTACATTTCACTAACATACATTTCACTAACCTACATTTCACTAACATACATTTTACTAACCAACATTTCACTAACATACATTTCACTAACTTACATTTTATTAACATACATTTCACTAACCTTTTACTAACCAACATTACCTACATTTCACTAACCTACAGTTTACTAATATACATTTCACTAACCTACATTTCACTAACCCACAGTTTACTAACATACATTTCACTAACTAACTTTTCACTAATATATTCCATAACCCTTAAAATTTCACAAAAATAAACCATAATATCACCCAAATTCTTTCAACCACAAAACAAACACAATATATAAATAAAATAAAAAAATAAAGAACTTAAAAGATCTATAAAATAGATTCTAAATAAAATACAAATAATTCCATAAAATGAGTTTTTTTAGGTTAAAGTGTGAATGGGTTTTTTGTAATTTTTAATGGGTTTTGTTTGTAATTTTTAATTTTATGGGTTATTTTGTAATTATTCAGTAGGTGAGTGATTGAATGTTGTTTATGTTATTTTTTTTTTCAATTGGCTAAAAACGATTATTTTTTCATTTATGGTTAAAAATAATTTTATCAATAATTTTTAGATAATTTTTAATAATTTTCAATTATTTTTTTTCTTCTGTTAATTTACCTGCTTTTATGCTTTAACAGTAGCTTTAATGGTGATGTTATTGATCCCATTATAACTAAAGTGATGCTGGAATGAAAAGAAAAGGACCGAGGCACCATTAAAAAGAATTGAGAAGAAAATTAAATAAAAACAATTGTATTCACTTAACATTTTTAGAAACACTTTCAATTATCTATAATGTGCTTTTGATTTTCAAAGTAGCGTTCATACACATAAAACGAATAATCTCAACTCACAAAAGAGCAAGTACCACAAAAAAAATAATTTTGGGACTGTATGGTATAAACGTATCACAAGCAGCTTTGAGTATCATTTGAAACGCTTTCTCGATGCATGACTTCAACTTCTGGGCATCAACGAGCCCTTTTTCTGCTCCAATAGCAACCCTCACTTTTCCATTGTAATTCATTATTGTTGTCACAAGACTCTGCAGTGCAAGTACTCCAAATCAAAATCAAATTATAACCAGTATTTAATTTGCAGTGATCATTTAACTTATATAGTGACATGTTATTTTTGTTTTCAATATTATACATAAATACATAGTGACATATGTTAATATGAAACCTAGTAATAAAAAAAAAATGCTTTCTTTGTACTGTAAAGAGAAGACGAATAAAATGAACAAAATTATATTAATTTTCATGTAAGTGAGGCACACCAACCACTTTGAAGTATAAGTCTGTAACTGGATGATTAGCTAAAACCATCTGCTCAATCGGCCCCATGAGATTTGTGATAGCCATACTTACATTCTTTAATGTGCCATGGATATATCTTGCTGCTGCCTGTCACACCAATATTAACATATATACGTTGCTAGAATTTTATAATCGCTCTCTAATTGTTTAAAGCAACTTTTTTTTTGTTAGTTTTTGAAAGCATACTTTTTAGAAAGTGTAGGAATTGCTATATGATTATCAGAAGTGGTAATTCATGTCACTGTATATATTGATCGTACAAGAATGAAACTATCCATGGGATACGAAATACCACCTCGGGGCCTCTAAGTTTCTTCAAAATCTGGAGAAGTCTACCGGTCAAGTAAACACCCAAAGAGCTTTTCTTTGCATTAATGATTTCTCGAGTTTTCCAGACGAATTCGAGTGGATTATTATTATTCGACAACTTGGAATAATCATCAGTTAATTTGGGAGAAGGTACATGCAAGAACGCAAAATAATTACACCAAGGTGTCTTAGCATCGGATTTCATCATATCTTAAACGGGAACGTAACCGCGAAACTCCCTGGTATTGAGCAACACCAACGCCGTTGAATTTGCTTTGCTTGAACCCTCCTTATTTTCTTCCATGTATAAATGAGTCCCCAGGAATATTATTCCGGTTAAGACGTCGTTTATTGTCTGTTTGTATCAAATACACCAAATGCATTAGAAAACTAAAACTACAAAAACATATATATATATATATATATATATATATAAAGAAGAAACATCATACAAACTTTCGAATAAAGAAATATTCCCGGTCATATGGTTAGAACAACCAGTGTCAATAATCCATTGAGTGGCCTTATACTTACCATCATGTGTAGGAGTAGCATCATTGAGTTGAGAGGGTTTTAGCATACCCAACAAATGATGCCACTGTGCATCCGACAGTTGCACCCCATTGCGATCGGGTGCGCCAATTTGTTGGCCTGATGTGCTGCCAGAGGATTGACCAACAGCATTGGCCACATTCCCACGACCACGACCATTGCCCCTGCCACCACGAGTGTACTTGCCGCCACCCCTAGCTGCTGCCCTATTTTCAGAATACCACCAGTCAGGAAATCCCAGAAGCTGGAAGCAGTTGTCTTTGTCGTGCCCGACTTTTTTACAATGAGAGCACGTGCCGGTGAAGCGAGACTTGTCACCCTCCTTGGTAGGCGTTGCGCCATGCCCACGAGCACTGCTTTGCACCGCGAAACCCACGGCCTCAGCTTTCTTGTCACCTTGACGAACAATGGAATGATGGCGTTCCTTAGTCAATGCCTTGGAAAAGGCTGTGTTCAATGGCGGAAGAGGTTCTTGCATCAGAATCTGAGAACGGACCGTACCATGTATGGATGAGTCAAGACCAATTAAAAATTGGTGAACCTTCTGATCTTCCCTTTCCTTCACCAATGCACCCTTCGCACCACACTTGCAGCTACAGGTACACGCAGGGGCTGAATAGCAAGCTAATTCATCCCAAATCATTCGTATCTTGCCATAATAGTCGACCACCGAGTCGCCACCTTGTTCAAGACGAGTCAATTGACTCGTTAATTCATGGATTCGAGGTCCGTTTCCAACCGAGAAACGCTGCCTAATATCTTCCCACATATCCCCAACATCGTCAGTAATAGGGACAGTAGAACGGATGGATGCATCGAGGGTGTTATGTAACTATGCCCCGAGCATAGAATTCACCTGCACCCATAGAGAATACATCGTCGATTCTGTCGGCTTGGGTGGCTGAATCGAGCCATCAATAAACCCAAGTTTGTTGTTCGCTTTGAGAGCATTCCGGACCGATCGAGCCCATTCATTGTAATTATTCCCACGGAGCACCACCGGGGAGATAATTCGATCTGTGTTCGAGGAAGGGTGTAAATAATATGGAGACGAAGAATCCACACCCTTGTTAGTTTCAGTGTCGCCCATTGCAATGGAGAATTGAATATCACAGAGGGAAAAAAAAAAATTTGTTAAATCAAACCTTCTCTGATACCATGCTAGATTTAAGAATAGAGAAAGGAGATGAATTATCTTCTGTATTTTCTTGTGTTATGCCTTGCGGCTGCTGCCAATATATACACAAAACTAGGTTAATGCTAGCTAAGATTAGTTAGGAAATTAAGCTACAAAACCGGAAAGGATACAACTATATATTCCTAAATAAATGGAACCAGATATTTATGAATAATATGCCTAATATAATATGCCTAATAACAACACTTGAAGCTTGTATGGCATGTTCTGCAACTTGAAGATTTTTCTGGACCAACCCATTTGCTGCTACATGGGTGGGACGGAGCAGATCGCTTCGATGGAGCATCTTCTCTATCAACATTCAGAAATCAGGAAAGAAAAAAATTCACAAATCAGGTGTGTACCTCACATACTTGCCATTGTCCAAGCACCCCAGTTTACCATCCACAAATTTTCAACACCAAAAGTTTTCACAAATCCCCCCACCAACAATGACAAATCAACAAAAGGCCAAGTGGCTTCCTTCACTTCTGTAAATAAAAAAACTTACAACCACAAATTTCACATCATCCACAAAAGGCTAAACCAAACCAAACCAAACCCGAAGTCGCTTCTTTGCCTTAACCACAAAGCTCACAAACTTGTTGGAGATTCAGAGTAGTACAGCATACACAACTTCAAGCACTTGATAAACTTTCAAAGCACCAGAAAAGAAAGGCAAACACAAACTAAATCCAAACCCAAGTAAGCTCATTTCTTCGTTCAACAAGGAATCCAAACAGACTGAAAAAAAAAAAAAAGCTTCCAAGCTTACAAACAAAGCATAACACAAAAGGGTACTCATTCACCGATTCCACTCAGCTTCTCATTTATCATGACTCGGTAGTAGTAGCTTATTGTTTATTTATTTTTATTTTTTTTACTCTATCTCCCTTTTATTGTTTTTTTTAAATAATAATAGACCAAATCATCTTATCCATTAGATAGAGATTTGTATCTGCATTTAATGGATTAGATCTCATCTGGTCCATTATATTTTAATTATTTAATATAATAAAAATAAGAATCCATTATATTTTAATATAATAAAAACAAGAGAGTAAAGAAAAAGAAGTAATCATGGACGTAATGGACCCAGCAAACATATCATCCAAGTGTATGAATTTCGTCACCTTATTAGCTATACATTGCATTTGAGAGTGATCTAATAGCAAAAAGTTGTGAAATGAGCAGCTCAAACGGTCATGAATTATATGCATGGCCACAGCCTTAATTTTTTTCATTATTATAATTGCCATTTTAAAATTAGTTTAGGGGTAAAATAGGAATATAATTTGATTTTATGAGATAAAAAAGGTAGCAGTCAGAATGATAGTTTGACTTTTAATTTTAAGGGGTATTTTAGTCTTTTATCATTTTACTTTTGTACTGATACACAAATATTAACGGACTGATACTAATGGTAAGGGATATTTGTGTAACAACATTAAAACTTTATGGTAAGTTAGTGTTGATCTGTCCAAATTTTATTTATCTGTGTAATTGTATCAAATCTTAGGGGTATTATTGGAATTAGCTCTAAAAGGAAAATGGAATGAGACGGGTCACGGGAGTATATTTATTTCACTCCCAGTCCACAAATTCTTGAAAACTACTCCTCTCCCAGCACTACACATTCTTTCTTCATTTATAAAGTAAATAACTTTTTTTCAAAAACAAATATATATATTTAAATTTACTTTAAAATAATTAAGAGGTCATTTGTTTTTTTTACATATAACCTAATGGGTCCGAACTGAACATATTAAGGGTTTGTTTATTTTTTACACTTAACATTTAATGAGTCTGAATTAGATACATTAAATTATTTTTATTTTTTTTAAGTGGTCAAACAATTTAAAAATACTAAAAAAAATAATTTGAATAAAAAGTTAAAAATTATGACTTATCACTTAACATCTAATAACTGAATCATAATTATAATATTTTATTCCATAATTAAAATATTTTATTCAATAATTATATTTTTATATTAATATAATTTCAAATTTATCTTTATCCAAATATTTTTATCTTAAAAAAATAAACAATCAACAATTTAATTCAGTACTTAAAAGGAAAAAAAAATAAACATGTCATTCGAGTTTTAGGTTCCAGTCACCGTTCAGTTTTTAGAAAAATTCAAACATATTTAGTCTTCAGATAAAAAAACAAACGAGCTCTAAGTAGTTTTTGTTTTTTTTTAAGTGGTCAAACGACCGAAAAATGTTTAAAAAACAACTTAAAATTAAAAAAATTAAAAATTCTAACTTATCACTTAAAATGTTAGAATGAAAAAAAATAAACATATTTTTCAGGTTTCCTATTTAGTTTTCAAAAAACTTAAGCCATATTCAGTCTTCAGATAAAAAAAACAAACGACCCTTAGGGTCTTTTTTTTTTTAGAACAGTCCTGAATTTTACTGAAAACTGAATGATGACTAAAATTTAAAACCTAAATGACTTGTTTGTTTCGTTTTTTTTTTTTTAAAATCACTGAATATAGAGTCAACTTGTTTGTTTTTTAAAAATAAAAATATCTGGAAACAGATAATTTTACATTTATACCTTTATTACGATTAATTGTTATATATTTTTATTTGTTATGATACAAACAACTAAAACTAAATGATTTATTAAATCCTAAAGCATATATATATATATATATATATATATATATATATTAATAAGATTTTATTTAGGATGAAAATATAATAAATCATTATATTAAAAGATAATTTTTATCTTATGAGCCGAGACAGAGATATATATAAAACCTCAAATTTTAGCATAATTATTTTATTCAATCACAATTATAATCAATAATATATATGTATATTGCTTTCTACTATTGCAATACTAGAATTAATATATACATCACCAATAAAGTTATAATTTTTCATTATAAACAATAAACTTATATAGAGCACAAGTAATTCGATAAAATAAATAAATAAATGATTTTATCAAAATTTTGTTCGGAGATAATTCAATATTTCAATTTCAATAAATTTTAAGGATGAGAAGTGATTAGAGGTTTTTTTTATATAAAACCGTACGTGAAAAGAAATAGGGTAAAAGAAATAAATGATATAAAATTAAATAAAATTGGAAATATGGTATATTAAAGAGAATACTTTTGGAATAAAATATTTAAGTGATTTACAATTAAGTAAAAAAATCAGGATTTTTTACTCTTTTTTTAAAAGTTATTTTTTAATATTTTTAAGTTGTTTGATCATTTAAAAAAAAAAATAAAAAACAAAATAACTTTATGAGTCCAATTTAAACCCATTAAGTTTTAAGTGGAAAAAACAAACAATCCCTTAATTTTATTTCAAAATACTTTTAGTCATTATTAATATATTAATAAATGACACAATTACTCATAACTCAAGTGGTTAGTGCACCTCCCCACCTCAATAGTCAGGGTTCAAGTCCTATCATGCACATTTACCAGCATATGTGAGGTCGTTTTCTCTTCTTATTGTGAAAGTAGACATATCTTATTATCGGAGTAGATATTTAGACCGCGTATTTAGTGATTGATATTGTAATTATACCTTTAAAAAATATATAAATAAATGAATTAAACATTTATTTTATATAAAAAATTATATAATATATGATCCAATCGCAGCTAATTTCAGGATATTATTATATTTAGTCAAATTGTACATTTTACTAAGCATGATATTAATTTAATGAAGTTCAGTTTAATTCAATAAAATAACATAATCATATCCTACATGTCAAATGAGCACAAATTGGGGTCGATTTATTATCAAATTTCTTTATATCGATTTATAATTCATAATTTTTCTTATTTAGATTAAAAAAAAATTGTTTAGTCAAGATATTCTATTAAAAATTTAATTTTTATTTATAATTATAACTCAATTTTGATATTTTTATTTATTTATGTCTTGTATACATTATAGAGTTCTATAATGTGTTAGATTCCTTATCATAAATAAATAATATAGCCGATTTTTTTTTCTTTTGTTAATTTACCTGCTTTTATGCTTTAACAGTAGTCAATAGTGTTTGAGAGCCTAAGACAATTCTTAAAAAATTCTTCCCTCTCCTCCTCTCAAAACTCTCTTGAGAGTTCTTGGGATGTTGAGTGTGGAAGTCGACCTCACTCTTATTGAGTGTCTTCTTCATTCTTTTTAAGTGTTTTTTCGCGTTTTTCCTTCCATTTCTTTGTTTCCTTGCTGGTTCTGGTGTGGCGGGTTGTTAGGGCTTTCTTTTTCTCCCAAGTTGTGTGCCGAAGCTTCTCTGGTTTTCTCAATTTTAGTGGTTTTTGCAGCTCATCTAGCTTCTAGCTTGGGGGCTTGTTCTGGAGGTGCGGGTTTTTTGTGTTTGTTCGAATTTGGGGTATGGATCCAGATGAGATTGTGCGACGGTGTGCGAATCTTTCTCTTTTAGAGAAGGATGGTCCAATTGCTACGATTGGGTCTGAAATGCTGGAATTAGGGAAGAAAAGTGTTTCTCTGTGTTTGCTAGGGAAGATCTTGACGAATAAAGAAGTTAATCGAGATGCTTTCAAGGCCATCATCCCTACCATCTGGCGGACTACTATGGGTGTGGAGGTAGAATCGCTAGGTATGAACCAGTTTATTTTTCGTTTTAAGAGTCTAGGAGATCGCAAGCGGGTTCTGGAAGGAGGATCGTGGTCTTTTGACAAGCAGCTCCTTATCCTTCAGAAGGTCTTAGGTATGGGTAGAATTGCTGACATTGATTTTAAATTTGTCCCGTTCAGGATTCAATTGTATAATCTGTCTATTGCTTGTTTGTCTGTGGAGATGGGTATGTTTTTGGGATGTCTAGTGGGAGATGTTAAGGAGACTGATAAGGAGGCGAGTGGAAATTGTCTAGGTAGATTTATCAGGGTTCATGTGATGATGGGTATGTTTTTGGTTAACTAGGAAATAAGAATACATAGTATTTTTTATCAAGAATATCATGAATAAAATAAGATTAAGGAAAAGAGTGTGATAGAAAAAACTCTAGACGACTGGACTCTCGTCTGAAATCGACTTGGCTTAGCTTCTCCGTGCACAAATCCAAGTCCTATGAGCAATTGAAGTCGTCCGGAGAATCGATCCGATGGCCAGTCTCCTAGGCCTTCTTCTCTCTTCTTCTTCCTTCTTCTCTCTCTCTTTCTTCTTTTCTCTGAAAATTCTGGATGATTTTAAATGAAGGAAAGAGAGGTATTTATAAGAAAATCTTGGGTACTGTTCACGTATACATTACTGCTGACGTATACGGTACTGTTGACGCACTGCTGACGCATGGTACTGTTGACGTCACTGCTGACGCATACGGTACAGTACTATTTACAAGTGGGACCCACTTGGGGCGCCATTAGGTACGGTACTGTTCACTAATGGGACCCACTTAGCGGCGCCACCAGGACTATTCACGAGTGGGACCCACTGTTCATATATACGGTACTATTTATATGTACTATTCACGTGTACGGTACTATTCACAGGCGACGCCCACATCTTTAAGTTTAATCCATCAAGACTCTTCAATTATGCACAAACTCTTATTACCTGCACACTTGAATAAAAACATTAAAAAACAACCGATAATTACCCGAAAATGGAACACAAGTAGGTGAAGAAAAGTATTAATGAAGGTCCATTTTTGATTAAGAAATGGAGCTAACAAATACCCCCAAACCTAACTTTTGCTCGTCCTCGAGCAAAATCGGAAAGAAACCAAAAATGTAAATAAAACGAAAGGAAAACAAAATAACAAATAACTAAAAACAAACAACTAGCCTAAACCACTTTCGTAGATAACATGATGACACTTAGCATGTGCCACAAGCCTTTAAACCCCTAGGTGTCCCTAGTGGACGAGTTATAGTCTCGTGAGGGTTTACCAGTGGTGACACCCACAAACGCACAGCTTGAACATCAAAGAACCAATATCGTGCTAAGCGTATATCACTGTCAAGATCAATTATTCGCACAAACAACAGAACTGAATTGATAGCATCCACTCATGAATTTTTACACTGCATGCCACGCACAATCAATACTCTATGAACCTTAAACGAAAGCTTGAAATTAAACCAAATGCTAAGATGTAATTCGCCTCGACTCTAAACTTCTCAAGTGATTTCTGTCACACCCCCTGACCCGACCCGGCTGGATCGACCCAGGAAGTGCTACCGGGTTTTCAAAACTTTCTTATTTCTGTTTATAAACGGAAAACCATATAGTTTGTAATTTTAAAATCTTTTCGAGTGAGCCCATCAAAACTAATTTTCAAAAATTTCGGCAGAGTTTCATTTGTTTTTCTGATTTACCAAAACCTGTTTTCAAATAAAACTCAAATCACAAACAATTCACAAAAACACTTCAAATCTCAATCCATTCAAATGCGCACTCTGCCGTTTAGTGCGACTTTCAATTAGTTTATAAAACAATTCAGTAACTACAATCCTTTTTGAAAAATGCGAAACAGAAAACATAAAATAATTAATTACAACACATAATTACAAAACTTAATTACAAAATTCTCTGTATATGCACGCATATCTAATTATAATATACAGAAATACTTATGTAACAAACTACCCCAAAGATACTGTGACTCTGAGCTCTTTTCTGCAGCTGGTGCCTCTTCAGTCCTTTCCGTCCTCGGTATCTTTATTACCTACGCGTTAGAAACAAAACTAACGCGCTAAGCAAAACTGCCTAGTGGGTGTACACTTAAAATAAATGATAATATAATATAAAACAGTATATGTAAATTCAGAAATTCAAAAGTGTATATAAACAATAAAGCTTAAAACCAGTACTTTTAGAAATAGAAATATCTATAACAAACATTTTACAATTACTGAAACTAAGTAAACAGACAGTATTTCAAAACTTTCTGGAATTCAGTTTCATATCATTTCTTTGTTTTCCATAACATTGTCTAATCAAAAAATCGCAATTTGGCCCATGATACATATAGCAGGGTGTACAGGACTGGATTACGGGTTTTACAGTCGGGTTTCCCATCTCATATGAAATGGTATCCCTATATAAACAGTCGGTTTCCCATTTCACGAGGAAATGGTATCCGGTATTCAGTCAGTTTCCCATTTCGCGAGGAAATGGTATCCGTGGTAAACAGTCGGTTTTCCATTTCACAAGGAAATGGTATCCGTAGTCAATAATCAGAGACGGTGCAGTACTGCCATAAATTCACCCAATTGACATGTCAATCTCCTATATCCAAATATCCCTATACATATATCAGGGCCGTTAAAACTCATAACAAATCGATTCTTTGGTTTCAGAAATCAACGAAGACCATTTTAAATCAAAATCCATAAATAAGAAAAATCAAACAATAACTGGAAATCAGATTTTTGAAGCACACGATTTTATTCAACTTTTCACAATAATAAAATAATGCACTATTAACTCAACAATATAAAAAAATGCAATACGAATATATTCACAAATCAATACGAATGTATGAAATCCATAACTATATTTTTAACATACTAAATCAAAACTTTTTATCAAAATAAGTTCGGAATCGTGTGTATACCAACCTAGATACCGTTTTACCGCTTCTACTCCTTTTTCCTTCTGAATTTTCCTTTTTCCCCTTTCTTTCCTTTCTTCCTCCTCTTTCCTTTCTCTTTCTCTTTTCTTCTTCCTTTTCTTCTTCTTTCCCTTCTCTTCTTCTTCTTTTCTTCTTCTTCTTCTTTTCTTCCTCTTCTCTTTCTCTTCTTCCTCTTCTTCTTCTTCTTCTTTTCTTTTCTTTTTCTCTCTCTCTTTCTCGGTCTCTCTTTTCTTTTTCTGTTTTCTGTGGCTTCTGCGAGAAGCCAAATTTTTTTTTATATTTTTCGCGAGCACACTGGAGCGGTACTCACTGGAGCGTTTCCACCGCCTTCATCGCGAGCACACCTCGCTGTACCATGGTCGCGCTGGTGGTCGCGTTGCTCACTGCCAGAATTTGACATTTTCATCGCGAGCAGTCCATCGCGATCTGTGGTCGCGATGCTCACTGCCAAAATTTCCATATTTCATCGCGAGCAGCTCATCGCGAGCTGTGGTCGCGATGACCAGGTCGCGATACTCACTGCCTCAGTTTTCAATTTTCATGCATCATTTTCGACCGTTCAATTTGATCCACCTGGAAACCATAAAATAAACATACATTTTATTACATTTTGCACCCCTCATATCATAAATTTTATATCCACATATATAAAATTAATTATCCGAAATCCGGGATGTTACAATTTCACTCAAGTCACTCAGACCCTAGGGAACACTCTCAACAACATATGCGAATTGGAGTTTAAGCACTATAAAATTCAAAATGAAATTCGCATACGACTCACGTAATAAAATGATGCTCAGATTAAGTAAAAGATCTCATGAACGGATTCAGACACTAGGAACTACAGAATTCACAAAGCATGCATAAACTATTGAATTGGAATCATCAAGTGATCAGTAGGTCTTTTAACCGGTTGTAATGGGGCCAAGGGTACAGGTTAAGAAAAGAAAAGAAATTTTTTTTTTTTTCAAATAGAACTTAGGATCGTTATTATAGAGATTTCTTGAATTCATTAACCTCTACAAATCGTTTTACGCCCAACACATGCTTCTATGAAGCCCCTCATTTGATTTTTCTATTGTTTCTTTTCTTTCTTCTATTCACAGATCTCTGATTTGATTTTTGGTTTGGTTTGGTTTGGTTTTTTTTTTTTAAAATCATTTGGAATATCCCTTTTTGATTTTCCCCCATCCACATCTTTCCTCTGAACTCCTTTTCTTTCTAAGGCACATCTCTAATCAATTCCAAGCTCAACGGGTAAGGCTTTATAACAATCAGGCTTGGATATGTTTTTGTATAGGTGACTTTGGAAATGGTTAGCGTGTTTGGCTTTAAAAGGGCTAATGGAGCATGCAACATAGTTGGGGAAATGACCTTTTTACTGGGCAATAACACACATAGCCTACATCCTTTCTCAAGATTCAACCAACTCAACAGCAAAGTATGCAATTGATATTCATGTAAATATATTCAATAACATCTAAAGCAAAACCTATAGAGATCATTCTATATAGGACAAACAAATCAGTAAGAGTGTATCGGATTAGAACGAGAAAACCTGTTCTCAGACAAAACGTTAATGGCTTAAATAGCTTACCAGGTAGTCTCCACTATTAATACTAGTTGGCTGATCTAAGCATGCTTTCCGAAAAAGAGACATAGAGTACAACAAGTTACGGTGCAAAACAGTCAAAAAGTACTGAGTGATACCTAACATTTCAATTCTACTGTAAGCATTAGTCACTGATTATTAACAGAAAGTGCATACACATCAATAATATGGTTCAACGATGTTCAAGTTATTAAACTAAACAAACAAACACAAGCATAAAACACATAACCATCCAAACAAAACCACCCCCAAACTTAAGATCAACATTGTCCCCAATGTTGACACTTAGCTTAGACGTGGGACACAAACAATAAACAATAACATAACACAAGGAACGAATCAAAACAAAATGAAAAACAAAGAAAGGAAGGAAAATAAACCAAATGTCCTATCTGTTGGGTGGCTGTAGTGGAGTTTTGGATCGCCGACGAGAATAATGTTGGATGACTGCTGTTTCAATTATGTCTATTTTTCTTCCCATGATAGTCATCCGTCCCCCAAGCCGATCATGCCCAGAATTGCCTACACTTTTCATTGCTATACCTATGTTAGCACACACAAAAATCAAAAACATTATTAATCAAAACATATCAAAAATAAATTAAGCAAAAGAAATTAAACCAAATTCAAAATAGTCAAAATTGAAAGAACTTGGGTTGCCTCCCAAGAAGCGCTTGTTTATAGTCATAGCTCGACTGTATGCCTCGTCAAGTAGAGTTGAGCAATGTCACCGAGGTTTTGGGTTGGATGACAGCTCCCTCGATGTACAATTTTAGTCTTTGCCCATTGACCTTGAAAGTTTCTCCACTCGGATTCTTGATATCCACAGCCCCATACGGATACACTTGCACGACCTCGAATGGCCCAGACCATCGTGACTTCAACTTCCCTGGAAAGAGCCGCAGGCGAGAGTTGAATAGATTAACTTTCTGCCCTACCTTAAACTCTCTCTGCATAATATGCTTGTCATGCCATCGTTTGGTACGCTCCTTGTAGATTTGTGCGTTCTCGTATGCATCCAGTCTAAACTCCTCCTGTAACACCCCCTGACCTGACCCGTCTGGATCGACCTAGGGAGAGCTACCGGATCTTCAAAACTTTTCTTAACTCACTTTATAATTTAAAAACCATAGGAAAACCAAATACATTATATTTTAAAATCTCTTTTATAGTGAGCCCATCAAATCTTTTTTTTTTAAAAAAAAAAAAATTTCGACAGAGTTTCCTCTGTTTTTTTGGTTTTCCAAAAACCTGTTTTCATCAAAATCTTAAACAATATATATATTCAACACTTCAAATTTCTTTCTCAATCAATTGCGCACTCTACCATATAGTGCGACTTTCCAAACATTTTCAAATAAAACAATTTATAATTACTATTTACAACCTTTGAAAACAAATTCCATTAAACAACTATTTACAAAACATATATAAATATCGAATTTACAGACTTCTGTATATGCATGCTTAACTGAATATAATATACAAAACCGTATAGCTACCTAATAAGTATAGTGACTCTGAATTCTTCAATTTGCAGCTACCTCCTCTCTACTCTTTTTCTCCTTCGGTATTCCTGTTACCTACGCGTGATGAAATCAACGCGTTAAGCATATAGCTTAGTGAGTGTACACTAAACTCATTTATTAAAATCATAACATAAATTTCGTAATAAAAATATCACAAGACTATAATATAAATGCATGTCATTATTCAACTTAATTACTGAAATAAATCATATGAAATCAATTTAATAAAAGAAACTAAATCAAATTAATAATTCATACGAAATCAAATTCCCAATTCTTTTACATTCGTTTTATTCAATTCATTCTCAATCCTGGCCCTTTGGTATACTCAACATAATTTCAGGACTGGAATATAGGTCGTTCGACCTCAGTGGCTGTCTGTCGAACATAACTCCCAACCCGAGGACCGGCACTTGGGGCTCGTACAATCCAAAGGTAGTACATATAGCTCCCTACCCTAGGACAGAGTGTTCGGTAACCTAGAGAGGTACATAACTCTCTATCCCAGAACGAATTCTTAGGAAGGTACATACTCCTTACCCCAGGACGAATCCTTAGGGAGGTACACAATAATCACAATCAATAGTAATATTGGTGCAGTACTGCTGAAATAACCCAGCTGATATACCAACCTCCTATATCCGTTTTCTATGTCCAAGTATCCTAGGGCCGTTTCAATACAACATTTTCAAATAATAACTGTAATTCACAAATCGAAGTTAAACTCAACAAATATAAAATTCAAACGATATTAGTAAAACATATATATATATATATATATATATATATATATGATTTCATGGAAATTAAACGATTTGTTCATATAACATTCTGAAACAATTAATTTCAACGTAATCATGATAATCGAAATACGATTAAAGCAAAATCGTTCAAATGAAAAACAGTATGAACATATAGTTACTAAACTATCCAAAAATCTCAGATTCAAACTAAAAACACTTAACACTTTCGTATAGATTTCAAAAACGAATGTACACCAACCTGGATACCGTTTTTCCGACTATTTCTTTTTGGAATTTCTTTTTCCCTTTTCCCTTTTTCTTTTTCCTCCTCTTTTCCTTTTCCTTCTTCTTCTTCCTTTCCTCTTCTTCTTCTTCCTCTTCTCTTCTTCTTCTTCTTCTTCTTCTCCTTCTTCTTCTTCTTCTTTCTCTCTCCTCCTTTCTCTCTCTTTTCTTTCTCTTTTTCTTTCTTTCTTTCTCTCTCTCTCGGTCTCTCTCTCTTTCTCCTTTTTCTGCTTTGCTTCTTCGTGAAGCTTCTCACCGCCTCTTATTTTTTTATAAAAATTCGGTCATCGCGACCTGTGGTCGAGCCACCTGGTCGCGTTGCTCACTGGAGTAATTTCACCGCTTTCATCGTGATCAACCCTCGCGGTATCTGGTCGCGATGTTGGTCGCGTTGCTCACTACCCGAAATCAACATTTTCACCGCGAGCTGCTCAGCGCGATCCTTGGTCGCGGTGCTTACTGCCTAAAATCACCATTTTTCACCGCGAGCTATTCATTGAGATCCCTGGTCGCGGTACTCACTGCCCAGTTTTTCACCATTTTCTTCGTGCATTGTTTTTCGACCGTTCAAATTGGTACATTTAATTACATTTTCCACCCCTCAAATCATAAATATCATATTCATATACTCATAATTAATTCAACCATACTTTTCATATTTATTTGAAATTAGGGATGTTACACCTCCAACTCATTCAGCTGCAACAGACGCTTCTCACCTGCTAGTTACATATAAAAATTAAGCGCCTTAACTGCCCAGTAGGCCTTGTGCTGGAGTTCTACCGGGAGATGACACGACTTTCCATAAACCAACCTATAGGGAGACATCCCAATAGGGATTTTGAAAGCTATTCGATAAGCCCATAATGCATCGTCTAACCGGACCGACCAGTCTTTTCTGGAATTATTCACTATTTTCTCCAGGATCTATTTGATCTCCCTATTTGAAATTTCCACCTGTCCACTCGTCTGAGGGTGGTACGGTGTGGTGATGCGGTGAGTAACTTCATACTTTTTGTGCGCTTCAAACTGACGGTTGCCGAAGTGCGAACCTCCATCACTTATGACTGCCCGCGGTGTTCCAAATCTGTAAAAAATATTGTTCTTAAAAAAGTTAAGCACTACCTTCGCGTCATTGGTCGGAGTGGCTATGGCTTCCACCCATTTGGAGACGTAATCGACAGCCACTAGAATGTACTGGTTGTTGAAAGACATGGGAAATGGTCCCATGAAATCAACCCCCCACAAGTCAAACAACTCGACCTCCAGGATGGGATTTAGAGGTATTTGGTTCCAGCGGCTGATATTGCTCGTCCTCTGACACCGGTCACATGAATCGACAAAGCGCCGTGTGTCCTGAAATATTGATGGCCAGTAGAAGCTTGACAAAAGAATTGTTGCGGCTGTCTTTGAAGCGCTAAAGTGTCCCCCATACTCCAAACTGTGGCAATGCATGAGAATGTCTCGGATTTCTGCTTCTGGCACACATCTCCTGATTATACCATCTGAACAATACTTGAACAAGTATGGTTCCTTCTACATATAGTATTTAACGTCGGTAAAAAACTTCCTCCACTGTTGGGAGGACAAGTTTGGAGGAACGATCTCGCTCACCAAGTATTTCACAAAATCAGCATACCATGGGGTCATAAAAGCCTGCAAAATAAAAAGTTGTTCATCAAGAAACGAATCATCAATATGAGCACTTACCTTATCTGCATTACAGTTGCGCTCCAATCGAGATAGATGGTCTGCCACGAGGTTTTCTGTCCCATTCTTATCCTTGATCTCCAGGTCGAATTCTTGAAGTAGCAAGACCCAATGGATGAGTCTAGGTTTGGCATCCTTCTTTGACATGAGATACTTGATCGCTGAATGATCAGGATACACAATCACCTTAGCGCTAACCAAATATGACCTGAATTTCTTAAAGGCAAACACAATTGCCAACAGCTCTTTCTCTGTGGTTGCATAATTAATTTGAGCATCTGTTAGAGTACGACTCGCATAATAAATGACATGGAGGCGCTCTTCGATTCTCTGACCCAAAACTAGGCATAGCCCCAGTTCGGTTTGAACCGGGCGGTTCGAACCGAACCGGTGGTTTTGAACCGGGACCGTCGGTTCAGGTTCAAAGCCGGTTCCGGAACCGGGACACTCGGTTTCGGTCCCGATTTTGGTTAGCCTCCAAAAATAATCGAAACCGCCGATTAAGAACCAGTGGTTCAAGGAACCGTTCGGTTCCGGCGGTTCCTGTTCTAACCGCTTTTTTTTTTAAAATAAAATAATTATACAAATATTTATTTAAATATAAATAAATATATATAATTATATATATATATATATATATATTTATATCCCAAGTTCCCAACACTATTGGGCCACATAAAATAATTTACAATATTAAATATAAGTATAATGTTGGGCCACATACCAATTGGACCATATCCCACTTTATTTTTTCCTTTGTAGCTTAACTTTTATACGCCACTTGATCGGTCATTTATTGTTATATATTTACGACCCTTGGATCGTTTCTTTTGATTGTATTTTTAGTATTTTTGGTACATTTGATGTATTTTGTGAGTATGTGCAGATATTAGGTGAGCCCCATGAATTAATGCGAATACACGATGAGTTGAGGCAAAACCGGGCAATTCGGAACATGTATTCTTGGTATGAGGCATAGAAGCTTATCGAAGAAGTTTTGGTGGATTAAATTAAAGATGTACCGTACACGTGAATAGTACAGGGTGAACAGTAATGCAGCCACCAACAGTAATGCCGCCATGAATAGTAATGCCACCTTGAACAGTCAAACGCGAGCGCCGCAGTCAACAGTCAATGAACATTACCGTATACGCATGAACAGTACTTATGAACAATACCGTATACGCGTAAAAAGTAAACCATGAACAGTACCTGACATCTCCTATAAATAGCCCCCATTTGTGAATCAAAAGGGATATCAAAAAAAGAGGAGACGAAGAGAGGATCCAACGGAGAGAGTTCGGCTGGGCACAATTTGGCAGTCCTTGGCTTCGCCCAAGGGTGGTTTTTCACCCATTCCTCCACCCCAAAACACCATCCAACATCACCACAACACATCAACACATCTCTAGTTGCGATTACATCGATTTTCCATTGAGAGAAGACGAAGAACGAAGAAGGAGAAATCTAAGCGGGAAACAAGCGGGTTTCGATTCTCGACTTCATCGAATGGGTTGTATTACTTCCCTTTTTCCTATCTTTATGTTTAATTGATTGAATGATTGATTAGATTTGTTGTTAGGTGGTTCCGGAAACTATGAACGGATTTGAAAATTTGAATGTAATATTTTTCATATATTTCAAGATATCTTGTTAGACAATTTAATGCTATTAATTAATAATTCTTATTGTTTGCATGAATTTTGAATTATTATTATTAAGGAAATTATAATCATTATGAGACATCAATTGATTGTAATTGAGTTTAGTAAGAGTTTAGCAATGAATTATAGGTTGATTAAGGCATGAAAATGCTTAATTGACCAAAGAATTATTACTACATTGGGTGTTTAATCGTTTTACTCTATGACCAATAGGTGAAGTGGATTGAATATAAATCATCAATGCATGAACTATAATTTGATGAGCCAATATTATGAAATAGTTCATCTGGAGTATATTGTACTTCATAATAGTCAATGTTTTCTTATCCGGAATTGTGACCGTGTGACCACCTAGCATTATCTTCCATTTAACCCGTCTCGCTTTATTTTATCGTTTTAGATAGTTAATTTAGTTTATATAACAAAAACCCAAAACAACTTGATTTATTTTACTATTTTAGTATAATCTCTAGTTTTAGAATTAGTTCCACCACTTCCTTGTGGATTCGACTCCGTACTCACGGAAATATTATTACTTTGACACATCCTACACTTGGAATTTATTCTCACGCGTTTGAGCGTGTCACCACTCAACCTCCTACACAACCCTTTTTCTTTTCAATGTGAGACTAAAATTGCATTTGCTATCATTGCTACAAGCCTACAACTTAACCACTTCATTTGTGGCACCAACTTAATTAGAAATTATGAAACACTTTTAATATTTAAAGGCATATGATCTTTCATTAATATGCAAATTCTACCGAGAAACATGTTTGGTGTTTTAATAAATTGATCAAGTTGATATCAAAATTTATTTACTACTTGTACATGTAGTTTATATTATGTTTTGGAATTATCCTAGATTCTCAAGTTCATTTTACTTTGACCTCCCATGTTATCCCGCTCCTGCGTGTTCTTTAACATTGTTTCCACATATTTTACCATTGCCTGTTACTTACTCTTGAACTGGTGTTAATCTTGTGTAAAAGTAAGTAAGTTCCTATGTTACAGAATTTATCAAGCAACTTTTGACTTCTTAAATGTCCAGTGCAGACTATGCCTCATAATTTGTGATCAATCTAAGAATCATTAGTCCCTTCATCTATATGTATTATTGACCACAGATAATAGAATATATATGTATCATTATATCTATATGTATTATTGACCACAGATAACAGATAATAAGAATCATTAGTCCCTTCATCTATATGTATCATTAGACTATGTCTCTTTAGGTATTCAGTTTTGATATGAACTTATAAAATGTTGATGTTCATTTCAAGTTGCATTGAGCACTGTATTGCTCTGCTTGATATGATATCAATTAAATTTGTCATTGTTGAAGAATTTATATCATTAAACTTTGCATGCACATGCTTCATTCTGTAATGGAAATTGGTTGTTTGTGATTCTTTTCCATTAACCAAAATCGAGAAAGTATCTTGATCTACTTTGGTGTGAAAGTCATGCTTGATATGCTTAACCTAAAGTACAAGGTTGACCAAGAATAGTAATTGGAGTCCTTTGTCCATAAATATTGAAAAGAACGAAGAAATCACCACTGCATTTTGAAATTTGGCTGAATGTAACTTTGTGTTTTATATGTTGTTGAACATATCAATATGTCATAAAGGATAAAGAAAACTTTTTATTCATCAAGTCAAAATTTTTAACTGTATTCAAATCCCACATTGAAAGAGCACAAATTTGAACCATCTTTGCATGTACATATATATGTAACCCTTTTTTCACACCCCACATTGAAAATAAATAGTTTTGAAACTACATTTGCTTATATATATATATGCGCACACTTTAAAATTTTTTATTCCCTATCAAAATGATTCAAGCCAAATTACTTTTGGTTTATTCATTTTTAAAATTTTCGTAGTCTTAAATTTTTTTTAAAAAAATTTTCCTCTTAAAAAAAAAAAAAAAAAAATTTTTGTAGGGGGCCGGTTCCGGTTATGGAACCGACGGTTGAACCGCCGGTTCTATAAAACCAGAGGAGGATCCGGAACCGGGTTCCTCCTCCGATTTTGAACCGGAACCGGGATCGGGACCTATACGGTTCCGGTTCCGGTTTCGGTTGGGCCAAAAAAGGAACCAGAACCGGTGATTCCAAAACCGGAATCGCCGGTTCCGGAACCGTGGCCATGACTGCCCAAAACTACTCCTATGGCATAGTCACTTGCATCAACTCGAATGGTAAATCCCAATTAGGCACGGTGATGATCGGTGCAGAAGTGAGCTCCTTTTTCAGCTTCTGAAATGCAATAAGACATTCCTCGATAAACTCAAAAGCTACCTCTTTAGATAAAAGGTTGCAGAGAGGCTTGATAATCTTGGAGAAGTCTTTAATGAACCGACGATAGAATCCGGCGTGGCCTAAAAAACTGCGGACTCCTCTCACGGAGGTAGGTGGTGGTAATTTCTTAATGACCTCAATTTTTGCCCTGTCCACCTCAATGCTAGTTGATGAAATTCTGTGACCCAAAACAATGCCCTCCTTTACCATGAAGTGACATTTCTTCCAATTGAGCATCAGATTCGTCTCTTCACACCTTTTAAGTATTAAGGCCAAATTGGCCAAACACACACCAAAAGATGAACCAAACACTGAAAAATCATCCATGAATACCTCTATGAAGCGCTCAACCATGTCGGAAAAAATAGCCATCATACATCGCTGAAAGGTCGCTGGTGCATTGCATAGACCAAACGGCATCCTTCTGTAGGCAAACGTACCATAAGGGCAGGTGAATGTTGTTTTCTTTTGATCTTCAGGTGCAATAGGTATGTGATTGTATCCTGAGTAGCCATCTAGGAAACAATAATACACGTGCCCAGCCAGTCTCTCTAACATCTGATCAATGAAAGGAAGCGGGAAGTGATCTTTTCTTGTTGCAGTGTTCAGCTTCCTATAATCGATGCACACTCTCCAACCTGTGACTGTTCTGGTGGGAATCAATTCATTGTTGCCATTCTTCACTACCGTGATTCCCCCTTTCTTTGGCACTACTTGCACCGGACTCACCTATAAACTATCTGAGATGGGGCATATGATTCCTGCATCTAGCAATTTGAGGACTTCTGCTCGGACTACATCTTTCATAATCAGATTCAGTCTGCATTGATGTTCTACTGAAGGCTTAAAATTATCCTCCATCAGGATCTTATGCATGCACATGGTAGGGCTGATTCCCTTTATGTCAGAGATGGTCCACCCCAATGCTGTCTTGTGCTGTTTCAGCACTCTCAGAAGCTTCTCCTCTTCTGTCTCATTTAAGGCAGCTGAAATATTGACTGGGAGGGAGTCAAATTCCCCCAAATAGGCATACCTCAAATGCTCCAATAACTATTTCAACTCGAGTTGAGGAGGCTTCTTGATTGAAGGTGGTATTTTAGGCTTCCCCTGGTCTAACTCTTCAAAATATCTCTTGCCCCTGTATGGGATAGGGGTTACTGAATCAAGGCGGAAAACATATTCAGCTATGCTGTCATTTTCCTCTTCTTTTGTCGCTCTATGAGTCAAACAAGCTTCCAGTAGTTCTTTGGGATTACTTTTCTGAAAAACCTCTTCAACTAAGGAGTCGACTGCATCAACTCTAAGGCATGTGTCTGCGATAGTTGCAAATTTGGTGGCCTTGAACACATTGAAAGCCGCCTCTTCACTACCCACTCGCAATGTCAATTTCCCTTGCTGCACATCTATTAATGCTCCTCCAGTTGCTAAGAACGGTCTCCCCAATATAAGAGGAATATCAACATCTTCCTTCATTTCAAGCACAATGAAATCCATAGGGAAATAGAACTTTTCAACCTTGACTAGCACGTCTTCAATCACTCCATATGGATATTTAACAGAACGGTTTGCTAACTGGAGTGGCACACTTATAGGCTTCACCTCGCCCAAACCTAACTTCCTGAAAACAGAAAAAGGCATCAAGTTAATGCTAGCACCTAAATCACATAATGCTTTAACAAATTCAGAATTTCCTATAGTGCAAAGAATAGTAAAACTCCCTGGATCTTTTAGTTTTTGAGGCAATTTATTCTGAATAATGGCGCTACACTCTTCAGTCAAGGCGACAGTCTCATGATCTTCAAGTCTCCTCTTCTTTGACAAGATTTCCTTCAGGAACTTCACATATGTCGGCATCTAAGCTAGGCCCTCTGCAAAAGGAATATTAATGTGAAGTTTCTTAAATATTTCAAGGAACTTAGCAAAATTTTTATCATCCTTGTACTTCTGCAGCCTTTGAGGGAAAGGTATAGGTGGCACATAAGCCTTGACTTCTGGGACCGGCGGAGGTGTTTCATCACTCTTTTCATCATGATGAACTGGTGGAGTGGAAAATGACTCAACTCTTGCTTCATTCTTTTCAATCTCTTGTTGTGAGTGATCTCTTCCTGCTGTGTTGTCAACTTGCTTCCCACTGTTCAAAGTAATTGCCTTACACTGCTCTTTAGGATTGACTTCAGTATTGCTGGGTAGTATGCCTTGAGCTCTACTCTGTGTCTCTCTAGCTATCTGGCCAATCTGTACTTCAAGCTTCTGAATGGCAGCCTGATTCTGCTGTGCTACATGGTCAATCTTCGCATCAATCTTCGCATCCATCTTCTTCATTGTAGTGTCTTGATTGTCCATCATAGTATAATTAATTTGGACGTATACAAAAATGTATTGAAGCATTTTATTTATTACTTCTTAAATTAATCTTCCCAAACTAATATGACATTTGTTGATCGGAAATTTCTAAACAAACCATGTGTAGGTCGACAAACACATTAAAAACAACTATAGAGCAGCTCATTTAATATTCAATAAAGATAGTAGTTTTTTTTTTATGATATTACGATTGATTCGGGATTTAGGGAGGGAAACACGACTCGAACTCACAACCTTAAGGTATAAGTGTGAGGGACATACTACTAGGTCAACCTCATCTTATCAGTAAAGATAGTAGTTGTGAGGCTTTAATTGGTACCTAGTATCATAATTTACATAGATAGTAGTTGTGATGATGAATTTAAGAGTTGGATTGATGATTCCCCCAAAATAGGGCAAGACCCTCCCTTGTATTTTTAATACATACCAGTACATGAACTTGACCAACATGTCTTCTAGGGCTGGTTTCCTCTCTTGCTGATTGGATACCTGATTCCCTTGAAAAATGCCCTGATTCTGAAAACCAGACGGAATAGGCTTCGCATTGCTGTTCTGCTGTTGATTGCTCCACGAGAAATTTGGGTGATTTCTCCAGCTAGGATTGTAGGTATTTAAGTAGGGATTGTTGTATGGCTTGTTAAAGTTCTGCACTACTGCCACCTGCGAAAGAATTACCCATCATGCAATTTGTATTAATGTGTTGTTGTACACATATGTCACATCCTGGAGTAGCTGACTAAATAGAATTTACATTCCATTTATTGATCTGGCTTGACAAGGAAGCCACATGTGCTTTGAGTGATATAATCTCGTCAATTTCGAAAGCTGTTACTGGACCCCCTACTTTTCTATGAACTGCTCTCTCATTTGCCCATTGATAACTGTTTGTGGACATCTCTTCAATCAAATCGTGAGCAATATCAGTTGGCTTGCTCATTAAGGCACAACTAGAGGCTGCATCTAACATGCTACGGTTTTGTTGTGTGAGACCATTATAGAATGTTTGTACTACAAGCCAATCAAGTAAACTATGGTGTGGGCACTTCCTTATAGAATCCTTGTATCTCTCTCAAGCGTCGTATAACGATTCTGTCTCAAATTGCACGAATTGAGTGATATCGTTTCTGAGCTTTGCTGTTTTCCCTGGTGGAAAATACTTGGCGAGAAAAGCTTGAGCTAGACTTTCCCATTTTGTGAAAGTATTCGGTGGCAGTGAGTTCAACCACACTTTGCTCTGTCCTTCAATGAGAAAGGAAATATTCGCAGCCGAATCGCATCATCAGACACCTCATTCTGCTTGAAGGTGTCTCAAATCTCCAAGAATCGTTCCAGATGACTGTTGGGATCATCGTTTGGCATACCCCCAAACTGAACAGTGTTCTGAATCATCTGGATGATCGCCTGCTTGATCTCAAAATTGTTTGCTGCAACTGGAGGTCGTCGAATGCTCGACTGATTTCCCACCATGGTAGGAATGGCATAGTCACGCAATGCCTTGGCATTCTCTGGATTTACTTGTTGCTGCATTTGGTCATCCATGGTGGCTTGTTGTCTTACTCTCTGAATAAGCATTCGTTCGATTTCTAGGTCAAAGGCTTCTAGAGGCTCTAAATTAGTGCGTCTCATATGTCTCATACACAGATGGAACTACCTGCAAAAACAAAGGATAAAACAAGTAAGAAAACAATTGAAAAAAGAAATAAAACAAAAAGAAAAGAAAATTTCCATATTAGTACTAGACTAAGTCGGTATCAATATCAACTATGACTGAACTGTCCCCGGCAATGGCGACAAAAACTTGTTACGCCTATTGTGTACCCGTAAGTATACGGAGTCAGCACAAGTAATATAGAATTGTGAGTTCCGATTGTCATTCTCACGAGGACGATTAGAGGCTGAATACTGAGTTTAACCAAGTCTAACGCTATCTAGAAAATTAATTCAATGGTTGTGATTTGTAATTTATAACCTAAGTGAACTATAAAACTAGAAATTAAAAGGTTTTCTTATCAATGGTAAAGGGAACTAGGGAATCCGATTTCACTAACTAATCCTAATGATATAAGATAATTATGCATGGATGTTTAAGCCAATGATTGATGATCATATTATCTAGCTATCCGAAATCCTCTCTCAAGGCAAATCAAACCTATTCAACACACCCTATCTCTCGATGAATGTCAAATATGTGAGAATGCAATAAACATGGAAACATATTATATCACATAACCTACACCAATATATCTCTATTTGGTTCCTAGGTTATGGTATCAATTTATCGAACACGTTGTGGACGTTTCCTCTCGGTACTTAATCCACAATAACAAGATATTAAATATTGGTGATCAAGCAATAAACAATCAATGAAGTATTAAATCAACACTCAATCAAATAACTCAAATCATCCAAGCATTAATTAATCTCAATCAAAATTCATAGTAAGTTCCATCATCATCCCTAGTATGGGAAATTAGTTCATAACTAGGAAATAAGAATACATAGTATTTTTTATCAAGAATATCATGAATAAATAAGATTACGGAAAATAGTGTGATAGAAAAAACTCTAGACAACTTGACTCTCGTCTGAAACCAACTCGGCTTAGCTTCTCCGTGCACAAATCCAAGTCCTATGAGCAATTGAAGTCGTCCGGAGAATCGATCCGATGGCTAGTCTCCTAGGCCTTCTTCTCTCTTCTTCTTCCTTTTTCTCTCTCTCTCTTTCTTCTTTTCTCTGAAAATTTTGGATGATTTTAAATGAAGGAAATGGGGGTATTTATAAGAAAATCTTGGTACTGTTCACGTATACATCACTGCTAACGTATATGGTACTGTTGACGTCACTGCTGACGCATACGATATTGTTAACGTCACTGCTGATGCATACGGTACTGTTTACTATTCACGATCGGGACCCACTAGGTAGCGCCACTAGGTACGATTTACTATTCACGAATGGGTCACTGTTCATATATACAGTACTATTCATATATATTATTCACGTGTACGGTACTATTCACATGCGACGCCCACATCTTCAAGTTTAATCCATCAAGACTTTTCAATTATGCACAAACTCTTATTACCTGCACACTTGAATAAAAACATTAAAAAACAACCGATAATTACCCGAAAATGGAACACAAGTAGGTGAAGAAAAGTATTAATGAAGGTCCATTTTTGATTAAGAAATGGAGCTAACAAATACCCCCAAACCTCACTTTTGCTCATCCTCGAGCAAAATCGGAACAAAACCAAAAATGCAAACAAAACGAAAGGAAAACAAAATAACAAATAACTAAAAACAAACAACTAGCCTAAACCACTTTCGTAGATAACATGATGACACTTAGCATGTGCCATAAGCCTTTAAACCCCTAGGTGTCCCTAGTGGATGAGTTATAGTCTCGTGAGGGTTTACCCGTGGTGATACCCACAAACGCACAGCTTGAACATCAAAGAACCAATATCATGCTAAGCGTATATCACTGTCAAGATCAATTATTTGCACAAACAACAGAACTGAATTGAAAGCATCCACTCATGAATTTTTACACTGCATGCCACGCACAATCAATTATACATATGTACTATTCACGTG
Source organism: Xanthoceras sorbifolium (assembly GCA_003430845.1). Taxonomy (NCBI): domain Eukaryota; kingdom Viridiplantae; phylum Streptophyta; class Magnoliopsida; order Sapindales; family Sapindaceae; genus Xanthoceras; species Xanthoceras sorbifolium. Next base: position 18,955,616 of record CM010608.1, on the reverse strand, counting down.
TACGGTACTGTTCACAGGCGACGCCCACATCTTCAAGTTTAATCCATTAAGACTCTTCAATTATGCACAAACTCTTATTACCTGCACACTTGAATAAAAGTATTAAAAAACAACTGATAATTACCCGAGAATGAAACACAAGTAGGTGAAGAAAAGTATTAATGAAGGTCCATTTTTTTATTAAGAAATAGAGCTAACAGCAGTTGGGAAGGATATTTTCTCTGTGTTAGTTTGCTATGAACATCTTCCCAATTTTTGCTATTTCTGTGGGAAGATGGGTCATCTCCTTAGGGATTGCCCTGTCAATGATGTAAGTCTTCTTGAGGAAGAAAATCTCAAGTTCGGGGTGTGACTTAGAGATCCTGGACTTGACAGAGTGAGATTTAAATCTGGGAAGAGTTTTAAGGCTGATGGGGACTGGGCCTCGAAGGAGAGTGATTCTTCACATCCTAAGGCTAATGCTAGTAGTACGGTAGTTGAGCCAACTCATAAAGAAAAGGGAACAGAGGCTGCTGAGCAGACTGCAGTTCCTGATGAGCCTGTGGATGTGGGTTAGTTGGTAGCTGAGTGTAACCAAGTAGAGCTTTAAAAATAGTCTGCTGATGTTGAGTAGCGTTCAGGGGCAGATTCGATTTATCTTAATTCTGTTAATTTGGTGGTCTTCGAGGGGGTGATGTCTGAATCCCATCAGGTCGACGTTAGCACAGGTTTTGATTCAGTTTGGACTGGTCATTCGGTTGTTTTGGATCAGAGGAGAGCGCAGGTTGATGTTGAGGAAATTTCTAGTCCTAAACGCAGGAGATGGAAGCGGTTGGCTAGGGCTAAATCATGTGATTAAGGGATGCGTGATGGTTCTGTGGTTGTGAGTAAGTGGTTAATTTCGTTTGAGGTTTTTAGGATACCTGATTTCAAACGAGGAAAGGTGGAGGATGATGATGTTGTAGGATCGGTAGTGGCTGGTATCCAGCACCGCCGCTAGTCATGAAAACCTTATGCTGGAATGTCTGGGGGTTGGGGAATCCTTGGACATTCACATCCTTGCGCGAACTTTTGCGTGAGGTTAACCCGATGTTGGTCTTTTTGTCAAAAACTAGATTAGATCAGAGCTCGTGTGAGTGTGATTTAGGTTTTCATAATGTTTTTGTCGTTGATCGCTGTGGTTTAGGAGGCGGGCTGATGCCTTTATGGAGGGATTCCATTGAAGTGCGAATTTTGTTGTTTACGAAGGGTCACATTGATGCTAAGGTTGTTGATGAGGATGGTCAGGTTTGGAGATTTACGGGTTTCTACGGAGATCCGAAGCAGTACTTGAGGGCTCACTCTTAGTCTCTTATAAGAAGGCTGAAGGGTATATGCGATCTCCCTTGGAATTTAACAAAATTCTTCACGATGATGAGAAACTAAGAGGTTTGGTTCGTAGTTGGTCTTTGATGAATCTGTTTTGTGATGTGGTGGATGATTGTGGTTTGATTGGTATGGGATATCGGGGGTACATATTTACTTGGGTGAACAAGCAATCGGGTGGTAATCTAATTCAAGAAATACTAGATAGGGCTTTTTTTTTGTAGTAGGTGGCGTTCAATGTTCTCTGAGGCTTTTTTTTCGCACTTGGATTGGGGTGGTTCGGATAACAAACCGATCCTTATTGAGCAGATGTTTTTGGGGCAGCCGAATGTTATTAGACCAAAATGGGGTTCGAGGTTTCATTTTAAAGAAGCCTGGGCCTATGATGAAGATTGCCGGGTATTGGTTGAAAATTCCTGGTCTGCTCATGGTAATTGGAGTGATCGGGGTGATTTGGGGGCTCGGTTTGGCAGGATGGTAGATTGTTTGAAGGAGTGGAACGTTACTAAAAGGAAGTGCCTTAATCTGGAGCTTAACAGTTGAAAAAGAAGCTGAAAATGCAGTTTCAAAATGGACCAGCCATGGTGGATTTCTCTCAGGTTCATCGTTTGGAAAATCATATTGACTCCTTGTTAGAGAAACGCGAACAATATTGGCGGTAGCGCTCCAGAGCTCTTTGGCTGAAATCAGGCAATAAAAACACTAGTTTCTTCCATGCCAAAGCGTCGCAAAGAAGGAAGATGAACAGAATCTCAGGCCTCATGGATGATTATGGGGTTTGGCACACGAAAATGGAGGATATAGAGACAGTGGTGTCAGATTTTTATACCAAATTGTTCCTTTCTTCTTCTCCTTCTATCTCTGTCATTGATGGTGTGTTGTCTTCTGTTAAGTGCAAGGTTACGGGCTGGATGAATAGCATTTTGATCGCCAAATTCACAGGGGACGAAATCAAGACAGCCCTCTTCCAAATGGTCCCCCTCAAGGCCCCGGGCCATGACGGTTTTCCAGCCCTTTTTTTTTTTTAGAAATTCTGGAATATTGTAGGGTCTAAGGTGACTGAAACTGTGCTGAATATTTTAAATTTTAGGGCTCCGATGAGCAGCCTGAGTGATGCCTCGGTAGTAATCATTCCAAAGGTGAAAACTCCAGCAAGGGTCGGTGATTTCAGGCCGATCAGCCTCTGTACAGTCCTCTATAAGCTGGTGGCCAAGGTTTTAGCCAACAGGCTTAAATTGGTGCTTCACAAGATCATCTCCCCCAACCAAAGCACGTTTGTGCCTAGAAGGTTAATCATAAACAACATGGTGGTGGGGTTTGAGTGTCTTCATGACCTTAGAAATCATAAACGAGGTTCGAAGGGAAAAATTGAACTTAAACTTGACATGAGTAAGGCATATGACAAAGTTGAATGGTCGTTCCTTCAGAAAATTATGGATAAGCTGGGGTTTGATCCGAGGTGGACCAGGAAGGTTTTTTTTGTGCCTCACTTCTATAAATTACAACTTCTTGATCAACGGTAAGCAGGGAGGGAATTTAAAACTGTCTAGGGGTCTTAGGCAGGGTTGCCCTTTCTCCACGTATCTGTTTTTATTGTGTACAGAAGGCCTCTCGGTCATTCTTTCTTGTGCGGAGAGGGAGGTGCGAATTAGTGGAGTGAAGATCGTAAGGAGCGCTCCTTCCATTAGTCACCTGTTTTTTGCCAATGACAGCTTAATTTTTGCTAACGCTTCAGAATCTGTGCAGGAGTATGAAGGAGGTTTTTGTTCAATATGAGGCAGTTTCGGGCCAATCCATCAACTTCGAAAAATCAGCCCTGTCATTTAGTCCTTGTGTATCGATTGGAAGTTTGAGAGCATGGTCAACAACTTGTTTTTGCCACTATTTGTAGTAAGTTTTGGCTTGAGAATGAAACCTTTGGATATCGATTGGGGTGACAGTGACACATTGTTAAAGGCCAATGTAGCCTTAGTTGTTGTGGCTCTAGTGGTGAAACTCATTGCCTGCTTCCTTCCATCGTATCTCAGCAGGATGCCTACAATGGATGCTCTTGCACTTGCTTTCATAATGAGCACCAAAGGCATTATTGACATGGGCATGTTCACATTCTTCTTTGATGAAGCAGTATGTATTTTTACATTCCCTCTTTCAACATATATTGCAAACCAGTTGGTTTTTATTAAGGACTTTCGATGCATCCTTCACATAATGTGTCATGAAAGCATTTCTTGATTGACTATGCATCGTATTTTCTTTCTTTTAATTATTATTATTATTTCCAATTCTTTGGCTTGATTTATTGCAGATTAAAGACCAGAAAATGTTTGGTTTCACATTTTATGTTGTCCTATATATGGCAACCATTGTGCCTGTTGTGGTGAAATATCTCTACGATCCCACAAAAAGATATGCAGGCTACAACAAGAGGAGTCTCATGCATTGGAAGCCATATTCGGAGCTTCCAATAGTTTCTGTAATTCATGTGCCTGACAATGTCGCTTCTGTCATCAACCTTTTGGAAGCTTCTTGTCCTACCAAGGAAAACCCCATGGACGTCAATGTTCTCCACCTCATCAAGCTCAGTGGCCAAGCAAACCCCATCTTCATTTCCCATCAAGAACAAGAGGCACATCTTTGGAGTCATTAAGGATAGAGTGTGGCAAAAGCTCTAGGGCTGGAAGAATAATTTCTTTTCAGAATGGGGAAAATAGGTGCTCATCAAAGCGGTCGCTCAGGCAGTTCCGACCTATGCCATGAGTGTCTTTAGGCTTCCTTCTTTCTTAGGTAAGGAAATCCAGAGTTTGTGCTCGAATTTCTGGTGGGGTTTCAATGGTGATAAAAAGAAGCCTCATCAGTTAGCTTGGAGCAAAATGTGCCAACCGAAGGATCAAGGTGGTATGGGGTTTCGTGAGTTTGTAGCTTTCAATAGCGCTATGTTGGCTAAGCAAAGGTGGCGGATTCTCAGCTACCCCTCCTCCTTTGTAGCTAGGATTTTGAAAGCGAAATATTTCCCCTCTTCCTCTTTCCTGAATTGTCAGCTAGGGTGCAGACCTTCATTCATTTGAAGGAGCCTTCTATTAGGTAGGGACGTTCTTAAAAAATGTGTGAGATGGAGGGTTGGCAATGGAGAAAGGATAGATATATATAGGGATGGTTGGCTGCCCAAGTCCTCTTCTTTCAGAGTGCTGTCCCCGCAGACCCTCCCTGTTGGTGCCACTGTTTCGGGTTTAATAAATTCCCATGACACTTGCAATGCTGAGATTGTTAATCAATATTTTTGCCCTGATGAAGCCACTGTGATTCTCAACATCCCCCTGCCCTACAAACCCCTTTATGATGCCCCTCTTTGGCATTTTGAGAAAAAAGGCTCCTTCACTGTTAGAAGTGTTTATAGGGTAGCCCTTGCAGCCATCAATTCCGGTGATGCCTCTTGTCCAAAAAGCCCTCTGCTATGTGGAAATCTTTATGGTCCTTGCAGCTCCCTGTTAAAATTCAATTTTTTTGTTGGAGGGCATATAAAAAGCTTCTTCCTTCTCAGTTTCTCTTATTCAAGAGGAAAATGATTGCAGATGCTTCCTGCCTTTATTGTGCTTTTAGAGCTAAAAATGTTGACCATGCATTGTGGGGTTGCAAAAGAGCCAAGGCTCTATGGGGCCACTGTCCCTTTTTTTCTGATCTTTGCAGGTTCAAGGCTGTTGACTGGTTGGATAGAGTGCTATGGGTGGCTAGCTCTGTAAAGAGGGGGTGGTTGCTCCAATTTGTGATTGTTACTTGGATGGTTTGGCGGGACAGATGTAAGAAAGACGGCGTATACGGTGCAGCGAAAGGCGCAAAAAACAAATATTTTTGTATTAGTGCGTTTTAAAATTTTTTCCAAAAAAGAGCAATATTAACCCATAGTTAATTAAATATATAATAAAAGGTAACATACATTTTGAATTACGTGGGGCTCGATGTTGCGTCGATTATGAACTGCAAGATATTCCAATCCTTTACGAATGTGGATCACCTTAGAGTGTGGGCTCACTTTATTTGAATTGTGTACTTGAGGATGAGAAACAAAAAACTTTTCTTTTTCGTTAGTCACTCAAAACCCTCCTTAGAAAACAAAGAATAGGTTGTTCTTTCTCTCTTTTCTCTCGAGCGAATTCTCACAATTTTCTAGAGATGGTGAGTTTTTTTCAGGTATTTTCACAATTCTCCCATTCCAGGTATTTTGACGAGTTATCGCGTGTCTTGATGGAACACAAGAACGCACCTCTCAAAACTTTTGGAAAGAATTCTAAAATCAATCCTATAAGATAGATCAAATAAATGATCCGGTAGTATATAACTAGTGATCCATTCAAGTTCGTGTGGATTGGGGATCTTGGCGGGCTATCTAAATTTAAGCTCCAACAGACACAACCTAATCACAATCAACAAATGATTCACTTAGGTCCGATCCATTAATTTTAGTTCATTCTACTAAAGAGCTAAAATTGAACTCTTAAATAAAAATAGAATAAGTTAACGTATTCATTCGTACCCTAGACAACCTAAATGGAGAAAATATGTCCTCGTGAAAAATACCAGTAATCGCTAAGAGCTCATAGACCGTCTATAGCTCTCCAAGTTACCATATTTACTCATATGACTATGTTTTCGAACTTGAATATTTTGACTTGACCAGAAGTCATGTTTCAATAACCACTATTGAAAACTTTACGTAAAGATTTAAATATCTAATACCTCAAAACATCCATATGATGGTATTCTACTAACATTTGCTAAATGCAGTTACGATGTCCATTTTTATAAATGATGTCCTCTATCGATATACACGTGAATACCACCAAGCCATCGAGGATAGACTATGCGATATAATCGTACTCATTGACAGCTCAAATGATAACGCGTGCAACCATAAATCCATCATTTATCTCAGGATTCAGATAGACTCTCCAATTGTCTCAGTGAAATACTTTTATCCACTGACAGTTGCGGATAAAGTTTTCTACAGTGATCCTATTCAATACACCCAGTGCAATAGATTTTTTTGTCCAAAGACACTTCGATGATTTTAGACTCATCATATCACATTTAATCCCGCTCAAATGCTAACAAAAGAATCTACAACTTTGACAAGATAAAGGTGCCCAACCTTATATCTTAAGTTGTGAATGCATATTCGAGACTAACTAAATAATTGTGCCTACCTCATACATATCCAGATGTACGAACAATTCTTTTATTTCACATAGTCTCTTAACCTTATGATTATTTACTTTTGACAATTAATATAATTGCTATAAGATTTGTTAAAACAAAAATCACTTTCATTTATATGAGATCAATTGTCAAATGCACTATTACACTCTTGCTATTGAGCATAATCCTAACAATCTTCCACTTGTGCTATAGCAAGTGTGTCATATCTCTCATTCTCATGTTCTCTAGGTGCCCATCCAAACTCTTTTGTGGTAAAGCCTTTGTGAAGGGATCCGCTAGATTTTCAACTGACGCGATCTTGGCAACCGTTACGTCTCCCCTATGCACAATCTCCCTTAGTAGATGATACTTTTTCTCAATGTGTTTTCCTCTCTTATGACTTCTTGGTTCTTTCGAATTAGCCACTGCACCACTGTTGTCATAGTATATGGTGATCTGCTTATTCGCACTGGGAACCACTTCCAAGTCAATCAAGAATTGACGGAGCCATACAACCTCTTTGGCAGCTTCGCATGCGGCAACATACTCAGCTTCCATGGTGGAATTATCAATACAAGATTGCTTGATGCTCCTCCATATGATTGCTCTTCCTCCTAAGATAAACACAAATCCTAATATGGATCTCCTGGAGTTAGAATCTGATTGAAAATCGAAATCTGTATACCTAACAGGAATTAAATCCCCTCTAGAGTATACAAACATATGATCTCTCGTTCTCCTAAGATACTTGAAAATATGTTTAACTGTCGTCCAGTGATCAGGGTCTGGTTTCGATTGAAACCTGCTAACTATGCCAACAACAAAACAGATATCTGGTCTAGTGCAGAGCATTGCATACATGAGACTTCCAACTGCAGAAGCATATGAAATCCTACTCATGAATTGCTTTTCATGCGCGTTCTTAAGAGTTTGCTCGTTAGAAAACTTGATTCCATGCCTGAAAGGTAACAGATCTTTCTTTAAATCTTGCATGGAAAACCTAGACAAGATTTTATCTATGTATGAAGCCTGGGATAATGCAATTATTCTATTCTTTCTATCCCTAATAACTTGGATGCCAAGAATATAACTTGCTTCTCCTACGTCCTTCATATCAAATTGTTTTGTTAACCATTCTTTAACTGATGTCAATACACCTACATCGTTTCCGATGAGCAGTATATCATCAACATAAATAACTAGGAAAACTAACTTGTCGCCTTTGATCCTCTTGTATACACAAGGTTCATCAAGTTTCTGAATAAATCCAAAACCTTTTATAGCTTGATCGAACCTTATGTTTCAGGATCCGGATGCTTGCTTTAATCCATAAATGGACTGTGGCAACTTGCATACCCTTTATTCTTAGCCTTTTTCAATAAATCCTTCTGGTTGCATCATATAGATGCTTTAAAGGTTTCCACCTTACCATCCATACCTCTTTTCCTCTTGTATACCCACTTGCACCCTATGGGTTTTATCCCTTTTGGCAAGTCTATAAGAGTCCAGACTTTGTTTGTGAACATAGATTTAATTTCGAATTGCATTGCCTTTTGCCATTAACAACAATTAACATCCTCCATAGCTTCCTTGTACGTGTAGGGATCATCGTCATCCAGGAGATTATCGACAGATTCTCCTAGACCAATGTATCTATCGGGTTGTCTAATAACCCTCCCATTGCGACGAGGAATGGTAGGTTGTTGATCTTGTGATGGTTCGAAATTTACAATTGGGCTTGGTCTTGAAACCTCATGTGGAATTGTATCTCCTGAAAGCTCATTCAAGACAATTATACTTTTAGGTACGAAATTATTCATATAGTCCTTTTCTAGAAATTTAGCATTCGTCGAAACGAATACCTTAAGATCTGTAAGACTATAGAAGTAATATCCTTTCATTGCTTTTGGATACCCCACAAATATACATGTTTCTGAACGGGACTCCATCTTTTCTGTCTTTCCTTTCAACACGTGTGCAGGACATCCAAATATCCTTAAGCGTTGTAAACTAGGCTTTTGCCCAGTCCACAACTCATGTGGTATTTTAGGAACTGACTTAGATGGTACATCGTTTAGAAAGTACATTACAGTTTGTAGAGCATATCCCCAAAAAGAATTAGGAAGCGTTGAATAACTTAACATTGATATAACCATATCTAAAAGAGTTTTATTTCTCCTTTCTGCCACCCCATTCTGTTGAGGCGTTCCTGGTACAGAAAACTGAGAAATTATTCCACTATCAGTAAGATATTGCTGAAACTCTCCTAATAGATATTCTCCACCACAATCAGATCTCAAGATTTTTATGTGTTTCTCAAGCTAATTTGGTGAATTGCACTCAAGTACCCTGACTTTTATTATAATTGCACATTTAATGTCAGTTTTGCCATAATTGCACTCGAATACCTTGTAATCCGTTGATCACCGTTAAAGTAACGGTTGACCAAACAGATTCAGGTAAAATGACGAGACTGCCTCTGCAAAAGAAAAAAAAAGTCAGATCTGGGTTCGAGATCGAACCTAGCAGCTGGGTTCGATCGTGAACCCATATCAGAATTTTTAAAATTTTTTTTTTTTATGTGGAGTTTTTTTAAATTTTTTTCAAAATATTTTTAATATGACGTGCATGTTCTTATTGGTTGGATGATTTTTAAAATTTTTTAAAATAAATTTAAACGTAAAAGACCAATTTGCCCCTGAATCCGTTTGGTCAACCGTTACTTTAACGGCGGTCAACGGATTATAGGGTACTCGAGTGCAATTATGGCAAAACTGGCATTAAACATGCAATTATGTTATAAGTCAGGGTACTTGAGTGCAATTCGCCCTAACTATCGATCTAACCATATCTAAAAGAGTCTTATTTCTCTTTTCTGCCACCCCATTCTGTTGAGGCGATCCTGGTGCAGAAAACTGAGAAATTATTCCACTATCAGTAAGATATTGCTGAAACTCTCCTGATAGATATTCTCCACCACAATCAGATCTCAAGATTTTTATGTGTTTCTCAAGCTAATTCTCTACTTCACCTTTAAATGCTTTAAACATGTCAAAAGCATCAGACTTATGTCTCATGAGATACACATAGCCAAATCTCGAGTAATCATCCGTGAAAGTGATGAAGTACTCATATCCACCTCTAGCTTGAATGCTCATCGGACCACATATATCAGTGTGCATCATTCCTAAACATTCAGTGGCTTGTGTACCTTTGGCAGTGAATGGCCTCTTGGTCATTTTTCCTTCTAGACAAGATTCACAAGTTGGTAGACCGTCGACCTTTAAGTCACTCAAAGGTTCGTCACTTACCAATATTTTAATCCAATCAAGATTAATATGACCTAGGCGTAAATGCCATAGGTAGATTTTATCTTTTGATAGTTTTACTCTTTTATGATTAGATTCAGTTGATTCAGTATCCAATATATGAGAGATGTTTTTATGTAAATGGAATAAGCCGTTTTCCAATGTACCTTTGTAAATAAATTTGTTATTCTTACTAATAATAAAGCCTTTATTAAAAGTAACCGAATAGCCAAATTTATTCAAACAGGAAATTGAAATTAAATTCCTCTGGAAATGAGGTACATAATAAACGTCTATTAAATCCAAATATCTACTAGAATCTAAACTAATTCTAATATCTCCCACTGCATCGGCGGATACCGACGCTCCGTTGCCTAGTCGCAAGTTGAATTCATCTTTATTCAATCTTCTCCTTTGCTGAAACCCCTGTAAGGAATAACAAATATGATTAGTGGCTCCAGAGTCTAAGATCCAAGAATCTGTAGAATTCGCCAGAAAGTATGTTTCTAGATAATAAAAATTACCTTCTTCTTTCTTATGCCTTTTCCTCTGTTGTACCTCAACCTTTTTACGGGTTTCAACAGTAGAAGACCTTCCTACTCGGTGAATCTTTCGTCCTTTATTTTTCTTAAGGATCTTCTCAGTGCTTAATACAACTTGCATTAGTTTCTGCAAAGTGTATTCCTTTATGTGCAAGGCGTAGTCTAACTTGAGCCCCCAAAAGGAATCTGACAGTGAATTGACAATTAAGTCAATCTTAGTCTCACTACCTATCTCAGCACCATCGAGTTTTGCAATATTGAGATGAGCCATGACTTTCATCATATGATCCTTTACTGACTGTCCAGGTGTCATTCTAAGATGCAGAAAAGCAGTTATTGCCTCTCTCTTAGTTAACCTAAACTTTACAGTAAACATCTCTTTTAGAGATTGCATAATGTCTGCAGCAGTCTCTATGTCTTCATACTGCTTTTGCAACGTTTCAGACATCGTGGCCAAAATACAACATTTTGCCATTTTATTAGAAGACTTCCACTGCTTATATGCATCTCTTTGCAACTCGGTAGATTCATTAGTAGGATTAGGTGGTTCTGGAGTTGTCAGAACAAACTGATGACCTTTAGATTGCAACCAACGCACAATATTCCTTTTCCATGCAACATAGTTATCTCAGTTTGAAGTATTATATTAAAAGACGTTGATTAGGGATGGGGTCATGATTTCTGAATAAAACAAAAATTATATTAAGTAAACTATCATTTAGCACTTTCGAATATTTATCTTGAATTAGAAATTAATAATTCAATCGTAAAATTCAACGGTGATCCAACACCCATAAATGCCACGCCTCCTTTGGGAGTTCATAATATTTACTAGTTGGACTAGGTCCCACCTAATTGTTAACATAACAACCAGTGTTTTCAATTTTAGCCTTGCGATTATTATTGACAAGAACTCTTGGGAGGATATCAATAGAATCGCATTGAGTGTGCTACCAAGGTTTTGACCTTCAATATATTCCAGAACGAAAAATCCCTCATTTGAGAGTAGATATCGCTTGAGTCAATTGTCTAGTCTATCCTTGTAAGGAAGTATCTTTTTAAATTCCATTTATGGATACCCCTTGGGGGGTTATCACATAAAACATAAAGCTCAACTAACCCTGGAGGCCATAGGTGTTCTAAACACCTTCTCCCACTCAATTGTTTAAGGCGTGTGATGAAATTCTAAAGAATGATTACCAAGTTATCTAGATGCCAATTTAGATACCTAAATCATTCAATGCATGTTCATACCAAAAGAGATATATGAGTGGCACTCCTATTCTATATGACATGTTATTAAACAATGAATAAACATTGTAATATTTACGCAAAAAGTAAATAGCCACAATTTTGATCCATCCGAGAAAAACAAGTAAATTACATTGTTTGGACAACCTTAAACCCTAACCCTAACTTGTCGAACAAGTCTTCTTGCGGCCGTCCATCCAAGATCGTGACAAGGCATTGCGGCCCACGGGCGTACACACAGCCCTTCAGTGCCCGCGCGCGCACAGCCTCGCTAGAGGCGAGCAGGGCTGCCCCTAGGGCGCGCGCGAGCGCCCAGCTTTCCTTGGCTACGCGATCTCACAACCCTTGTTGGGCCGCGCGCGCTCACTGCCTTGGGAAGGCCGTGCGTGCCTTGCCCTTCATTGGGTGGGTCTCGCGCGCACACAGCCTTTAGGGCCGTGCGCAGCGCATGCAGCAAGCGCGCCTGCACGCCTAGCGCGCGCTTGCTATCTTGCGCTCGCGGGTGCTTTTGGGTTTCTGTCGTTTCGTTTTTCTACTTCGAATTCTTCAATCCTTTGTGTCATCGAATCTCGAACGAATTACAGCAGTTTTTACATAAAAAAAAAAAAAAACTTCTAACAACTATCAAGAAGGAAATCATGGCGATAATAGGCGACCCTTGTTGTTACAACTCCAAATAAAAATACATTGAAATTCTAGGACCAAAATCGAGCAATAACAATTCACTTTATATAATTCATACATTCCAATGTAATATATAAAAGAATTCCTAGAGTGCCATCTCTTTCTAAAAACATGCATATTTATCCATACACAATTAAAAGAAAAAATCCACGTATATACGTTTAATTAACTATAGGTACAACCTAGCTCTGATACCAATTGTAGGAAAAACAGCGTGTACGGTGCAACGGAAGGCGCAAAAAACAAATATTTTTGCATTGGTATGTTTTAAATTTTTTTCCAAAAAGAGCAATCTTAACCTATAGTTAATTAAATATATAATAAAAGGTAACATACCTTTTGAATTACGTGAGGCTTGATGTTGTGTCAATTATGAACCGCAAGATCTTCCAATCCTTCACGAATATGGATCACCTTGGAGTGTGGGCTCGCTTTCTTTGAATTGTGTACCTGAAGATGAGAAACAAAAAAACTTTTATTTTTCGTTAGTCACTCAAAACCCTCCTGAGAAAACAAAGAACACATTGTTCTTTCTCTCTTTTCTCTCGGGCGAATTTTCACACTTTTCTAGAGATTGTGAGTTTTTTTCTTGACTCCTAAAAGCTCACAAAAAACTCAAAACTTGCATCCCAAGAACTCATGTTGGCCGAACCCTCCGTGATGGTATAGATAAGGTGGCTGAATCCTCCCTTAAGGAGGATATGTGTTTGACACGCCTTTTTGTGTACCCGCAAGTATACGGGGTCGGCTCAAGTAATATAGATTTGTGAAGTCCGAATATCGTTCCCACGAGGACGTTTAGAAATTGAGTACTGAAATTTACCAAGCTTAATACTATTTAGATGATCAATTCAATGGTTGTGATTTGTGATTTATATTCTAAATGAATGAAAACTTGAAATTAAAATATCTTTTTATCAATGGAGATGGGAACTAGGGAATCCGATTTCACTTACTAATCCTAATGATATGAGATAATCATGTATGGATGTCTAAGTTGATGATTGATGATCATGTTAACAAATTATCCGAAATCCTCTCTCGAGGTAAATCGAACCTATTCAACACATACTAACACCCTATCTCTCGATGGATGCTAAATATACGAGAATGAATTAAATATGGAAACATATTTAGATCAAATAACCTACACCAATATATCTCTATTTGGTTTCTAGGTCATTGTGGCAATTTATCGAACACGTGGTGGGCGTCTCCTTTCGGTACTTAATCCACCACAACAAGATATCGAATATTGGTGATCAATCAATATACAATCAATTAAATATTAAATCAACACTCAATCATAAAACTCAATTCATCCAACATTCATTAATCTCAATCAAAAGTCATAGCAAGTTCCATCATCATCCCTAGTGTAATAAATTCGTTCATCACTAGAAAACAAAAATACATAATATTATATATCAAGAACAACATGAATAATACAAGATTAAAGGAAAGACTGTGATAGAAAAACTCAATGGGGGTTGACTCTCGTCGAAACCGAATTGGTAGAGCTTTTCCGTGCACGAATCCGAATCCATAGAGCGATTGAAGACGTCCGGAGAATCGATCCAATGGCTAGCTTCCTAGACCCTCTTCTCTCTTCTTCTTCCTCATTCTCTCTCTCTTTCTTGTCTTGTTCCTCAAAATTCCGAGATCCCCTTTCTCTCTCCTCATTTTCTATTTATAGGAGCACTTAGGGTTTGCTGGAAATTCCTCGCCGCGATCACCACCACGACCTGTGGTCGCGCTGGCTTGGTCGCGGTGCTCACTGGATTGCTTGGACTGCTTCATCGCGAGCTGCACCGCTAGCTGAGGTCGCGCTGGCTTGATCGCGGTGCTCACTGGATTGCTTGGACTGCTTCATCGTGAGCTGCACCGCGAGCTGAGGTCGCGCTGGCTTGATCGTGATGCTCACTGCCTGGGCCTCATCATTCAGCGCCATCCCATCACCGTGACCATGGGCTGCTCGCCATGCTCTCTATCAAGGATCTTACTCTCACCGCGACCACTTTATCGCGACCTGTGGTCGCGGTGAGCGGTCGCGCTGCTCACTGCCTGGATCACATTTTTCACCGCGATCAGCATAACGCGACCGTAGGTCGCGACGGCCAGGTCGCGACGCTCCCTGCCAGAAAATCACGGTTTTTGGACCAAGAATTCCGAACTTCGCGTGGTTCCGAGAGAAACACCTAAAACCTACAAACACTTAACAAACACATCAAAAACACCAAAAATACTTAAGAATGCAATTAAAAGATACGGTTTAAGGATCGTAATTATATGAAAATAAATGACCGATCAGTGTTTCACCCAAAAACCATCAATCCAAGAGTTCAATCCTATCTTATCTCTTCAATCTATTATTCAATAACTTTCTTAAAGGATAATTGAGAATTAGTGACTTATCAAAACTTCCTAAAAGTGACTAATAGTCAACTTTAGAGTTTTGATAAATATCAAAAACTTCCTAATTTGATTTGATAAATTACTCCTTTTTATTTATCTCCTTATCAAATAAGGTTTTTTATTCTTATTATACTATTACCAAATAGCATAAAACTAGGAATCCAATTCCTATAAGAAAAATATTTTGACTTTTAATTAAATAATTAATTAATTAACTAATTATCATTTAATTAAATAATAAAATAAAAACAAAATAATTAGCTAACATAATTAGCTATTGCCGCCCAACCCTTTTGGTATTGGCCAAATTTTGTTTTTCTATTTTATTAATCTCATTAGACCTCCACAAAAAGTCCACATGTAAACAAGACTCATTCTTATAAAAAGAAATAAGTCCACATGCCTTTAAATAAATATATTTAATATAATTTAACAGCCTCATTTATATTAAATGTGTTAATTATATTATCAATATATTTACGGGATGTTAAAAACATCCCTTAGGGCCGCCCAAGAGATCACCCACCCTTCGGCACCCATTCTAGGTATTTTGACGAGTTACCACGTGTCTTGATCGAACACAAGAACGCACCTCTCAAAACTTTTGGAAAGAATTCCAAAATCAATTCTATAAGATAGATCAAATAAATGATCCGATAGTATATAACTAGTGATCTATTCAAGTTCGTGTGGATTGGGGATCTTGGCGGGCTATCTAAATTTAAGCTCCAACAGACACAACCTAATCACAATCAACAAATGATTCACTTAGGTCCAATCCATTAATTTTAGTTCATTCCACTAAAGAGCTAAAATTGAACTTTTAAATAAAGATAGAATAAGTGAGCGTACTCATTCATACCATAGACAACCTAAATGGAGAAAATGTATCCTCATGAAAAATACCAGTAATCGCTAAGAGCTCATAGACCGTCTATAGCTCTCCAAGTTACCATATTTACTCATATGACTATATTTTCGAACTTGGATATTTTGACTTGTCCAGAAGTCATGTTTCAATAACCACTATTGAAAACTTTACGTAAAGATTTAAATATCCAATACCTCAAAACATTCATATGATGTATTCTACTAACATTTGCTAAATGCAGTCACGATGTCCATTTCTATAAATGATGTCCTCTATCGATATACACGTGAATACCACCAAGCCATCGAGGATAAACCAAATGATAACGCGTGCAATCATAAGTCCATCATTTATCTCAGGTTTCAGATAGACTCTCCGATTATCTCAGTTGAATGCTTTTATCCACTGAAGGTTGCGGATAAAATTTTCTACAGTGATCCAATTCAATGCACTCAGTGCACTAGATTCTTTTGTCCAAAGACACTTCGATAATTTTAGACTAATCATATCACAGTTGATCCTGCTCAAATGCTAACAAAAGAATCTACAACTTTGACAAGATAAAGGCACCCAACCTTATATCTTAAGTTGTAAATGCATATTCGGGACTAACTAAAGAATTGTGTCTACCTCATACATATCCAGATGTACGAACAATTCTTTTGTTTCACATAGTCTCTTGACTTTATGATTATTTACTTTTGACAATTAATATAATTGCTATAAAATTTGTTAAAACGGAAATCACTTTTATTTGTATGAGATCGATTGTCAAATGCACTATTATACTCTTGCTATTGAGCATAATCCTAACAACAAAAATGTCTCTCTGCATGGAGGCTCAAGCTTGGGAAGTCTGGATATTTAGAACTGGGCTGGTGAGTTCATTTCCACCTTTCAGTCTTGTTGTGCTTCTCTGCCTTTTCCTCCCCTTGCAGCTTCTGTGAATGTGTTCTAGCAGCCCTCCGCTGGGTTTAAAATCAACATCGATGCAGCTTTTGATTTGCATCTTGAGAGGCATAGCATTGTTTCTGCTGCTACTCAGGTTTTTGAGGGCCTGGTGGAGGTTGAGTTGGCTGACGCTAAGGCAGTCCTTTTGGGGCTGCAACTGGGTGTAGATGATGATTTATGTGATGTTGTGCTTGAGTCTGATTCTAGCAATGTTATTAAGCTAATTTATGGTGAACCTAGCTTCAGGTGTGAGGTTGAGGTTTTAATTCATGATATTAGGCTATTGACTGCTGAGAACAGCTCTTTTTCTTTCTGTTTTGTGCCCAAAACATGTAACAAGGTAGCTCATGGTGCTGCTAGGTGGGCTGTTGCCTCTGGGCTATCTGTTTCTTGTTTTTTTTTCCTTTCCAGAAATTGGTTGAACAAACTAATCTTGGATGATGTTGCTTTCGTTTCTGCTGTTGTTTAATGAAGTTGCTTCCTTTAAAAAAAATATATATAGTGTATGAGAGCTTTATTGGTGATGTTATTGATCCCATTATAACTAAAGTGATGCAGGAATGAAAAGAAAAAGGACCGAGGCACAGTTAAAAAGTATTGAGAAGAAAATTAAATAAAAACAATTGTATTCACTTAACATTTTTAAAATCACTTTCAATTATCTATAATGTGCGTTTGATTTTCACAGTACCGTTCATACACATAAAACGAATAGTATCAACTCTTGAAGGAAACAAAAGAGCAAGTACCAGAAAAATATTAATATTGGACATATGAGGTATAAATGCTATATATCAAGTATCACAAGCAGCTTTGAGTATCATTTGAAACGCTTTCTCGATGTATGACTTCAACTTCTGGGCATCAACGAGCCCTTTTTCTGCTCCAATAGCAACCCTCACCTTTCCATTGTAACTCATTATTGCTGTCGCAAGACTCTGCAAGTAGTCAAATCTAAAGCAAATCATAACCAGTATTTCTTTTAACAACTTTGTGTTGATCCAAAAGTTTATTTATGTTTTCAACATTATATATAAATACACATTCTCTTATATAGTGACATATGTTAATAAGAACCCTAGTAATAAAAATAAAATGCTTTCTTTGTACTGTAAAGAAAAGACGAATAAAATGAACAAAATTATATTAAATTTCACATACGTGAGGCACACCAACGACCATGAAGTACAAGCCTGTAACTGGATGATTAGCCAAAGTCATCTGTTCAATCGGCCCCATGAGACTTGTAATACCCATACTTACATTCTTTAATGTGCCATGGATATATCTTGCTGCTGCCTGTCACACCAAAATTAACACCTATGCATTACTAGAATTTTGTAATCGCCCTCAAATTGTTTAAAGGAACTTTTTTTACATTTTAGCAAGCTTTTTTTTTTTTTTTGGTTAGTTTTTGAAAGCATACTTTTTAGTAAGTCTAGGAATTGCTATATGATTATCAGAAGTAGTAATTCATGTCATTGTATATATTGATCGTACAAGAATGAAACTATCCATGGGATACGACATACACACCTCGGGGCCTCTAAGTTTCTTCAAAATCTGGAGAAGTATGCCGGTCAAGTAAACACCCAAAGAGCTTTTCTTTGCATTAATGATTTCTCGAGCTTTCCAGACGAATTCGAGTGGATTATAATTATTCGACAACTTGGAATAATCATCAGTGAATTTGGGTAAAGGTATATGCAAGAATGCAAAATAATTACCCCACGGTGTCTTAGCATCGGATTTGATCATGTCTTTAACGGGAACATAACCGCGAAACTCCCTGGTGTTGAGCAACACCAACGCCGTTGAATTTGCTTTGCTTGAACCCTCCTTATTTTCTTCCATGTATAACCGAGTCCCCAGGAATATTATTCCGGTTAAGACGTCGTTTATTGTCTGTTTGTATCAAATACACCAAATGAATTAGAAAACTAAAACTACAAAAACATATATATATATATATATATATATATATATATATATATATAAAGAAGAAAATGATGAAGTAACACACATACCGCTCCAATATTGTCTTTAATCTGTTTGATATGATCAAGGGAAAAAGTCATCGTTGACACTGTGACCGGGCGAAACTCAACTCCGGGAACCCCGGATCGTATTGGACTCACATCATCCTCAAGCAAACTACTCTTCAAAATGCTCCAAAAAAAATCTGATACAGTGTTAGAAACCCCTGAGAAAATTTTGGACACGTTATTGAATAAGCCATCGCTGCTGCGACTGTCCTTATTGCTAGAGGAGCACAAAGGAAAAGAAGGAAATGTCAAGGGAAGAGAAGGGTTATCAGCCCTTTGTAAACATGAAAGAAGAACTCCAACCAAAGAGAATCCATCGCCAATAGAATGATGAAACTTGAATATTATGGTGCTTGCTGCACTGGTATTGCTTGTGGGGTAATTTATCAAGTGAATTTCCCACAAAGGTTGGGTTACTGGTAACTTTTCCATTGCTATGTCTGAGATATAGTCTTCAAGGTACTTGTCATAGGTTTTTGGTGACAATCCGGAGGGGAAAATAGGAATTTTAATGTGGTCCTTAATCTTCACTTCAACTCTTTTCCATTGTTTTTCTCCATTTTCGTCTTCAACCTGTACGTTATCATATTACTTTGAGACATAATATTTTGGAAAAAGATGGCACATTATTGCAATATATAGTAAGCATAGTCAGGAACAAAGCTATTCTACAATGGCCACCAGGCCTTCCACGTACATAACACAAACAAACACACCGAGAGACTCATGTCAATTGTCATGAGACAGAGAGAGAATAGTACCATGATGGAGCAGAAACGTGGGTTGGTGGGGAGAAACACATCCTTCACCAACGACTCCACTTGAGAATCGTCGAGCGATATGGGCACTCCCAATTCCAAAACACCAAGTACACACAACGAAAGAGCTTCGCTATTCAGAAATTGTCCCGTTGGGCTCACTGGCTCTCTCTCTCCTTCTTCTTCCTCCTTCAAGTACTCCATTATTTTATTACTTTTTGTCTACTTGGTTGAGCTTCCGTGCGTGTGTATATATATATATATATATATATAAACTTAAATATAGGTGAGGTTATATTAAATAATTTGCAAAAAATTGTTTCTTAATAGGAAAGAGTTGGAGGTGGACGTCTTATTAATTATTCAAATAGATGTGATTATGAGCATTTGCACATGGATGTCCAGCGACTATTGAGCATGAGATCATTCTTACAACAGATACCTACTCGCGCGTCATCCTTGCTTGCTTTTATCTGTATCAGTATCCGCGACAAAACATCATTCTTACGCAAGATTCTTTGACTGATTGAGCCTTTGGCAGTTGTTTGTTTTCTATTTACTGAATAAATAAATAAATTGACCGATATTCTAAACAAACAACAGTACAACCATCGTCATCAATTCAGCAGCATCATGCACCGTGATGCTCCCAAAGACTGGCAGGCACTTTGCCGCATGAGCTAATTGCACTCACACCCCTGAGGTTTGGCCAACTACAGGTAAAATCAACTTTATCGTTTATTAACAATGACACCCCCTTAACTTTAGTCAAAGTGAACAGTATCAGAGGTATTTTCGTCTTTTTCAATTTTTAATTTTATTTTATTAAATAATAAATCAAAAAATTAAAATAAAATAATAAAATTATTTAAAAATTAATAAAAAATAAAAAATTAATTAATTTAAATCCATTTTCCAGATCGAATCTCAACCGTCCATCAAGATTAATGAAGGGTTGAGATTCAATCTGAAAATGGATCCAAAAAAAAAAAAAAAATTTTTGGATCTTCGAAGAACCCAATCTGGGTTCTTCGAAGAACCCAGAGAGGGTTCTTCGATCTCTGGGTTCAGATCGAAGAACCCTTCTGGGTTCTTCGATCGAACCCATCTGGGTTCTTCGATCGAACCCATCTGGGTACTTCGATCGAACCCAGATGGGTTCGATCGAAGAACCCAACTGGGTTTTTCGAAGAACCCAGTTTCTGGGTTCTTCGAAGAACCTAGAAAACTGGGTTCTTCGATCGAACCCATCTGGGTTCGATCGAAGAACCCAGTTTTCTAGGTTCTTCGAAGAACCCAGAAACTGGGTTCTTCGAAAAACCCAGTTGGGTTCTTCGATCGAACCCATCTGGGTTCGATCGAAGTACCCAGATGGGTTCGATCGAAGAACCCAGATGGGTTCGATCGAAGAACCCAGAAGGGTTCTTCGATCTGAACCCAGAGATCGAAGAACCCTCTCTGGGTTCTTCGATGGGATCTTCGAAGAACCCAGATTGGGTTCTTCGAAGATCCAAAAAAATTTTTTTTTTTTTTTTTTTTTTTTTGGATCCATTTTCAGATTGAATCTCAACCCTTCATTAATCTTGATGGACGGTTGAGATTCGATCTGGAAAATGGATTTAAATTAATTAATTTTTTATTTTTTATTAATTTTTAAATAATTTTATTATTTTATTTTAATTTTTTGATTTATTATTTAATAAAATAAAATTAAAAATTGAAAAAGACGAAAATACCCCTGATACTGTTCACTTTGACTAAAGTCAAGGGGGTGTCATTGTTAATAAATGATAAAGTTGATTTTACCTGTAGTTGGCCAAACCTCAGGGGTGTGAGTGCAATTAGCTCTTGCCGCATTGGTCATGCAAATTAATTAATATACAAGTTCCAATATTACGAAAGAGTTTTCATAAAGGAGAAATTATATAAAGTGTGGACAGTTGACAGTTGAGAAGTGGACCTGGAATAAAGAAGTATGGAAACACCTCCAATCAGATTTCTCCAACCGTTGAAATGTATTTCAATTAAAGAGCTGTGCTAAGCACCAGCCACCCGTCTTTGTTGGTTTTTTAAAACCATTTTCATTTCAAACTTTAGTTTAATTACAATTTTACCAATTTTTAAATTAAAAAATAATTTCAGAGTTTTTCCTTTATTTACATTATTTTTCCAATTTAAATACTTTTCATTCTAAATTCTTTTTCTTTTTTTTAGGGAAATTTTTATTTTGATCCCTAACTTTTAAAAAATTGTTAATTTTTTAAAGCAGTTATGGTTAATGATATCCTTGGACCCTAACTTTTAGAAAATATATCAATTTGGTCCTTCTGTTAGTCAACCTTTAGTCAAACTTAACGGTTCCAAGGGTATTTTTGTCTTCAAACTCATCAATAACTCAACAGTAAATTTTTTTAGTAAAATGACATATTTATCCCTAGTTAAAAATTTATAATAAATTAAATTAAAAAATTTAAAAAAATTTCAATGAATTTTCACCGTCCATTAAGATTGATGGACGGTAAAGATTATATTGAAAATTAAATTTTTTTTTAAATTTTTTTTTTAAAAAAAAATTGAAATTCAAAATGGTGGAGATCCAATCTGAACCTCCACCAATAAAAAATATATATATTCAAAGTTTGAAGATTAACGAACCCAGAAAACTGGGTTCGTTGAAGAGTTTCTGCGTTCATTGAGGTTTGACGAACCCATATCTAATCAACGAACCCAGTTTTCTGGGTTCGTTGTTGTTCAACGAACCCATATTTGGGTTCGTCGAACCTTAAAGAACTCATATCTAGGTTCGTCGAACCTCAACGAACTCAGATTTGGATTCGTTGAGGTACAATGAACCCAAATCTAGGTTCGTTGAGGTGCAACGAACACAGAAACTGGGTTCGTTGAAGATGCTTCAAAAAGTCCAGTCTGGGTTCGTTGAAGATTTGTTGAAGGATCTTCAACGAACCCAGAAAATTGGGTTCGTTGCACCTCAACGAACCCAGCACTGGGTTCATTGAAGATCAACGAACCCAGTTTTTTGGGTTCATTAACCTTCAACTTTTTTTTTTTTTTGTTGCCATTTTGAATTTCAATTTTTTTAAAAAAAATTTTAAAAAAATTTTATTTTTTTATAAATTTTCAATATAATCTTTACCGTCCATCAAGATTGATGAACGGTGGAGATATATTAAAAAAATATACTTTAAATATTTTAAATTTTATTTTTTAAATATTAAAATGAAATGACCATATTACCCTTCTAATTATTAATAATCTTTTTAAATTTTTGAGGTTAAAATTATAATTTAACTCAATAAAATAGAGTCAATGGTAAAATAGTCTTTTTACCAATTTTGTTGAGTTAAACTAGTAGAAATTTAGTCAGAGAGACCAAATTGATACATTTCTTAAAAGTTAGGGTCCAAAGATACCATTAACCATAACTACTTTAAAAACTTGATAATTCCCCAAAAATTAAAAATTAGGGATCAAAATGAAAATCCCCATTTTTTTTATAGTTAGAGTTTTTTTTTCCTGCAACTAAATATAAAATTAATCAATTTATAAAAATTTAACATATTTAATTAATTATATTGAACATAACCTTATATTTAATTTGTTCATTTCATTTTTTACCAAAATATGAGATACAATAATCAGTTCGCCGTAATTGTCTAACGATAATTAATCGGTGCAGTTATATCCTGAAAAATATACGTACCCATAATAGGGGATAAATATATTTTAAGGACACCGTGTAAAATACGAACCTCGACTTCAAATTTAAATGTTGTTATCATAATAATTGGTTATATTTATATTTAATTATTATTATTTTTTTAGTATCTGGTTGATTATTATGCTGATAACAATCTTAAAACATAATTTATTTATTTTTCATTACTATCTTTTTATAAATTGATTAAAAAGAGAAAAAAAAGAGTTTAGAATGAAAAGTATTTAAATTGGGAAGATAATGGAAATTATATAAATGAAGGAAAATTTCTAAATTTATTTTTAATTTAAAAATTGGTAAAATTGTAATTAAATGAAAGTTGATAAAATTGTAATTAAACTATGAAGTTTGGAATAAAAATAGTTTAAAAAACCAACAAAACAGGTGGTTGATTTACAATAAGCGACTGTGCAAGAACAGTCGCTTGAATTAAATAGTTGTTGGTGCACTGTCAAAGGTAACTAATTGAGCACAATCAATTAGTAATGTCAGATTTTACATATATAATAAGCCCAATCCATCATCAAACCTTTCTCTACCGCATTAAATATTTCCTGATTCAATAGCTAACAAGATCTAGCCCGTTTCTGAAATCATTTAGTCACATTACGACGGTAGCAGATTAGATGCAAACATTTGTACACTTATGGGACTGGTAATAATGTTTACATAAAAAACCCCATCTTTGTGGGTTATGATTGATGAAACTGAATTTATAAATATTTTATTTTATTTAAAATAATTAAATAGAAGTAATTATAACATTTTTTTTTAATAATTTTGTTTAATTCAAAATTTAATTTATTTCAAAGTTTTCTTAAATTCATTTTCATTTCAATCTAATAGTACATCAAATGCATAATAATATTATATCAAATCAAATTTAATATGCATACAAAACGAGGCCTTGAGGGTAAATTATACCAATCTACCTAAGTTTTGCTATTTTACTGTTATTAATCAACTTATTTAAAAACTCACAAATCATAATAACCCATTGATTTTGACCGTTAAATTTGACTGTTATCCACAAAATGGTTAAAGAACGAAAATACCCATAACTTCAAATATCAAAAAGTATTAGAAAAAAAATTGAAGTTGCTTGCAGTCTCCTGTTGGCTCTTCTTTTGTTCCAGTTCTCAGTTCTGATTGGATCCCTCCCCCTTCTGGGTTTTTAAAGTTGAATATTAATGCTGTAATTAAGGATGGCTTTCCTTTTGTTGGGGCTAGTTGTGTTATCAGAAATGATTCGGACTTTGTGGTGGCTACATCTTCTAAGCCTACTGAAGGTCTATTTTCCGCTAAAGTTGGTGAGCTTCTAGCTCTTAGAGAAGGGTTATTGTTGGCTGCTAGTTTGAATGTGAAGGTTGGTTTTGTGGGAGTGGATGATGTTAATGTGATCACAAGTATCTTTGTTGGTGATTTTTCTTTTAATCATGTGGGTCATATTGTTAGTGATATTAAAGCCTTATGTAATGAGGTAGGAGTTGTTTTGAGTCAGGCTATTCCCCATGCTAGGAACAGTCTGGCTCATTCTCTTGCTTCTTTGACTTTGACATCTAAGGAGGTTCAGCTGTGGCTTAATTGTAAGCCTTGCTTTTTCAGTTCTTTGGTCTTATAATTTGTTTGTTTGCTTCACAATAATAAAAAAAAAACCTCACAAATCATAATGACCCGTTGGTTTTGATCGTTAACCATAAAATGGTTAAAGAACGAAAATGTCTATAATTTAAAAGATCAAAAAGTAAAAAAAAAAAAAATGAAATAACCTTTTTTTAGATCTCCACCATATATTTTGGATATAGAGATCTATTTATAAAAAATATAAATTTAAAAACAAAATAAAAATAACAAAGTTTAAGACCTCTGTTTCTAGAGTGAACGATAGATATTTATTTGTTTATTTTTTAAAAATAGAAATGGTAGAGAGGATGAAAATCATGGATCTCTACAGTAATCCAATTGCGGCGAGGCTGGAGCCACATACCCACTATCATCATAAAAGATGAGTGGTGGTCCAATTTCATTTATCATCATCATCATCAATTTAGTCACCATCTTGGGAAATCACTCAATTTAGTCATCATCAATCGCACCGGCTATAAATTGATATATAATTGCATTAAAACCTTGTTTGATAAGATTAAGTATAATTTGAATTTTAGATTCAATTATTATTAGCTATACTTGGGAGTCAAGCAAGTGGTTTTATGTCATATACGATTTAATTAATTTAAAATACAAGAGATTGGTAAGAAGTAACACTAATTTCTTTTATCAATTTAACACCAAGTTATTAAATTTTAAATAAATAACACCAATTTCAATAAAAATATTATTTTCCATTCATTAAACCCTTTTTTTTGGCACCTGATTCCATTTTATGTTTTTTTTACCTACTTTTTTTTTTCTTCTCTCTTTCATTTGTATGAAAACTTCTCTCTTTCTCTCTAAATTTCAAACTTTAAATTGTAATACTTCTAGACCCTAATTTACGTAAAGTAGCAGAATAGGCACTACAACCTGTAAAACTAACAATCGAGAAAGCCAAAATGTATTTGGACATCGGGTAGTGCCGGCCAAGGACGCTCTCACGCTCAAATTAGAATTGTATAATAAAGATTAAACGCTCAAAAGAGGGTAATAAAGCAAATGAATTGTAATTTCTTCCTGTGAGGACTTCCTGAGGAAATATGATCAGAATTCGAGGGTGTGTGGGCAGAATGTTTGATGACAGACTTTTGGAATGTCGTCGAAAAGGAACTCCAAAGATTCTAACCAAGTAAGTATTGAGAAAGAGAGAGTCTGGGAATTTTACTCCCTGACCTGTAAGGGGTCTCCCTTTTTATAGTGGAGGTGTGAGTGTCCGTTTAAGGGATCTACGAGGATGTTACAAGAATTGATTCGGTGCATTTCATTGTCTTAAAATGTGCATCTCTAGGATCACATGAGCGTTCTTACGTTAGTGAATCCCTTAATTCTCACATAACGTTTTCTTTTCATACACTCTAAGTGACGTTACGTTCTGTATTATCTGCAACTTTTTGGGCTTTACGAGTTATATGGGCTTTATGGGCTTTGATTTTAGTGTTTTTCATAAAGGCTCCTTTTATCTTCTTTTGTTGGTGTTTGGGCTTGGCCCATTAATATTTTTTTGTCACTACAATACTCTCTCTATATAACTCTTTCAGAAAATCAAAATATATATTTTACAATTAGATCTACTTTAAGATTTTTTACTCTCGGTGACTTATTTAACTATATCTCGTTGTTTTGAAGATGTAAACATGCATTGCTATCAATTTTGTGTTTTTATTGTAAATGTACCTGTGAACTAATACATGTGGTTATGATCTATTTAATGTGTATGATCTATTTTATATGGTCATGTGATCTATTACTCTGACAACGGTAGCAACAACATCGTCCCCGACCATACATTCACATTCTTCACCGCTGTCATCGTCGACTAATCGAGCGGTCCCGTCAAGTACTTTATCCGATTGGATTCGATCCAGTAATATGTAAACCTCTTCGCTACCTCTACAACAATCATGAATTTCGCCCACCTCTAGCCACTGAACCTCGAACGAAGCACTGGTCGGCCTTTGGAGTCGATATAGCCTTCCATGGCTTCTTTCAAAAGCCGAGCTCCGGTGTCGAAGAGGTTAAAGACGGTCGACATGGGTTTGAAAGTGTTTGAGTTCTTTGAAAATTTTTTGTTAAAGCAATGTTGTTTGACTTATTGTTTTTGATTTTTTTTCTCCTTTATCAGATAAGGAAAATAGACATTTTAGTCCTAAATCTATTTTAGTGGTATTTGTACTCTAATTAATAACCACTACTGTAACACCCCGCGACCCGAATCCGGTCAGACCGAATCGGGGAGCGCTACCATATACGGAAAACAAATTTCAGAATAGAAACTTTAAGTAATGATCCAAATAAATATTTAATAATTATGGTCTAAAAAGATTTTCTGAAAATTTTGCCAGAGTTTCCTCTGTTCTTTTTTCTGACTTTCCAAAACCTGTTTTCACAATTAATAAAATCTACACTTCTATAATCTGAAATCAAATTGCGCACCCTTCCATATCCGGTGCGACTTACCAAAACCAATTATATTAAAATACTTTTAAATATTCAACTTTAAAAACATTAAAATCCATGAGCCCAAATATTACAAAACATACATAAAAACTAAATACCATTTCAAATATTTACAAAAAACATTCTTATCCATGCATGCCGATATAATACATATAAAACATCAAATATGTAGTGGCTACCAAAAATGCAGGAGTGATGTGACTCTGATCACTATCTTAGCAGATTCTACTCTTTCTGATCCTTGTCCCCTTCAACAATTCTTTTACCTGCGTGTGAGAAAACTCAACACGCTAAACATATAGCTTAGTGGGTGTACAGAAAACTATATTTTCACTTACACTGTAATATCATTTAAATCAATATCAAAAATATACTGACAAATAAATAATCAATTTGGGGCTCAATTCAAATCAAATACGAGTCAAAGCAGATATTCACATTAACAACAAGTCAAGTCAAATATTCGTAAATCACTTCTCAATATAAAATACGTTTCAAATCAAATAACATTTCGAATATACAAATCCATCGGAAAACTGAAACAAATAGCATATTGAAGCAATTATCAATAAATCCATCGGAAATCAGAATAAATATCTTATGAAAACATAATAATTCCAAATCAAATCATTTTTCAACTCAAATCATATACAGATCATATCACATTTTTAATTCCATTTCGGGCTCATGATATACTAAACATACTTTTCGGACTGGATTACGGGCTATACAGAACAGAGTTGGATACCAATGGGTGAGCAGCTGCGTATCCCATATACATATCAGAGTTGGATACCAACGGGTGAGCCGCTGCGTATCCCAGATCAAATTTTCCAACCCGCAAGGGGTGGTACCTCTATCAACATATAAGCGTAGTACTACTCAGAGAACCCAATTGACATGTCAATCTCCTATATCCATATCTATGTCTATATATATCAGAGCCAAATTATTTTTCGAAAATCATATAATTCGTTCAGAACAGATTCGTCAATTTAAATTCTGAAATCATATCCAAATCAGTATACACATTTCCGGAAGTCAAATCGCATCAACATACATATACAAGCAAATTACAAAATTGTTTCCGAAAAATTTCTGAATCCAGAAATCGCTTCAAATCACATTTAAAATCACGTGCAAGTATATATCATAAATCCATAGTAAATTCAAATGCCCGGAATAACTTTTCGAAACATATTGCAAAATAATATATATATTTTAATAATATTCTCCGTAATATTTATTTTTCGTAAACAATATTACGGATCCAAAATATTCCAAATACATATAATCCAAATCAGTAACAATATATATATATATACTCACAATTAATTTATTGTTACAATATATATATAATCAAAATCATTACAAATAATATATATATAACAAATATATATATATATATATATATATATATATATATATAATCAAAATCATTACTAATATATAATTACTTTTATTACCACAATATATATATATATATATATATATATTCGAAATTAATTTATTACAAACAATATATATATATCAAATTATCCCACAATCAATTTCAAACAACAGATCATAATCCATATATCTCAAATAAATTAAAAACAATATAATATAACAATTCCGAAAATTTCTGGAAAATCTGAAAAATACAAAAAAAATACCACCAAACCTGAAATGCTATTCTGAACACAAAACTCTTCTGGACCCATATCAATTTCCTTCTCTTCTTCTTCCTTTTTCCTTTCTCTCTCTTCTTTCTCTCTCCTCTTTCTTTCTTCTCTCTCGCCAATTTCATTCTCTGGTCTTCATTTGTTTTATTTTTGATATTTGAGATTACTATTTGATGTGCTGTCCAATCTTTTTTTTTTTTAATAAATTTTTCTTGTGTGTAAACACTCACACACAAACTCATATACATATACAAATATCTTCCTAATTACCATTTGCTCCCTTGAACTTCTTAAAATTCTCCAATGGCACAAATTTACTTTTAATCACTTTCCATCTCAACAATTATTCCAAAAATATTCCACATCTAACCAATTACCAAATTGACTTCACCAATATTAATTATTAAGATGGTATGTGATTAAGAATAAATTTGTGCCATTGGAGAATTTTAAGAAGTTCAAGGGAGCAAATGGTAATTAAGAAGATATTTGTATATGTATGTGAGTATATGTGTGAGTGTTTACACACAATAAAACTTATTATAAAAAAAAAAAAAAAAGAGGAAAAGTGATTGGCACAGCACATTAGAGCATAGTACTCTCAAAATCAAAAGCAAGAAACAAGAGATTGAGACAGAGAGTTAGCAAAGACCAAAAAAAAAAAAAACAGAGCTCGCGTGAGAAGAAAGAAGAGAGAAGAGGAGAGAGAAAGAAGAGAGAGAAAAAAAAGAAGAAGGAGAAGGAAATTGACGTTGGTCCAGAAGAGTTTTGTGTTCAGAATAATATTTCAGGTTTGGTGGTATTTTTTTTATATTTTTCAGATTTTTCAGAAATTTTCAGAATTGTTATATTATATTGTTTTTAATTTATTTGAGATATATGGATTATGATCTGTTGTTTGAAATTGATTTTGGGATAATTTGGTATATATATTGTTTGTAATAAATTAATTTCGAATATATATATATATATATATAACAATTCCGAAAATTTCTGGAAAATCTGAAAAATACAAAAAAAATACCACCAAACCTGAAATATTATTCTGAACACAAAACTCTTGTGGACCAATGTCAATTTCCTTCTCCTTCTTCTTCTTCTTTTTTTCTCTCTCTTCTTTCTCTCTCCTCTTCTCTCTTCTTTCTTCTCACGCGAGCTCTGTTTTTTTTTTTTTTTTGTCTTTGCTAACTCTCTGTCTCAATCTCTTGTTTCTTGCTTTTGATTTTGAGAGTACTATGCTCTAATTTGTTGTGCCAATCAATTTTTCTCTTTTTTTTTATTTTTTTTATAATAAGTTTCATTGTGTGTAAACACTCACACATATATTCACATACATATACAAATATCTTCTTAATTACCATTTACTCCCTTGAACTTCTTAAAATTCTCCAATGACACAAATTTATTCTTAATCATATTCCATCTCAATAATTATTCTAAAAATATTCCACACTTATCCAATTACCAAATTGACTTCACCAATATTCAATTGGACTTATTATCCTCCAAATGCATCATGAAAATAATATACTTTTTATAATTACGGAAAATTAGGGGCGTTACAATTCTTCCCCCCTTAAGAAATTTCGTCCGCGAAATTTACCTCATTCAAATAGTTGTGGATATTGCTGTTGCATCACTTCTTCGCTTTCCCATGTAACTTCTTCCACATTATGGTTCCTCCAGAGTATATTCACTAGCGGTATTTTCTTATTCCGAAGTTCTTTTATCTCTCTGTCCAGAATCTCCACTGGTTCTTTCTCATATGTCATATCAGGTTGAATCTCAATGGCTTCAGCTTGAACTTTGTGCGACGGGTTAGATCTGTATTGTCTCAACATAGATACATGAAATACATTATGGATCTTTTCCAGTTCCAAAAGTAAAGCCAGTCAATAAGCTACTGGTCCCACACGTTCAATGATCTCGTATTGTAACACCCCCCGACCCGAATCCGCTCGGACCGAATCGGGGAGCGCTACTGGATACGGAAAACAAATTTCAGAACATAAACTTTAAGTAATGATCCAAATAATATATATATATATATATATATATATATATATATATATATTTTGTTATATATATATTATTTGTAATGATTTTGATTATATATATATATTGTGACAATAAATTAATTGTGAGTATATATATATATTGTTACTGAATGAATCCCTTATCTAACAACTCTTGCAACTGCAACTTCAGCTCTTTTAATTCTGCAGGTGCCATTCTGTACGGAGCAACTGATACTGGTGCAGTTCCCGGTATCACATCAATTACAAATTCTACCTCTCTCACCGGTGGTAGATCAGGAAGTTCTTCTGGAAATATATCTGAAAAATCACATATGGTAGGTATAATCTGTAGACTGAAATCAACCTTCCGTGACTCGACCACATGTGCTAAATAGGCTTCACACCCTTTTCTGATCAATTTCAGAGCAGTAATGGTCGAAATAACATTAGAGAGATAATCCCTTCTATCGCCCACCATTAGTACCTCTGCACCATTTGATGTCCTAAGCATCACTCGCTTTAGACTACAGCCAATTATAACCCGGTGTCTGGTTAACCAATCAATTCCCAAAATTACATCGAAGTCATGGAATGACAACTCTATCAAATCACATGGAAATTCATGCTCCTGTATTCTGATAGGACAATCTCTAGAAACCCTATTCACGATCACACTGTGACCTAAGGGACTACTCACTATCACATCAAACTCAGTAGACTCAGTTTTCAGGTTTCTATCTCTATCTTCTCCACTTTCCATTTTCCAAGATAAGACAGAAGAGGAATTCTGCAGATTAGAGTCACATTCTCCTATTTTGTTTTTCTAAAATGCATGCATGTACAAAACATTTTACATTTACAAAACATTTCGCTCTGGTCTAGGAACGCCTAAACCATTGCTCTGATACCAAAAACTGTAACACCCCCCGACCCGAATCCGCTCAGACCGAATCGGGGAGCGCTACCATATACGGAAAACAAATTTCAGAACAGAAACTTTAAGTAATGATCCAAATAAATATTTAATAATTATGGTCCAAAAAGATTTTCTGAAAATTTTGCCAGAGTTTCCTCTGTTTTTTTTTTCTGACTTTCAAAACCTGTTTTCACAATTAATAAAATCCACACTTCTATAATCTGAAATCAAATTGCGCACCCTTCCATATCCGATGCGACTTACCAAAACAAATTATATTAAAATACTTTTAAATATTCAACTTCAAAAACATTAAAATCCATGGGCCCAAATATTACAAAACATACATAAAAATTAAATACCATTTCAAATATTTACAAAAAACATTCTTGTCCATGCATGCCTATATAATGCATATAAAACATCAAATATGTAGTGGCTACCAAAAATGCAGGAGTGATGTGACTCTGATCACTATCCCAGCAGATTCTACTCTTTCTGATCCTTGTCCCCTTCAACAATTCTTTTACCTGCGTGTGAGAAAACTCAACACGCTAAGCATATAGCTTAGTGGGTGTACAGAAAACTATATTTCCACTTACACTGTAATATCATTTAAATCAATATCAAAAATATACTGACAAATAAATAATCAATTTGGGGCTCAATTCAAATCAAATACGAGTCAAAGCAGATATTCACATTAACAACAAGTCAAGTCAAATATTCGTAAATCACTTCTCAATATAAAATACGTTTCAAATCAAATAACATTTCGAATATACAAATCCATCGGAAAACTGAAACAAATAGCATATTGAAGCAATTATCAATAAATCCATCGGAAATCAGAATAAATATCTTATGAAAACATAATAATTCCAAATCAAATCATTTCTCAATTCAAATCATATACAGATCATATCACATTTTTAATTCCATTTCGGGCTCCTGATATACTAAACATACTTTTCGGACTGGATTACGGGCTATACAGAACTGAGTTGGATACCAACGGGTGAGCCGCTGCGTATCCCATATACATATCAGAGTTGGATACCAACGGGTGAGCCGCTGCGTATCCCAGATCAAATTTCCCAACCCGCAAGGGGTGGTACCTCTATCAACATATAAGCGTAATACTACTCAGAGAACCCAATTGACATGTCAATCTCCTATATCCATATCTATGTCTATATATATCAGAGCCAAATCATTTTTCGAAAATCATATAATTCGTTCAGAACAGATTCGTCAATTTAAATTCTGAAATCATATCCAAATCAGTATACACATTTCCGGAAGTCGAATCGCATCAACATACATATACAAGCAAATTACAAAATTGTTTCCGAAAATATTTCTGAATCCAGAAATCACTTCAAATCACGTGCAAGTATATATCATAAATCCATAGTAAATCCAAATGCCCGGAATAACTTTTCGAAACATATTGCAAAATAATATATATATTTTAATAATATTCTCCGTAATATTTATTTTTCGTAAACAATATTACGGATCCAAAATATTCCAAATACATATAATCCAAATCAATAACAATATATATATATATACTCACAATTAATTTATTGTCACAATATATATATATAATCAAAATCATTACAAATAATATATATTATTTATAATGATATTGGTTATATATATATATTGTTATATATATATATATATATATATATATATATATTTATTGTGGTAATAAAAGTAATGAAGTAAATAATGATATTGGTTATATATATATATATATATTCGAAATTAATTTATTACAAACAATATATATATATCAAATTATCCCACAATCAATTTCAAACAACAGATCATAATCCATATATCTCAAATAAATTAAAAACAATATAATATAACAATTCCGAAAATTTCTGGAAAATCTGAAAAATACAAAAAAAATACCACCAAACCTGAAATGCTATTCTGAACACAAAACTCTTCTGGACCCATATCAATTTCCTTCTCTTCTTCTTCCTTTTTCCTTTCTCTCTTCTTTCTCTCTCCTCTCTCACGCCATCTCTCCTCTTTCTTTCTTCTCTCTCGCCAATTTCATTCTCTGGTCTTCATTTGTTTTATTTTTGATATTTGAGATTACTATTTGATGTGCTTTCCAATTTTTTTTTTTTAATAAATTTTTCTTGTATATAAACACTCACACACATACTCACATACATATACAAATATCTTCCTAATTACCATTTGCTCCCTTGAACTTCTTAAAATTCTCCAATGGCACAAATTTACTTTTAATCACTTTCCATCTCAACAATTATTCTAAAATATTCCACATCTAACCAATTACCAAATTGACTTCACCAATATTCAATTGGATTCATTATCATCCAAATGCACCATAAAAATAATATACTTTTCATAATTACGAAAAATTAGGGGCGTTACAAATACAAACTTTTCAAAATGCAACCTCATTAGTGCCATTTAAAAATAGAAATGGCCTTTTCTAAACGGGAATGAAGGTAAGACAAGTACACGCTGCACAGCTCACAACATTGATGATGGCTGTTTGCTGCGCAAAAAGATGTCCATCAAACTAGACTCATTTTCTAGATTTAATTAGCATTTACGATGATCGCAGTCGATTAAGCATTTGTGTTGACAAATTTTAACAACAAATATAATTAATATATTCGGTGGAAATCAATCCAAAACTGGACCTGAAAGATAAGGGTTGCATTTAAACAGCAAAACCAATTTCTTTTTATGTGGTTTGTAATTGAGTTAGAGGAGTCAACAAAATTTTGTCATTTTCTTTATAGCCTTTCAAGAGTGTGACAAGTAGGCCGAAAACTAATAACTATTTGATGGTGTGTAATTGATGTCCAATTATAGATACAAAATTTAGAATCACAGTTCAAATATGAACTAATAATGGTCTAAAGTCTTTTGATTGCCGTAAAATTAAAATTAAAGATTATGTGCATTCCAATTTAAATCTTATATCGTATTTAAACTTGTAAGGTGTTGTTTTAATATACTGTCCAAATTTATTTAATTTTTTTATTAACTGATAACTATTGGAATAATATTTCTAGCGGCTAGGTTTCAGGAGTCAACCAACTTACATTCTACAGTAGTAACCGCGAATATTAATTTTGATACAAAATAAAAATAAAAATTATAATAATTATTGTAAAACTTCTAAATTAGTTTGTTGAGGATTCTTTTATAATTAGTAAATAAGTTATTTTCACCTTATTTATTATAACGATATGGAGATTGAAAAACACGTACCAATTAAAATTAGTGGCCCATGGATAATTATCCAATTATTGGCTTATTATATATTTATAATAATAAAACATCAATTCATGAGGCTAAAATTATAAATAGAGTTTCTAAATTCATTAAAACTTTAAATTATTATAATTCATCTCAAACCTCTCTTTAGAAGTTCTTTTAGAAAATTTGAAGCTAGCTACTTGGTTTCATCTAAAATTTAAACATAAAATTAACAACAAAAACAAAAAAAAATCCATTAAAAAAAAAGAAATTAACAAAAATAAAAAAGTCAATGAAAATTTTCCAAATTGAGTTTTATGATAAATGTCAGTATCTCATAAAGAAAGAGAATTATGGGTTCATTATTTCCACCTTAACAAAAGAAAAAAAAAATTGATCAAATTTTATTGTATCTGACTCAGAGCGATCGTTTATGTTCCGAAGGATCTATTTGTGTTCTCTCCACAATCAAAGCCGATAAGCTTGGAGAACGATGCTATAGAGAGCATTGACGGACACAAATAGATCTCTTTCTTTATGAGAGCATTGAGTTTTATGATAAATGTCAGTATCTCATAAAGAAAGAGAATTATGGGTTCATTATTTCCACCTTAACAAAAGAAAAAAAAAATTGATCAAATTTTATTGTCTCTGACTCAGAGCGATCGTTTATGTTCCGAAGGATCTATTTGTGTTCTCTCCACAATCAGAGCCGATAAGCCTGGAGAACGATGCTATAGAGAGCATTGACGGACTTTCCAATTCAAAGTGAGCTTGATCTATTAGTAAATCTTAAATGTATATTTGACTATTAGGAAATGTTAGGTGAGTGTTAGGTGTATTCTTGACTTTATGTAATGTTAGGTGAGTGTTAGGTGTACTCTTGACTTTATGTAATGTTAGGTGAGTGTTTGTTGTACTCTTGACTTTATGTAATATTAGGTGAGTGTTAGGTGTACTCTTGACTTTATGTAATGTTAGGTGAGTGTTAGGTGAATATTAGGTGGGTGATAGACTTTATGTGTTATATCTTCATGTATATATACCTCATAAGATTAATGAAACAGATATACATTTTTCCTCCATTACATTTTCTCTCACTTTCATCATTTTACACATTTCTTTCATTATATTTTCATACATTTTCATTATTTTACATGGTATCAGAGACAAGTTTCTGATCCGGACAACGTCTTGCACAGAATTTTCATCAAGCAATTTCAACAGCTTTCTTGTCTTCATCAATGATGAGTTCAAACCATGGTGCTGGTAATAAATACACTTATGCAAATGCGACAGGTCTGTATCCATTTTCCAATGCTTCAATTAATTCTGTATTTACAAAGCCATGGATTTTAGATAGTGGAGCCACCGATCATATCACTTCTGATTCCACACTTCTCACCAAAACACAATCATCATCCATACCTATTGTTAATTTACCAACAGGATCTACAGCATCAATCACTTCAACTGGCACTGTATCTTTTAATTCCAACATCACTTTAGATGATGTTTTATGTGTTCCTAGTTTTCGCTTAAATCTAATTTCTGTAAGCAAACTTACCTCTGCCCTAAACTGTTGTGCCATTTTTTTTCCCACCTTTTGTGTTCTACAGGACTTGGCTACGGGGAAGATGATTGGCTCGGGTAAACAACATGGTGGTCTCTATTACATGCCTCCCTTACAAAGGATGTCAACCTGTCATCAAATTTCACAGCCTTCCAATCTATGGCATATGCGTCTTGGACATCCATCACCATCTCGTCTTAAATTAGCTTCTTCCTTATTATCTTCAAACAATATTTCTTATGATAATAATTGCACTGTTTGTCCCATGGCAAAACAAACAAGACTTCCATTTCCATTAAGCTCCATATCAACTCATGCTCCATTTGATTTATTGTATTGTGATATCTGGGGTCCTCATAAAGTTCATACACACTCAGGGGCACGATTTTTTCTTACCATTGTAGATGACTTTACAAGATGCATATGGATATTCCTTATGCAGCACAAGTCTGAAACTCAAAACATTTTGAAATCTTTTATTGATTTTGTTTACACTCAATTTCATGCATATGTCAAAGCAGTTAGAGTAGACAATGGTTCTGAATTTTTATCTATGAAAAACTTTTTTAGACTTCATGGCATTGAATATCAACGCACTTGTGTTTACACCCCACAGCAAAATGGAGTCGTTTAAAGGAAACATCGTCATATTCTCACTGTGGCACAAGCACTACTTTTTCAATCCCATTTACCTTTACATTTTTGGGGTGAATGTGTTTTAACTGCAGTTTATCTCATTAACCGGTTGCCATCACCATTGCTCTCAAATAAAACATCTTTTGAAATGCTATATAGTCGCCCGCCATCACTTGATCACTTAAAGGTTTTTGGTTGTCTATGCTATGCAACTATTGTACATCCCATTCAAAAATTTGAACCTCGTGCCAAGTGTTGCATCTTTGTTGGATATCCGACTGGGCAAAAGGGATACAAATTATATGACATGGAAACCAAGAAATTTTTTGTCAGTCGTGATGTCAAATTTCATGAATCCATTTTTCCTTTTTCATCTATCTCAACCCCATCCACTTCTGATTTTGTGGTGCCTAATTTCATATCTGAGACCACAGAAATGCAGTCTATCATACCACCATGCTCTTCTAACACCAATCCTCACCAATCCGAGCAAACAACATCTAATACACATGAACCCATCTCACCCACACCTGTTGTTCCCTCCAGCATTGATCAACCTTCCACAAACACACCAGATGCCGAAACCTTACCACCACTTTTAGACCCATCAAATATTCCTTCTGAAACTACTACCATTCCACCTCCGAGACAGTCAACACGGCCTAAGCGACCTCCGGCATGGCATAGAGACTTCCTAATGTCATCTCAGGCACATCAATCTACCTCTGCAGCAAGTCCTATACCAGGTACTCGATATCCACTCTCTAATTTTCTTTCATACTCACGTTTTTCACCTTCCCATTCTACTTTTCTAGTTAACATCACAGATCACACTGAGCCTAAAAATTATGCTCAAGCTGTCCTTAATCCACATTGGCGACAAGCTATGAATACAGAATTAGAAGCATTGCAGCTCAACAACACATGAAGCTTAGTCCCTTTGCCCATTGGCCACAAACCAATTGGTTGCAAATGGGTCTACAAAATCAAATACAAATCTGATGGCACCATTGAACGCTACAAAGCTCGTCTTGTTGCTAAAGGATACAATCAAGTTGAGGGCATTGACTATCAAGAAACATTTTCTCCAACAGCAAAGCTTACAACACTTCGTTGTCTTCTTACTGTCGCTGCTGCTCGCCATTGGCACATCCACCAATTGGACGTTCAAAATGCTTTCCTCCATGGCGACCTTCATGAAGTTGTCTACATGGAACCTCCACCTGGTCTTCGCCGACAGGGGGAGCACACTGTATGTCGGCTCAACAAGTCTCTTTATGGACTTAAACAAGCATCAAGAAATTGGTTTTCCACATTTTCAGATACTATCAGAAAGGCCGGCTATCAACAATCAAAGGCTGATTATTCCCTTTTCACCAAAACTCAAAGTACTTCTTTTACAGCAATTCTTATATATGTCGATGATATACTTCTCACAGGAAATGATCTACATGAAATGGAACGTCTCAAAAGATTCCTTCTTAAACGCTTCCGTATCAAAGATCTTGGAAACTTGAAGTACTTTCTCGGTATTGAATTTTCTCGCTCCAGAAAAGGCATTTTTATGTCACAAAGAAAGTATGCGTTGGACATTTTACAAGATTCTAGACTCTTAGGCGCGTGTCCCAACAATTTTCCAATGGAGCAGAATTTGAAACTTACTCCCACTGATGGAGCATTGCTAAATGATCCAACAAAGTACAGAAGACTAGTTGGCAGATTGATATATCTTACAGTGACAAGACCCGATATAGTTTATTCAGTTCGCACATTGAGCCAGTTCATGCAAGAACCTAGAATACCTCATTGGGACGCTGCCATTCGAATCCTCAAATACATCAAAGGTACACCTGGTCAGGGATTATTACTTCCCTCCATAAACAGTTTAACTTTGAAAGCTTTTTGTGATTCAGATTGGGGAGGTTGTCGTGCCACAAGAAGATCAGTTACAGGCTACTGTATTTTCCTTGGAAGTTCTCTCATATCATGGAAATCTAAGAAGCAAGCCAATGTCTCTAGATCATCAGCTGAGGCTGAATATCGAGCAATGGCTAACACATGTTTGGAGTTAACTTGGTTGCGTTACATACTACATGACCTAAAGGTTCCTCAAACAACTCCTGCACCATTATTTTGTGACAATCAGGCAGCTTTACATATTGCTGCGAATCCTGTCTTTCATGAGCGTACAAAGCACATTGAGATAGACTGTCATATAGTACGAGAAAAAGTACAAGCCGGAATAATCAATCCTTATTTTGTTTCTTCACACTTGCAATTGGCTGATGTATTTACGAAGGCTTTAGGAAAGGATCAGTTTGTGAATTTACGTAACAAGTTGGGACTTCATGATATTCACTCTCCAACTTGAGGGGGAGTATTAGTAAATCTTAAATGTATATTTGACTATTAGGAAATGTTAGGTGAGTGTTAGGTGTATTCTTGACTTTATGTAATGTTAGGTGAGTGTTAGGTGTACTCTTGACTTTATGTAATGTTAGGTGAGTGTTTGTTGTACTCTTGACTTTATGTAATATTATGTGAGTGTTAGGTGTACTCTTGACTTTATGTAATGTTAGGTGAGTGTTAGGTGAATATTAGGTGGGTGATAGACTTTATGTGTTATATCTTCATGTATATATACCTCATAAGATTAATGAAATAGATGTACATTTTTCCTCCATTACATTTTCTCTCACTTTCATCATTTTACACATTTCTTTCATTATATTTTCATACATTTTCATTATTTTACATGATCGGATAAGAAAGCTTTAGCCTGACACCAGAAAATCAGCACCAAAGAGCTTCAAAACGAAGCTTCTGAGTATGGACAACCCTATCAACTGGAATGGGTTTGGAACTGGGAAATGCTCACTGAATCTTGGTAAATATGATATCACGATTGTCGAAGGCCTAAATGGACCATCGATGAAACTATTTGCTTAATTGAAATCACAGCTACACAAACCATGGGCAAATGTTCTTATTTTGAAGATCATGGGTCAATCCCACTCGATAAACTTCATGCTCCAGAAATTAAAGCAGAAATGGTCCCTTATAGGGCACTGGCAACTGACAGATCTTGATGATGGGTATTGCGTGGTTCGCTTTCAAATGCTAGAGGATTTAGAGACGGTTCTCAGTGGGGGTACGTGGGTCATTGCGAATCAATATCTGGTTGCTTAGCACTGAAAACCTAACTTTGTTCTTGGAGATGGGTGTATCCAAAGCATGCTAGTTTGGTTTCGGCTCACAAAACTACCAATGGAATGGATGGATGCTGTTCTTCTGAGGCAGATAGGAGGTATGTTACGGTCCATTAGCAAGATCGATCCTATTACAGTTAACCAAGCTAGAGGTAGGTATGCGAGATTTTGTGTAAAAATTGACATATCAAAACCATTAAAGGGCTCTCTAGAAATCGAAGGAAGGGCTATTAGAGTGGAATATGAAAACCTTGGCCTTGTGTGCTTCAATTGTGTTAGATATGGTCACAATAGGGATAATTGCTCTGAAGGTGCAGCAGATACACAGATCCAT
The DNA here is from genome assembly GCA_003430845.1 of Xanthoceras sorbifolium. Taxonomy (NCBI): domain Eukaryota; kingdom Viridiplantae; phylum Streptophyta; class Magnoliopsida; order Sapindales; family Sapindaceae; genus Xanthoceras; species Xanthoceras sorbifolium. Next base: position 18,914,794 of record CM010608.1, on the reverse strand, counting down.
AAGGATGGAATAGAGATTCAAGCTGATAAGGATGTTGTGAGTGATCAAACTGGGGAAGCAAAGAATAGTAGCAAGGATAACCCTTTTAGACCTTGGTTGATGGTATCCGATGACAAATTAGGAGAAATAGAATGGGTAGCAGAGATGAGAGGAAATGTAGTGTTGAGGAAAGTTATAGTGGTAGGTCTGTTTCTAATGGTAAGGCCGTTGGGGTTAATAGTAGAAATTATTACACTTAAGTAGGTAACAAAGTAACTGATAAATGTGGCATTCAATTGTAAAAAAGTAACAATATTGGTAGGGTGACTAAAATGAGGAATAATGTTAGATCTTTTGTGCGCGAGGACAAATAGAAAAAAGAGCGAGGGAAACAAAACTGGGGGTTCTAGATTTCAAGTATGCTTAGACAATAAAGAGGATGCTGGTGAGGGATTGAGAAAACATTTAGAGGAACTGCCTGCCAAAAAAATGGGTAGCAAACAGAAAGGGATCCTCATGGATATTTCTAATATTTCTGGAGATAGTAATGTCAATAAATTTCTCCAGAAGGGAGGCACTATAAGAGTGAGTAGCAACTATAATGGAAAAGGTAATGGCAAGATGGGGCACAAACAGGCTATAAGGCATGATTCTGGAAGAGCAAACCTGAAGGAAACTGGTGTGGCAGGGGATCTGACAAAGGCTGTAGTGAAGAAGAAGAACTCGAGTAATCATAAAGTCTGTATGCAAATGGATACTACTATAGAGGCCAGAGCAGACTCTAAGGACTCTTTAGCAGTGCGTTTTTAGGCAACTAATACCTCTCGAGAAGCTGACGATGTCAAGATGGATTGAGTGGATGATCCTATAGAATTCCACATGAATCTTTAAGATGGTGACCTAACTGATGGTGGCAATGTTCGTAGTAAGGTTAACATTACAGAAGATATTTGTTTTGCTGATGTTGTCTCGAAATTAAAGGAGGCAATGCTTGTGGCTACGGAGTAGGGTTTTCCCTCATGTGTATTCTTACCTTACTTTATTTATGATAATTTGTGTATGGAATGTAAGGGGTGCGGGGAAGAAATTATTTCCTAAAACTGTGCTTGATCTTAAAAGCATGCATAAATTTGATATCTTAGTTGTTCTTGAACCTAGAATAAATGGTGTTAGAGCAGAAAATGTTATTAAAAAACTAGGTTTCTTTGATAATTTTATTATAGATGCAGATGGTTTTCTAGTAGCATTTGAATTTTGTGGAATAATAATAGTATTAATATGCAGATTCTTGCTAGCTCCAAGCAATCTGTGACCGTGCTTGTTGATAATACTAGTAGTTGGTGGGTTCTTACTATTGTCTATGCTAGTCCCATTGTTAGTGTGAGAAAGAAGCTTTGAAATTATTTAAACTCTGTTAAGGGCTGTTTTGAGGCCCCTTGGATAGTTATGAGGGATTTTAATGAAATTACCAACAGCTCGAAAAAGAGAGGAGGTAGGTTAAGCTATTCCAAATCTGGTTTTTAAGTGGATTGATAGTAACGAGCTCGTGGATATAGGGTTTATTAGCTCTAAGTTTACTTGGTTGAATAAAAAGGGAATTGGATAGGAGATCTGGGTTAGGTTAGATACCCTACTTTATGGACTGAAGAATTAATTTTGCTGAGGGTTTTATTAGACATCTACCTAGAGTCAATTTAGACCACTGCCATTTCTTTCTGCAGCTGCATAGTTCTCAAATCCCTAGAAGTGTCTTCAAACCTTTGAAGCTATATGGCTCAAAGATAAGAGGTTTGAGGATCTTGTTAAGAATAATTGGGGCTATAAAGGAGATGTTAGCAACAAAATTAGTAGGTTGACTGAGGTTCTCAAAGTTTGGAACAAATAGTACTTCAGTTATATGTTTCATAATAAAAGACATATTTCGGCTAGGTTGCAAGGTATCCAAAATAGTCTCAGTAGAGGCTACAAGCATCATTTGGTTATATTGGAAGAGAAGTTTTTAAAGGTCTATAACAACATTATTGAACAAGAAGAAGTGTTATGGCTTTAAAAATCTCGTAATAACTGGCTTAAAGAGGGAGACAAAAACATTTAAGTTTTTCCACATGTCTACCTTAGTTAGAAAAAGGTTTAACAAGCAGGAAGGTATCAAGGATAGTGAGGGCATCTAGACTATTGATGAAACAACAATGAAAGCAGTGACTATTAATTATTTCCAGCAGCTATTCTCAGGGTCCCAAGAACCTCCTGACTATGATCAGACCCCTAATTCCTTTTATAGGCTTAGTGAGAGGACTGCCATGAGTGCCTTACTATGGATGTTAGAGAAGAGGAAATCAAATAGAGTCTTAACAGTATTGGTGGTCTAAAGGCCCTTGGCCCTGATGGTATCCCTGCCATCTTCTTCCATGAGCATTGGGATACCTGTAGATCTAATCTGATTAACTTAGCTATTTATTGTTTTAATAGGGTTGTATCTCGAGCAATGTAAATCAAACTCTCATTGCCCTGATCCCCAAAATCCCAAATCCTTTAGAGATATCTAATTTAAGGCCTATAAGTCTTTATAATACCACTTTTAAGGTTATTAGCAAAGTCATTTTGGTCAGGCTTATGCATCTCCTCCTTAAGATTATTAGCCCTAACCAGGTTGCCTTTATCCTTGGAAGGCAAATCCAGGACAATGTTATTGTGGCTTAAGAAATGCTTCATAAACTCAAGATTATAAAGGGGAAAAAGGGATTTTTCGCTTGGAAAATACCGTGCCAAGGCTTATGACAAGCTGCAATGGGATTTTATTAATCAGGTCTTAAACGAGATTGGCATCGAGGGTAAATTTTGGAAGCTGATCATGTAACACCTCAAATTCGATATACAACGAACGAGAATGATACTCGGTCTAAATCCTCCAACTTACATATATATATATATTGATTAAAAATTTATATAAAATAAATTACTACTGAAAATCAATATAAACTTCAAATAACATTTTCAAGAGTCTAGCATTAAAATAAAACGATCGATATAAAATTGAATCCTTACAAATACAACTCTACTAATTGAAAACCAAAAAGTCTTTCAATAAACTAAATATGGAAAGCAAAGCCCTAACAATTAACCCTTCTATTGAAGCAATTTCTTATATACTAATTACTCATCCATATACCTGGTTCTACTCTGCAAAAATAGTAATAACGAGGGATGAGCCGTTAACTCGGTAAGTTCATGCATAGTATCTAATATCGATGTAGTCCTAAAAAATCGCTTGGGGACACGGGGCACCACAACCTGCAAAGACAGAACGCACGTGACCCGCAGGACGTCTGGGACACCGGGGTGGTGCCGGCCAAAGTCACTCCGACGGTCAAGTTAGCAAGTGCTAATAAATATGTATGCTTGTAAATGGAGACGAGCGAAGGATGCTTCCTGTATTATTTGTAATCGAAGCTTCCTCGATCAGAGGATGTGTGAGGTCGGAGGGTTATCGGAGAAGATGAACAATGGCCGAAGGGTGTGGTTTTGGTATTAGTAACCTCTGGATCTCAGCTTTTTTTTTTGTCCTCTTCTTATGAGGGTTTATCCTTCTTTTTATAGGAGACTGATGCTTCTCCCTTTTGAGGGATCTCATCATTCTCTCTTCTCTGTCTTCCACCAAGAAAGCATCTGGGTGCTTCTTTTGATTGGGCTGCCATCAAGTGTTATTATGGCTTTGTAGGACCCGTTTTAAAGTAGATCACAATCTGGTTTCCCTCGGAACGACGGAGATTCTATGTCGTACGACATGAGAGTGCTTCATGTCGAATGTATGTGGTACGACACTAAGGTCTCCGTACTGGTCCACCGTCGTACTACATGAGAGTGCTTCATGTCGAATGTATGTCGTACGACATTAAGGTCTTCGTACTGGTCCACCGTCGTACTACATGAGAGTGCTTCATGTCGAATGTATGTCGTACGACATTAAGGTCTTCGTACTGGTCCACCGTCGTACTACATGAGAGTGCTTCATGTCGAATGTATGTCGTATGACATTAAGGTCTTCGTACTGGTCCATCGTCGTGCTACATGAGAATGTAGTCCCACTTTTAGCTCTGTGCTTTGTCTTTGAGACATACTTTGGGCTAGACATATTTTGGCTACTACAGTTGGCCCCCAAACGCATTGGATTAGAAAAAACAAGGGGTTTGCGTCGTACGGCATGTAGACATGGATATGTATGTGTGAACTCAAATACTGGTTCCATAGTGTCGCACGACTCTGTCCTTTTGAGAGAATGTATCAGTGTTCGTGAGTATAATAACGCCTAAGTTTTGCCATTGTCGTGCGACAATATCACTTAAAGAAGGAGCGATTGGTCTTCAAATGACTTTTTGATATTTGCGCCGAAATAAATGTGGTTTTATGGGCAACGTGCATGCTTGGTTAATGATACAGTTATGTGAGTGTATGTCCAATGAGAAGCTGACACGTCAGCACATGCTTCTTTTTATTGCCGCCCTTTCTCTTTCCAATTTCATTTTCAAGTTTCATCTTCTCTTTCATTTTCTCTTTCTCCCTCTCTCTCTCTCTAGAAACCAGTCATCTCTGTGAGCTTATGCGGCGCCGTTTGTTGATCGTTTTTTACCATTCTCTCGCGTATTCCGGTGAAGCAGTGGTTACCTCGCTTTATTTTGGTAAGTTTCTTCTGTTCTCGCTTTATTTGTTTCCCGTATTTTACATTTCGGTTTCTAGGTTTTTTTTTGTGTTCTTGAGTAACTTTCGAGAAGAAATTTAAAAATCTTGGTTTTAGATCGAAAAATAAAACTTAGTTTTATATATAACCTGTTTGTAGTGTCTAGGTCGCACGACAGTAGCCAAGACGTATAGGTCGCACGACCTTCTTAACAGTCTTGGGAGTTGATATTAGGTCGTGCAAGGTCTTTGGTTTAGGTTATGATTACTAACCGTGGCTACTGTCGTTCGACTTGTAGGTTTTGATGTCGAGTCGAGGTGATGAGAGTCCTTCCAGTACCTCTGGGCGTGGATACGACGATCCAATTGATCTGTCGTACGACTCATGGGGAGAGTTAGAAGCAGCAAGTGCTGAGGTGACAGTGGCGTCTTCGTCGTACGACACTGTGACTGTCTCTCTCGCGGGTACATCGCGCGTAACGGACGACGCTCCTATGGGGATTCCCCTAGTCGAGCTGCCGGACGATGCAGCTGGCCCATGTCCAATGGGACCTAGTAGGCCGCTAGGCTTGCTTTTGAGCAATCCGGCCAGTGTGCTAACGAAGGATGACATCATGCGCCTACGATTCAGTTATGGCATACCTGATGGTGTCGCATTGAGGGCACCGCACAAGGATGAGAGGCCAGATTGGGACGTCCCAAGATGGACCTGTTTTTATGAGTTCCCGTTTCAGCGGGTTGGATTCAGGTTCCCAGTAGTTGGACTACTGCGGAAAGTGCTCGACCATTTTGAGCTTGCCCCAGGGCAGCTGATGCCCAACAATTGGAGGATCCTGCTAGCGCTAGAACTGTTGTGTATGAAGGAGGGAATAGTCTTCGAGCTGCCTGACCTGTTCTACACGTACACCGTGCGGGAGCACGACACAGAAAAGGGTCGCTATAATTTGAACCTCCGGCCCAACAGAACACACCTTATCACGGAGTTAACAACAAATGATAGGTTGTGGAAGGATAGGTACTTCTTTGCGAGGGGCCTACTTGTCGATTGGCCTCTTGGGGATACGGCTGTTCGTGCGACCTGGTCTAAGGCTGGTGGGTCTTTAGTTTAGTCGCGTCGTTCGACTGTCTTTTGTTTTTACTTTTACTAACTCTTATCTTTATTTGTTTCGCAGTGAACACAGGAGCACCTCAAGCAGTCGTTGGATTAACTTGTGTGACGCGTACAGAGAAGGTGCTATCGTACGACGTTAAGGAGCGGAGTTGGAGGAATATTTTATCGGAGGAAAATCTTTGTCCGAGTCATCTCTGGAAGTTCAGTGTGATCAACGAGCCAGGTACCCCCTACCCTGTATTCAAGTACTTAGTAGAGTTTGTCAGGGTCAGACATTGTGTCGAGCGACTGTACGGCACAAGATTTCTAACTCCAATCTCATACGTCGAGCGACGATTTGTAGTTGACATCATGGCTGGAGAGATCGCCGCTCCTGGTGCTGATGACGCGATGAGGAGGCTCAGAGAGAAAAGGAAGGGGAAGAAAAAGGCTCAGTCGAGCGACCAAGCGGTTTCCACTCTACCTCCGCCTCCATCAAGTCGAGCCAAGACCTCCCTTGATGTTTCTTTAACTGGGAAAAAGCAGAGAAGAGAGGATTCAACTTCGGGGGTCGACGCATCGGTCGACCTTGTCTTCCCGCATGATGCCTCTACGTATTCTGATGTTGGGTCCATCCTCCCCCAGGTCGAGCGACTCCTTCTGCCTGAAGATAAGAATCGTTTGAAGGAGATGGGCCTCTCTCAAGCTGCTGACTGGGGACTTGGCCACCTTTTTCAGGTATTGTCGTACGAGTGATATGTTTATATATTTCCTTCTTGAGTACTTTAGAATTTTTCTGAGTGTTTTTGTTTGTTATTTATTTTTTGTAGGCTCTTCAGTCCCATGTTCATCTGAAGGAAGAGCTGGGCCTTGCCCTCAAGAAGGTAAGGGATCTGAAGGTAAGCAACCAGAGCCTCAAGGCTGATAATGATAAGCTAAAAGCTTCGAACATTGAGGCCAAGAAGACTGCACTTGAGGCTTCTAGTCGTGCGGTAGAGGCTACTCTGGAGTTGAACAAGCTGAAGTCGAGCGTCGACTTACTCGAAGCCAAGCTGAAGGCTAAGGAGGCGGACTACGACTCTCTGTACGACAAAGCAGAGGATAACGTCCTCAACGCCGTCATTAAGACTCGTGCAGACTTAATGAGGGAGTACAGGGACAGTCGTGCGACCGAGTGGAAGGTTGATAGTTGGATTGCCGACCATGAGGAGCTGTCGCGCTTTGATGAAGATGAAGCTGATGATAAAGCTGCTGGTAAATAGTCTATCCTTCCTCCTCCAGAGGGCTCGACCGTCGTAGCTTTGGCTGCTCAACCGACTGGAGAGCCTGATGATCTTACCCCATAAGGGGTTGTAATATATATGACGCTTTGTCGAACGCTTTTTTTTTTTTTTTTGTGAGGGCTCTGTCGAACGATGTTTTTAATATATGATATATGTTAATTTTCTTTATTGTCGTTCGCCTTACATGATCATTTTTGTGTGTATGGTAATGCGTTTTTATTTATGAGTGTGAGTGCGGGTCGCGGTCCATGACCTGTGGTCGTTTGGAGATGTAGACCTTGAATGCAGGCCAAGGTCCATGACCTTGAGTGCGAGTCATGTGGCCGTTTGGAGATGCAGACCTTGAATGCAGGTCGCGGTCCATGACCTTGAATGCGGGTCATGTGACCATTTGGAGATGGAGACCTTGAATGCAGGTCGTGGTCCGTGACCTTGAATGCGGGTCGCGTGACCATTTGGAGATGGAGACCTTGAATGTAGGTCGTGGTCCGTGACCTTGAATGCGGGTCGCGTGACCATTTGGAGATGGAGACCTTGAATGCAGGTCGTGGTCGAGTCTTGTCGTAGACTTTGCTTTTTATGATATTGAATTGCCCCAGTTGGAGTGTGTAACTTCATAGTTTCATGCTACAACTTTTAATAAGTGCGTAACTTCTGGTTGTGTGGTATGAAAAAAGATACTTTCAATTCGAGTGCGTCCAGCGATGCTGACCTGCGATAAAGAGTTTAAGGTTAGCTGTTGGGTTTACTAACACCCTTTCGATGACTAAGTGAGTACCATGTTGTAGAGTGATAAAGTTCAAAACGTTTTAGAACTGGTATTGTTTTGGATGGCATGCGTTCCAGTTGTTGCCGATCTCCATGCCATCTGTACATCGTAGTTTGTAAGCTCCATGTCCAACTACTTTGGCGATCTGGTATGGTCCCTCCCACGTAGGACCGAGTTTGCCAGCTCCCTTTTCCTTTGTATTTTGGAAGATGCGGCGAAGGACCCAATCTCCAATATGGAATGACTTGAGACGAATGTTTCTGTTATAATGGCGAGCGACTCTTTGTTGGTATACAGTCAATCTGATTGCGGCTTTGTCACGACGCTCGTCGATTGTGTCGAGTTCATTCAGCAACTCTCTGTTGTTTGTTTCTTCTGTCGCGTGTCGTATCCTATAAGAAGGGTAGTCAGCCTCTGTTGCTATGACGGCCTCTGATCGGTCATTTATTTTCATATATTTACGACCCTTAAACCGTATCTTTTAATTGTATTCTTGAGTATTTTTGGTGCTTTTCACGTGTTTTCCTTGAGTGTGCAGGTTTAGGGACCTAAGTGATGATTTTGTATATTTATGGGGAAAAAGTGTAAATTCAGTAACTTTGGGGAAGGGCATCTATGAAAGAATAGCAAAGTTCTGGGGCAAAACTATAATTTTAGAAAGTTCCACCAATTTAAGTGAAACGGTGCGTTTTGCACCAAAGGAATTTGAGTTTAGTGGAACGGCACCGTTTTGGACCAATGCTTTAGTCCAAAACGACGTCGTTTTGGTTAAGAAAGAAAAATAAAAACAAAACCAGCAGCCATGCACAGCGCGACCTCATCTCCCTCGCGTCCACTAGCTCGCGATGAAGATGATCCAACCCAGCAGTGAGCACGGCGATCACTATCGCGACCAGCCCCAGCTCGCGGTGAAGAAGAGAATGGCGTCCAGTGAGCAGCGCGAGGAACCGAGCGCTACCCGTGCTCGCGTGGGGAGCTCGCGGTCCAGAAACCATGCAAACCAGTGAGTGTGGCGAGGGGCAGCGCGACCTATGCTCCTCGCGGTGAAGCTCGCGGTGCAGCAGCTTCTAGCTGTCCAGTGAAGGCCGCGACCAAGCCACCGCGACCACAGGTCGCGGTGGTGGTCGCGGTGAAGAAAAAAACGCAGCCCTAACGGGCTGCTATAAGAAGAAACGTTGCAGCAGCTGGGCAGGGAAAGAGAGCTCGTGGCAGCCAGTCCAAGCAGCTCCCAAGCTGCTCCAAGGGTGATCTCAACCCTCCTTGCTCCTCCTAAACACATCCCAAGCATCACAAATCATCACAACATCTCTAGATCGTGGGTGTTCATCGAAGAAGACGAAGATCGAAAGCGGAGAAGTTCAAGCCGGACCAAAGCGGAACTTCGAGTCTTGAGAGCTTCAATGGGTTGTATTTCATCTCATTTATCTTCCTTGATTGTTCATTTATGATTTTGAGTTGTTAGAACTATTGTTAGGTAATTTTCGGAACCATGAACGGATTTGAATTTTATTGTTTATGAATATATTTTATGTGATTTATCTCATGATATTATGTGCTTAATAATAATCAATATATTTTCCATTTCCGTGATTGGAACCGTGTGACTACCTCGCATTATCCTCCATTGAATCCGTCTCGTTTTATATTAATTGTTTTAGTTAATTTAATTTAGTTTAATTAATTGTAAATGTTGATTATGAGCTAAACTTGTAAGTTGGGGTTTTGATGGATCTTATTCTATGTTGATTGAATGAATTGATTGTTTAATTTGTTGCGGTTGATTATTGTGTTGTTGAGTGGTTTTATTGTACTTAATGCTTTGAATGTGAAGGCCTACATTTAGATGATAAATTGGTGGTGTGTTATGTACCGAGAGGAGACGCCCACCACGTGCTCGATATAATGTCCACCACAAGTAGAATTGGATAGAGATATACTAATTTGCTTGTGTGATCACATCGGGTGTTTATTGTAATTAATGCATTTCCATGCACTTGGATATACCATCGAGAGATAGGATATTAGTGTGTGCGGAATATGTCCGATTTACCTCGAGAGGGGACTTTGGATAAATTAGATGAACACGGTCATCATCATGCATAGTTAAACCTCAACAATGTGCTTTTATGAAATTCAATTGGATGGAATAGGTGAATTCAAATACCCTAACTAATTTCTCATATTGGTTGCTTGCTTTATTTTCATGTCTTTATATTTTTATCCTTTAATATCTTTCGATTATCCAAATAGAAATAGGCTTGGTTAATTTTAGTACTCAACGCCTAAATATCTCTGTGGAGACGATAATTTACTCATCATTTTATTACTTGTGCTGACCCCGTATACTTGCGGGTACAAAAAGTCGTGTCAGCCTCTGAGCCGTAAGATAGGGAGAATGGTGTCTCCCCTGTTGATGTTCTGACCGTCGTACGGTAAGACCACAGCACACCTTGTAGCTCGTCGGCCCACTTTCCTTTGTATTGGTCGAGTCGCTTCTTGAGGGTGGACATGATTGTCTTGTTGGTGGATTCTGCTTGTCCGTTAGCTTGAGGGTATCTTGGGCTCAAATAGCTTAGTTTGATGTTCCACTTGTTGCAAAAGTCTTGGAAGTCGTAGGAGATGAATTGTGAGCCATTGTCAGTGACTATCTCTTTTGGGACTCCGTAGCGGCATATGACATTTTTCCAAATAAAGCTTTTTACCTCGGAGTCTCTGATTCTCACATATGACTCAGCTTTAACCCATTTTATGAAGTAATCGGTCACGGCTAGCATGTAGACCTTACCTCCGGTAGCGATGGGCATTTTTCCTACTATGTCCATTCCCCACTTCATAAAGGGCCATGGTGCTGAGATGGGGTGGAGTCTTTCTGGGTGTTGATGTGAAACGTGGGCGAAGCGCTGACACGGATCGCATCTTTTGACGAGGTCGTGCGACTCGGACCGCATTGTGGGCCAGTAATACCCGGCCGTGATTGCTCTATTGGCTAGGCTTCTCCCAGCCGAGTGGTTCCCATATTGCCCCTCGTGCAAGTCCTTGAGTACTTGCTGAGCTTCGATTTGGTCGATACATTTGAGGTAGGGCCCGGAGTAGGATCGTTTGTAAAGTTGACTCTCTATTATGGAAAATCGGGCAGCCTTGATCTTAATTCTTCGTGCTTCTATCTTGTCAGATGTGAGGGTGTCGTCCCTCAAGTAGTCGTAGATCGGGGTGATCCAAGTTGGCTCGTCCGAAATTGACTTGATTTCGAGCTTTGTTGGCTTCCACACAGCTGGCCATTGGACAAACACCATGGGAATGGTTCGTTCAATAGTGGTATCTAGTGAGGACCCGAGATTGGCGAGCGCGTCAGCATGCGCGTTTTCGGATCTTGGTATTTGCTCGATGTCGAATGACTCGAATGAAGCTTGTAGCTCTTTTACCAAGGTCAAGTAGGCTGACATTTTCAAGTCCCGAGCTTGATAGGACCCTTGCAATTGTCTCACTATTAATTGGGAGTCACTACGCACCTTTATTCGCTCAACGCGTAAGTCCTTTGCCAAGGTGAGCCCGGCTATGAGGGCTTCGTACTCGGCTTCGTTGTTGGTGGTCTTAAATCCACATCGGATGGACCTCTCGACGACGTGTCCCGTAGGGGAGGCAAGTACTATCCCTAGCCCACTGCCTCTAGCGTTACTTGATCCGTCAACTGCCAAACTCCATTCATCCTTTGGTGTATTGCACGACATGGTACAAAGTTCTTCCTCCGCTCGTTGTAGAATCCCGGGTGTGAAGTCTGCTATGAAGTCCGCCAGTACTTGTGACTTGATCGCCGTGCGAGATTGGTAGTTGATGTCGTACTCGCTCAGCTCCACGGCCCATTTCACAAGACGGCCGGATAATTCGGGTTTATGTAGGATGTTCTTCAAGGGGAAGGCAGTGAGTACACTAATAGTGTGGCATTGGAAGTACAGCCTTAATTTCCTTGCGGCTGTGACTAATGCGAGGGCCAAATTTTCAAGTTGAGTGTACCTTGTCTCTGCGTCGAGTAGGGTATTGCTGATGTAGTATACGGGGAGTTGTTTGCCATCCTCCTCCCTTATTAGTACCGCGCTAACGACCGTTTCGGATACAGCGAGGTAGAGTAGGAGGGTTTCTCCTTCCTTGGGTTTGGATAGGAAAGGAGGGTCTGCTAGGTACCTTTTTATGTTTTGGAATGCGTCCTCGCTTGTTTGGTTCCAATCAAATGACTTGCACTTTCTCAGAGCAGCGAAGAAAGGCTTACATTTTTCGAATGACTTTGAGATGAATCGGTTCAGGGCCGCGAGCCGTCCGGTCAGCTTTTGTACATCTTTGATGCTTTTGGGGGACCTCAGATCCATAATGGATCGGAGTTGATCCGGGTTGGCCTCGACGCCCCTCTTGGTTACTAAATAGCCAAGGAACTTTCCGGATGAAACTCCGAAGGAACATTTGGTTGGATTTAGCTTCATCCCATACTTGTCGATGATGTCGAACGATTGCCGGAGGTGGTCGAGGTGTTGATCTGCTACTAATGATTTTACTAGCATGCCGTCGATGTAGACCTCCATAGTCTGTCCGAGCATGATCGCGAACATTTTGTTGACTAATCTTTGGTAGGTTGCCCCAGCGTTTTTGAGGCCGAACGGCATCACCTTGTAGCAAAAAATACCGCGTTCCGTGATGAAAGAAGTCTTTTCTTGGTCGTCCGGATGCATGAGGATTTGGTTGTAACCGGAGAATGCATCCATGAAGCTCAATAGTTCATGGCCTGCTATAGCGTCCACCATCATGTCGATGTGTGGGAGAGGGAAGGAATCCTTCGGACAAGCCTTGTTGAGGTCTGTGAAGTCGATGCAAACTCGCCACTTCCTATTCTTTTTCTTCACTACTACTACGTTTGCAAGCCAGTCCGGGTAATTTACTTCTCTCACTGAGCCAATGTCGATTAGCTTCTGGATTTCTTCATTGATAACTTTGTTGCGCTCGAGCGCGAACTTCCTTCTCTTTTGCTTCACAGGCGGATGAATTGGGTCGACTTGCAACCTATGCACTAGGACTTCGGGGTTAATGCCGATCATGTCTGCGTGTGACCATGCGAAGCTGTCGTGCCGCGCCGTCAAGAAGCTGAGTAGCTTTGCTCGGATATTTTGTGGAAGGCGGGATCCGATACTAACTTTGTGGTCTGAAAAATTTGGATGTATGGACACTTCGTCGAGTTCTTCCATATCCGGTCCCTCTTTGTTGGTGGTGGTGCTCTCACTCTGTAATTGCTATAAGTCGGACGGCCTGCTTTTTAGAGTGTTCTGGTAGCAGTCACGCGAGGTCTTTTGCTGCCCTCGGATCTCGTGGACTCCCCACCTGGTAGGAAAACGGATGACCTGATGATATGTCGAGGGGACTGCCCTCATCTCATGAATCCACGGGCGACCCATGATTATGTTGTAGGACGACGGGCAGTCCAGGATGAGGAAACGAGTGTTCAAGTTGACACCTTCCGCGTAGACAGGAAGGGTGATCTCTCCTAGAGTGTTCTTGTGTTCTCCACTAAATCCTACAAGGATTGTGGAGCGACGTACGATGTTACACTCATCAATATGCATTTCTTTCAGTGCGCCGAGGAAGAGTACATTTGTTGAGCTTCCATTGTCCACTAGGATCCGCCTGATCAAACAATTGGCCACCGTCAGTGAGATGACTAGTGCGTCGTGGTGGGGATTGAACAAGTCCATATGCTCATCGCTGTTAAAACTGATTGGGTAGTTACATGTGGGATCCGCCGTATGGGTTCGTTAGATGTCCGTACGACCGGCTTGCCTTGAGTGGCGCTTTGCCTCCGAGTATGTTACTTCATTCACTTCTGATCCACCAGAGATGACATTCACAGTTCTCTCGTGTTTGGGAGGTTCTGGTGGTGGGATTGAAACAATGTCGCGCGACCTATCCTTGTTCAGAAAAGTCTGCTTACCTTTGTCAGTCAGGAATTCTTTAAGGTGACCTTTCTTGAGTAGTTCGGCCACTTCCAATCGTAACGCCACGCAATGCTCAGTTTGATGACCGTGGTCGCCATGAAATTCACACCATTTGGAGTTGTCTCTTTGATCCGGCGGGCTCATCATCTTGTCTGGCCACCGAACTGATCTACCCATTCCTTTGAGTATGGCGACTACCTCTGTTGGTATGATGTTCAAATTGTATTCTGGTGTTATGTTTTTTGGCCGAAAAAATGGCCTTGGTGGTCTATCGTCGCCCTGGCGCTCGTACCTTATACGGCCATCCCTTCGGGGTATGGTTGGGTATGGCCCGTTACGTCAGTTATTAATTCGTTGTTCGACCGTCCTCTCCGATTTATCTTCTTTGTAGTTCGCTCTACTAGGTTTATAGTTTACTTCGTATTCTTCCCATTTTATCTGAGCTCATGCTTTGGCTAGGACGTCCTCCATGGTTTTACAAGGGTATTTGGTGAGCTCCTTGTATAGGTCAGAGTCATAGAGTAGACCCTTGCGGAAGGCTGATATGGCTGTTGCCTGGTTGCAATGAGGGATGAACACTTTTTCATGATTGAACCGGCCAACAAAGTCCCGTAGGCGTTCACCCCTCATTTGGCTGATTGTATAGATGTCGTCAGATTGCTTTTCTAGCTTCCGGCTACTAGCGAATTGCTCTACGAAGGTGTCAGTGAGTTGAGCAAAAGAGTTTATGGAAACATTGGGAAGGTTGGTGTACCATTGTTGGGCAGGTCCTACGAGGCTCGAACCGAAACCTTTGCACATGTATGCTTCCCTAAGGTCATGCGGGATGGCGGCTGTGAACATCTGTTGTCGATACTGCACAATGTGGTCGTCGGGGTCCGTCGTACCGTCGTACTGCTTCATACCTGGAAAGTTGAACTTCCTTGGCATCTCCACCAATGCTATAGTGTCGACAAAGGGAGAGTCGGCAAAACTATTGGTCGCGCTTTTCTTTATAGGAGCGGGCATTCCCGGAATGCGTTGGATGAGAGCTTCCATCTCTGTGAACCTTCGTGCCAAGTCACGGTTAGCCAAGGTTGGTTCGGTACTCATTCGGTTCTGGTTCGACGGCGCCGAATGCGAAGGGCCTGATGGCGTTCCTTGTAGCGGGATGGTTGGTTGGGTTGAGCCGACGTTGCCATTGGGGGTGGACATAGGCGGCACCCCCTGTGTAGCTCTTGCCATGTCGTCTGATCGATGTCCTCCCGTCCCATTTGGTGTGTTGTCTACCATATGTCGTGCGATAATGTGCGGTCCATCCGAGACTCGATTGTTAGGCTCCGAGCCTATGTGGGTTGGATTGAGGTCTCTTGTCGTGGTACCTTGTTCGTCTTGGCGGACTGGCGCATAATAAGTAGTGTGGGCGGCTTGCTCGAATGGCAAGGGTTGGGATGTTGAAGCGTCTCCAAACGGTCGTATGACAGTGAGGGAATTGATTCTATTTTGCAATTCATGGTTCTTTGCCAACACTCGTTGGTTTTCTTGTTCGAGCGCTTGGAGCCTTTGGGTATTCTCTTGCATTTGCGATATGAGGAGTTATACCCTAGCCTCCATCGCATCGTGATGAAAATCGTCTGACGACATGGCCGGAGTTGCCACGTTCTACCTTTGCTCGCTTAGAGATTGTCGTGCCCCACGGTGGGCGCCAAATTGTAGTCCTCAAAAATCGCTCGGGGACACGGGGCACTACAACCTGCAAAGACAGAACGCACGTGACCCGCAAGACGTCTGGGACACCGAGATGGTGCCGGCTAAAGTCACTCCGACGATCAAGTTAGCAAGTGCTAATAAATATGTATGCTTGTAAATGGAGATGAGCGAAGGATGCTTCCTGTATTATTTGTAATCGAAGCTTCCTCGATCAGAGGATGTGTGAGGTCGAAGGGTTATCGGAGAAGATGAACAATGGCCGAAGGGTGTGGTTTTGGTATTAGTAACCTCTGGATCTCAGCTTTTTTTTTTGTCCTCTTCTTATGAGGGTTTATCCTTCTTTTTATAGGAGACTGATGCTTCTCCCTTTTGAGGGATCTCATCATTCTCTCTTCTCTGTCTTCCACCAAGAAAGCATCTGGGTGCTTCTTTTGATTGGGCTGCCATCAAGTGTTATTATGGCTTTATAGGACCCGTTTTAAAGTAGATCACAATTTGGTCTCCCTCGGAACGACGGAGATTCTATGTCGTACGACATGAGAGTGCTTCATGTCGAATGTATGTCGTACGACACTAAGGTCTCCGTACTGGTCCACCGTCGTACTACATGAGAGTGCTTCATGTCGAATGTATGTTGTACGAAATTAAGGTCTTCGTACTGGTCCACCGTCGTACTACATGAGAGTGCTTCATGTCGAATGTATGTCGTACAACATTAAGGTCTTCGTACTGGTCCACCGTCGTACTACATGAGAGTGCTTCATGTCGAATGTATGTCGTACGACATTAAGGTCTTCGTACTGGTCTATCGTCGTGCTACATGAGAATGTAGTCCCATTTTTAGCTCTGGGCTTTGTCTTTGGGCCAGACATATTTTGGCTACTACAATCGAAAGAGTTACAATTATAATACTAAACATAACATTTCAAAACATATAACAATAATTTATAGGCTAAGTTCAAAACTATGTACATAAACTTTGATAAATAGATATATCAGTTCCTAAACATTTTAAAAGAATAATACATTAAATACGATATCAAAATAATTAATTTGCTCATGTCCCATAGTATCATAACAGAGTGTCACAATTACCCGTGAGACGCGGTCATATCAGAGTGTTACATTTACCTGTTGGACGCGGTCATATCAGAGTGTCATAATTACCCGTGTGACGCGGTCATATCAGAGTGTCACAATTACCCGTGTGACGCGGTCATATCAGAGTTAGAAACTACAGACAATGAGCCAAAACCATTTTTACAAATACATATATAATCAAATCAGTAACGTTTTCATATCACAATAACATTATACAGATATCGGTCCATCGATCTTAGAAAATAGGTTTTATAAAAATAAACTAGTAATTACCTTAATAATTTTACAAATCTTTATATTTTGTATAAATCTCGAACGTTTACAAAATAAACATTAATTGATATAATACTAAAACTAATTAGTTCAAAAACACTTTAAATAGTCTTCTTACTAAAATAATTTTATTAAATATTTAATACGTATTATAAGGTAGAAAATATTAACTTTTCAAAATACTATAATTTCATAATACAAAATATAAGAATTGCCATGAATGAATTTACTTACCTCGAACAAGTAAGAATCAATACAATTGTATTATCTCAAGAGTCATCCGAACCTATGCAAAGTACAAATCACAATATTGTTATAACCTCGTCACTGCAACAATTTCAATTGGACTAAATAATTTCACTTGGATTAAACTTAAAACCTGTCTAACTTTTAGCACTGATCATACTCTATTCAATAATTTTTAATTAATTCTATACATCTCCAAACTTCGTATAATTTTACAGGACCAACCTAGACATATGAAATATGGTACAATAAACTTTTAAGAGTATTCCATGATCATTAACATACAAAAACAATCTTTCTTTTTCGATTTTACGAAACTGTCCAGTAAAACCTACAACTGACCCCTAACCACTCTAAAAATTAAATCTATTTGTGCACTCATCTAAACGTCACGAAATTTTATAGGTAATAGTAGACATATGAACCCTTCTACAGAAAAATTTACAAAATTCTTCGAATTAAATAACCATTCCAAAATATTTTCGGAAACCTACTGTTTTTCAGAAAAACGAAAATTTCAGCATATCCTATCTTGCTTCAAAATTACATAAAAATTCAATTAACCAACCATTATCAATGGAACGAACATTAAATCAATCATAAGGGTCTCTACTATCATCAACGAGTCGTTTGCCATCAAAATACAACTTGATAAACTATCAAAATAAAACTTATATTAATTAAACAATAGAAAACAAAAACTACCAGTACTAGAAACTCCTCAAACTAACCTTTATTTATTGCCGCTCTACAATTACACTTCGGATTGACGGATTGAATAAGAAGAGAAACAATCGGATATTTAGTTATTTTCTTTTTCATTTTCCTAGGAGACACAACTATTATAAAGTGTTCATATATATATGAACTCCTTAAACCCTAGCTCCCAATAGGAATCCTATTACAAAGGATGTTCTTATAATTATATTGTCTTTTTATTATTTATTCTTCATAAATGTTTATTTCTTTTATTTAATACATATATTTAATGCTAAATATAATTTGATATTATTTACATTTCTTTTTATTGTTTCCAAATATAGACAATTTCTTAAACTATCATTATTCCTATTTAGTTACTCATTCTCCAAAAATTGAATGTTACAGATCATGAGTTGTGTTTCAAGTGTGAACTATAAAGTGATTGTCAATGGAAAAGTTTCATATAGTTTTAAGCCTATTTGTGGCATTAGACAAGTAGATCTATTATCCCCTTATCACTTTGTTATGTGCATGGAAAAATTCTCCCACGTTATTAATAAGAAAATTGAAGAAAGGACCTGGATTCCTATTAGATTGTCTCGGGAGGACTATTGATCTCATACCTTTTCTTTTCTGATGACCTTATCTTATTTGGCCAAGCCTTAGTGCACCAAGCTAACATTGTGAGGGGCTGCTTGGATGTTTTTTGCGAAATTTTGGGGCTGTAAGTTAGCTATCATAAATCTAAAGTTTACTGCTAGAGCCAGTCCCGGAGCGGTCAAGGCGGTGCCGCCGTACAAGGCCCCTAGCCGGTAAGGGGCCCCGGAATTTTTTTTTAAAAAAAAATTTCAGGAAAGGAAAATATAATATAAAATTATCATATCACACATATGAAACGACATGTATGTTGCCACAGATGGTTAAGACATGCGTTGTAACATCCCGAATTTCGGATAAATAATTTTGAATATGTGGATATAAAATTTTTGTGAGTTAAGGGGTGTAAATGTAATTAAATGTATGTTTATTTTTATGGTTTTCAGGTGGACCAGATGGAACGGTCCAGAAATGATGCATGAAAAGTGAAAAACTGGGACAGTGAGTACCGCGACCTGGTCACTGCGACCACAGGTCGCGATAAGCTGCTCGCGATGAAAAAAAAAAAATTCGGGCAGTGAGCATGGCGACCACCAGCATGACCAGAGCACCGCGAGATGTGCTCGCGATGAAGGCGGTAGAGTTGCTCCAGCGAGCAACGCGACCTGGTGGCGCGACCACAGGTCGCGACAACGGTCGCGATGACCGAAATGATATAAAAAAAAAATTGGCTTCTGTGAGAAGTCACGAAACAGAACAGAAAAGAGAACAGAGAGGGAGAGACCGAAAGAAGAAGAAAAAGAAAAGAAAAGAAGAAGAGGAAGAGGAAGAAGAGAAGAAGAAGAAGAAGAAGAAAAGAAGAAAAAGAAAAAAAAGAAGAAAAAGAGAAGGGAAAGAAGAAGAAAAGAAAAGAAAGAAAAGAGGAAGAGAAAAGGAAGAAGGAGGAAGAAAGGAAAGAAAAGAAAAAGAAAAATTCAGAAGGAAAAAGGCGGAGAACCGGTAAAATGGTATCCAGGTTGGTGTACACACGTTTCTGAGCTTATTTTTGATAAATGGTTTGATTTAGTACGTTTGAAAATATAGTTCTGGATTTTATATATATATTCGTATCGATTTGTGTATCTACTCGTATTTCATTTTTGCATATTGTTGGACTATTTGTGCACTATTCTGCTATTATGGAACTTCGAATAAAAGCGTATGTTTTCAAAACTTGATTTACAAGTATTATTTGATTTTTATGGATTTTGATTTAAAATGATATTCGTTGATTCCTGAGCCAAAGAATTAATTTGTTATGATATGTAAACGGCCCTGATATATGTATAGGGATATATGGATATAGGAGATTGACATGTCAATTGGGTGAATTTATGGCAGTACTGCACCGTGATTTATGATGTCTCTGATTGTTGATTATACGGATACCATTTCCTCATGAAATGGGAAACCGACTGTTTAACACGGATACCATTTCCTCGTGAAATGGGAAACCGACTATGAAAATATCCGGATACCATTTCCTCGTGAAATAGGAAACCGACTGTTTATATAGGGATACCATTTCATATGAGATGGGAAACTCGACTGTAAAACCCGTAATCCAGTCCTGTAAACTCTGTTATGTGTATCACAAGCCAGATTGAGAATTTATGGTTAGAAAATGTTATGGAAAATAAAGAAATGATATTGAAAGTGAAACCCAGAAATGTTTTGACATATTTCGTGTTTATATATAGTTTCAGTAATTAAAATACCACGTTTGTTTTATATATTTATATTTATGAAATTTTGACTTAAAGATTTATCGTTTATTTATATATCTTTCTGAATTCCTGAATTTACTGAATTTCTGAATTTACAATTTGGAGTTTTATATGCTATTACAATTTATTTAGTGTACACCCACTAAGCATTATTGCTTAGCGCGTCGGTTTTTATCGCGCGTAGGTAACAAGGATACTGAGGAGGCCAAAGATTGAAGAGAGAGTTGCTGACAGAGAGCCAGAGTCACTACATTGGGTAGTTATATATGTATTCCTGTATAATGTAGTTAGATATGCATGCATATACAGAGTATTTGTAATTATATTTTGTAATTATGTGCTATAATTAATGGTTTTATACTTTCTGTTTTTCATTTACACGAAGGACTGTAATTAATGAATAGTTTTATAAACTGTTTGAAAGTCGCACTAAACGGCAGAGTGCGCATTTAAATGAAATGATATTTGAAGTGTTGTGGATTTTATGTGATTTGAGTTTTATTTGAAACAGGTTTTGGGGAAATTAGAAAAACAGAGAGAACTCTGCCGAAATTTTTAAAACTGTATTTTCAATGGGCTCACTAGACAAACATTTTTAAATTACAAAGTGATATGATTTTAAATGGTTTGAAATTAATAACGAGAATTTAGAAAGTTTTAAAAACCCGGTAACGCTCCCTGGGTCGATCCAGCCGGGTCGGGTCAGGGGGTGATACATGCGTTTAACAGGAAATGTATTAAATGAGTAGAGTTCGAATCCCCTTATTGCTCCATTTTTTGTTGTTTTTTGTCTGTTCAGTTTTTTATTTTTTTATTAATTTGTATCGGGTCACATGAAACCCTCTTTTCACTTCCCCGAGGCGCCCAAATCCCCAACAAACCCTTTAGTCTTCTACTCTTCTCCTTCTATTCCATTTGTTCTCCTTTATCCCCCTTTCTCATGTACAACAAATTTTTATTGGCTTAAATCCTCTATTTCCCCCAAATTTCTTCCATCATCTTCATCATCTATTTCAAATTAAAAGGCATGACTCAAGATTCAAGAATTATGCTCTGGTATGGATGGGTTTTCTACTTTCTATAACTTAATACATAAAATTATATCATGAATTCATGATGATTATTATTTAACAATTTTTTTTTTTTTTTTTGTAAACTTGGAAATTTGAAGGATTGTATGTTTGATCAATTTGATTGGAGGCTTGGAACAATTGAGGCTTCAAGGATTTTAAATCGAAGAATGGATCTTTAAGATTAGCTGGTTGTTTTGCTTATTATTTTTTCTAATTCAAATTGATTATATTGAAGTAATGAAGTTCATATTTTGTCATCATTGTATCAATTTTATTATTTTTTTCAAAATTTTTCTTTTTATATAAGAATAAGAAGGGTCCAATTTTTTTTTTTTTTTGCACCGGACCCTTAAAAACTTTGGGTCGGCCCGGTTTACTGCTCTAACAACATTAGGGGTTCCCTAGCTAAGAAGATTGCCAACATATGTGATTCTCCCCTCACTTCTAATTTGGGGAACTACATAGGCCTACCTCTCATCCATAGGAGAATTACAAATCAGACTTACAAAGATCTTGTGGCCAAGGTTAAGAAAAGAAAGGGTACTCGGAAGAGTTCCACTTTTTCCCTTGCTGGCAGATTTACCCTTGTTAACTTTGTTTCTACCGCTCTTCCCATCTATACCATGCAAATGGTGAAGCGCCTAAATGAAGTATGCTGCAACCTTGATAAAATCAACAAGGATTTTTTATGGGGCCATGCTGAAGGTAAAAAACCTATTCATCTTATTAAGTGGGACACAATTTGCCTTCTTAAATTTAAAGGAGCTTTAAGTGTGAAGAGCATGAAGAGTATGAATCAAGCTCTTCTTGCCAAAACTGGTTGGAGATTGAGAAGATTTTTGTGAATTCGATGATTGATAGGATGTGAATTTGTCACACTCCTGAGTTGATTCGATCTTCTGTTTCTCAAATCATTATTGAATTCAACACAGTTCCTTAAATAATAATATATTATTATAATTATATAAGTTTTTGTGTAAAGTTCGAACTGACCTTGCTTCAGTATCAGTTCAAATATCAAATCACAATTGTACAATGATCCAAATCAAATTTTAAAACCCAGAGTGTTTAATTTTATTTTTCTCATACTTTATGAATACCTTTTCATGTTAAAATGGATGCATATTCTAGATAATCGAATACAAACAAATTAGTCGAGATGGGGTTGTTGTAGTAGTATTGTCCCCTCACATTTGTTAACAATATAAAGTGTGTATATTGATGTGTATCGAACAATGTACAATAGAGAGCCTTATATAGGCTAGATATATGTGCAGCATAAGTAATGGGCTGAGCCCAATGGGCTAATCTAAACTATACACTAACATCCCCCCTCAAACTCGAGGTGGTAAGGAGGAAACCAACTGGAGTTTGGATATAAGATCTCGAAGACGACCAGGCGGGTGAGACTTGGTGAAAGTATCAGCGGGCTGGTCAGCAGAGGAGATGGAGAACAACTGGAGAATGCCTTTCTTGAGATGCTGGCGAGTGATGTGACAGTCGATCTTAATGTGCTTGGTGCGTTCATGGAAGACATCATTATGAGCAATGTAGATAGCACTACGATTGTCACAATAAAGAGGAGTGGCAGTGGGCTATGGAGCATCCATGGCAGCCAAGAGCCAGCGAAGCCAGAAAAGCTTGCAGGTGGTGTCGGCAAGAGCACGATACTCAGCCTCAGTACTAGAACGGAAAATAACATCCTGCTTCTTGCTACGCCATGAGACAAGAGAAGTACCCAACAGGAAACAGAAACCTATGATAGAACATCGATCAGTCAGATCATCTGCCCAATCCGCATCTGAATAAGCATGAAGCTCAAGAGAAGACCGAGAGGAGTAGTGAAGACCATGATAAAGTGTGCCTTTGACATATCGGAGAATCCGAAGAATGGCAGCATAGTGGACAGAACGAGGGGCATCCATGAACTTACTAACCATACCCACGGCATGTGAAATATCCGGACGAGTAACTGTGAGATAGATCAGACTACCAACCAACTGATGATAGCGAGTAGCATCTGATATAGGTTCACCATCCAAGGATATGAGCTTTGCATTATATTCCAAGGGAGTGGAAACAGTCTTATTGTCGGTGATACCGGCCTTGGTGAGAAGATCAGAAGCATATTTAACTTGAGAAAGATAGTATCCATCGGAGGATGAGGTAACTTCAAGCCCAAGAAAATAGCTGAGAGTGCCCAGATATTTCATCTCAAAATGCTGACTAAGGAAGTGCTGAAGAGAGCGAATACCTGCAGAATCATCGTAATAATCATATCATCAACATAAAGAAGAATAAGAGTGATACCAGCAGAAGATCGTCGGACGAAGAGAGCAGTGTCATGAGGACTCAAAGTGAAACCCTGCTGAGCAACAACTGAGCTAAACTTTTCAAACCAAGCTCGAAGAGCCTGCTTGAGGCCATAAAGAGCACGACGAAGTCGACAAACTTGATTACCGGAGTGTGGATAGCCAGAGGGTGGTTGCATGTACGCTTCTTCTTGGAGATCTCCATTTAGGAAAGCTTTCTTTACATCCATTTGATAAAGAGGCCAACGACGAACAGCAGCCACAGCAATGAGACATCTGACAGATGTAAGACGAGCAACAGGAACAAAAGTTTCCTCATAGTCAATGCCATACTCCTGAGTAAAGCTTTTGGCAACTAGGCGAGCCTTGTATCATTCAACAGATCCATCAGCCTTGGTCTTGATCTTGTAAACCCACCGACAACCTACTACAGACTGATCAGAAGGCAAATCAACCATATCCCAAGTGTGATTCTTATGAAGGGCATCTAGTTCTTCATTCATAACTTGCTGCCAAAGAGGGTCAGTATGGGCCTCACGATAGGTGTGAGGTTCATAAAGGGTGGCAAGAGCAAAAGAGCAGTGATAATCAGTGATATAAGAAGGAGGAATGCTTACCCGAGTAGAACGACGAAGTTCAGGACCAACAGGAGACTCAGGACAAGGTGGTGCGACAAGCTCCAAGACAGATGGGTCAAATGTAGGGGAGAGAACCGGAGATGAGTCATCTGGAGAGGCAGCCGATGTCGAAAAATCCTCCACAAGTTCAGGATAGAGAGGGAGAACAAGATCCGTAAAAATAGGAGACTCAGAAGACGATGATGTAGGAAACTGCTGGAGACTCGTGAAAGGACGATGTTCCCAAAACTCAACATGACGGGAGACACGAAGACGATGAGAAATGGGATCATAACAGCGAAACCCCTTTTCAGATACACCATAACCAAGAAAACAACAGAGACGAGCACGAGGCTGGAGCTTTATGCATTCATAAGGAGGAAGAGAGACAAAACAAGCACAACCAAAAATCCGAAGAGAGGAGTAGTCAGGGGATTAACCATAGAGAAGCTCAAATGGTGATTTGTTGTGTATGGTTGGTGAAGGAATACGATTAATGGTGTACACAGCAGTGAGTGCGGCCTCACCCCAAAAGCGCTCAGGAAGAGAGGCAGAAATGAGAAGGGTGCAAACAACATCAAGAATGTGACGATGTTTTCATTCTACACGACCATTTTGTTGAGAGGTGTAAGGACAGGATCGCTGAGTAAGAGTCTCATGACTGTCTAAAAAGGATAGGAAAGATTTATCATTATATTCTTGAGCATTATCTGATCGAAAGACTTTGACGGTGCGATTGAACTGTGTTTGAATCATTTTATGAAATGTTTGGTAAATAGACACAAATTCAGACCTATGATGAAGCAGATAAATCCAAGTATATCGAGAAAAATCATCCACAAATATGACAAAATATCTAGATCACCCCTCAGTAGGAACAGGTGTAGGACCCCATATATCAGAATGTATAAGATCAAAAGGTGCCGAAGAAAATGAGACACTATTACTAAATGGCAATTTTGTTTGTTTACCAAAATGACAGGAAGTACAATCAAATTTTTGAAACTGAATTGAACCTAAATGACCTTGAGAAGCTAACAACTGAAGACGAGATAAGGATGGATGACCAAGACGAGCATGCCATAGATCAGGTGAGGGGGTGGCAATAGTAGCAGCGGCCGAAGCAACTTATGAAGGAATCTTCAAGTTATGAACCTCAAACATACGACCAACCTTACGGCCTGTTCCAAGCACTTGACCCGTCCGGGGATCCTGCACATACACACCATGATTAGTAAAAAGAATATCTATGCCTAATTCACAAAGTTGACCAACAGAAAGTAAATTGAGAGACAACTTTGGGATATGAAAAGTGTCATTAAGAGATAAACCAGGAGAGGAGATTTTTCCTTTATGACTAACAGGCATAGGAGTTCCATCAGCAGTGTAAATAGTGATAGGATGTTCTAAAGACGCCTTATCAGAAAATTGGGATTCATCAGGAGTCATATTGTTACAACATGCAGTATCAAAAAACCAAGGTTGTTTACCTGAGGTGACAGAAAGGGCAGTGGAAGTTCGGGATAAAACCTGTTGAATTACTGCCTCAATATCAGCCGTAGTAAGTGAGGAAGCCAAAGATGGACCTGTAAGAGCCGATGGAGCTGAAGGACATACAGCAGCTGCCTGAGGAAAAGAGGTTTTATTCTACTCTTGCAAAAATTTCTGTAGTTTGCGACAAACTGAGATGTCATGGCCTTTAGCACAGCAAAACTAGCAGCGAGTACCTTTGGAAGACTGAGAGGTGAGTAGCCCAGAGTTTATTCCCGGAGGAGCAGTGAATGCGGCAATAGGAGGCTGTAGAGATGGTGTAGCCAATACATGATTAGAGGATGACATGTGATGAGTAGGCCGACGGTTCTCCTCAGAAATAAGCTCCTTGACTGCAGTATCAAGAGAAGGAGTAGGAGACCGGCTAAGCAGAGAGGCTCTAGTAGGTTCAAAATCCTCACGTAAACCCATCATAAAATGCATAAATTGACAGCGATCCCGATACTTGACAAAGAGCTCAATGTCCTTAGAACACACTAGTGGAGGATCTGCAGCGGAGAGTTGTTCCCACATAGTAGAAGTCTGAGAATAAAAATCAGAAATAGACTGACCTGTCTCTTGGCGCATTTGATAAAGCCTTGATTCAATGTGGAATTCCAAAATTGAATCATTAGTGCAATTATAACGATCGGCAAGAAATTTCCAAGCAGCCGTAGCAGTCTCAAGATGAGGAAGAAGATTATGAATGGAGGGAATAGAAGTATTGATAAACCAAGACAAGATCTTACTCTGAATACTTTCCCATTCCTCCAGACGTTCTTCATAATCATCCACTATAACAACAGTCTTCGATGCATCTGCAGCAGCTGTAGCGTTGGACTGAGGGCTTGGTACTGGCTTAGGGATTGAACCAATCACATATCTCCACAGTTTACGACCCTTGAGAAAGATAGACATATTCTGAGACCATGCATGATAGCTAGTAGGACCATCCAACACAATGGTAATAGGACGAATGATATCTCGTTCGTTTTGTTGAGCCATAATGAAGAAATGGAGCCAAAAATCGGAATCTACGCGAAAAACTGAACAAGACATACCTTTTTTTTTTTCTTTTGGTCAACGGTCAACGGTATGACGTGGCAGGGCTAACGTGGCAGTAGGGCTGACGTGGCATGTGATGTCACTTTAGGGCTGACGTGGCAGGATGAAACAGTAATTTACCAATTGAGGGATAAAACGGTAATTCACCAAATAGGGGTACAAACTGTAATTGTACCAGCGAGAGAGGTGGGCGGCATGTGTTCAACTTGTTGGGGAGCATGCGGAGCCGATGGCTGGCCGATGACCGCGATTCCGGTGGCATTGGAACCAGAAGAAGGAGACGGTCCAGATGACAGTGGTGGTGAGTGAAACAAATCAGCAACGGCGGCGGATCGGATGAAAAAGGAAGGCGGGATGGCTGTGGCGCCTATTCGGCTTGCTGGGGAGCGTGCGGAGCCGGTGATTGGCCGATGACCGCGATTCCGGTGGCGTTGGAACCGGAAGAAGGAGGCGGTCCAGATGGCAGTCGTGGTGAGCTGAGAAAATCAGCGACGGCGGTGCAGCACGAAGGACAGCCGAGAGTCGATGAGATCCGGGAGTTGCAGGGATTGTGGTAACGGCGGTAACTCGCTTCTGACAATGACTACTGGATGAAGACGAGGGCAGCGGAAAAACGCCGGAGATGTCCACAGGAACCAGAAAATCAGAGAAAAAGTTCTAATACCATGTTAACAATATAAAGTGTGTATATTGATGTGTATCGAACAATGTACAATAGAGAGCCTTATATAGTCTAGATATATGTACAGCACAAGTAATGGGCTGAGCCCAATGGGCTAATCTAAACTATACACTAGCAACACTTAATTACATCGTTAAGGTTGTGAGGTTGAATCAGGTCGGTTGAAATTGTAAATTCCAGTCGTATCCCATTCTTTTAAATATTTAATTAATTATAATAAATAAAATATATTTAAAAAAGGGCAAACAAATCAAGTTACTTTTTTGTTGTTGAATAAAAAAGAGGCAAAAGATGAACAATTATATCAATAAATCTTGAGAAACAGAAGATCGAATCAACTCAGGAGTGTGATAAATTCACATCCTATCAATCATCGAATTCACGCAAATTGAGCTAAAAGATGGCAATCAAATTGCCTTTCCAAGGAATAAAAAGAACTTTAATCAAGTTCTGGCTATGCTCTCATGTTTGGCTTCATTATTCTTGACTAGGTTCTAATTTTTTTTTTAAATATCATTCTTGACTAGGCTGATTTTTCAATTGTACTGTAAAGATTCTATTAAAGTCGTTTGTGGAAGTAATAAAGTGAGTGAAATTTTTTATCTTAGTTGTTTTCCTTTTGTCTCATGGCTATTTGAATGTTTATTTTCTCCTCCACCAATCCCAAGAGTAAAAAGTTTAGGAGAGGGAGATGAGTCAGAAGGCTTCTCCATCCAAGTGCTCGGTTTTAAGACTATTTGTAGCTTTAGTTAATTCCTAGAAACAAATATAGGCGTTCTGAAATACTACTTGTATTATTTTTCTTAATGTGGCATTAAGTTTTGTTCCCGAAAATTTAAGAACTACTAACAGCAAAGGATTGCATTAATATATCTATCTATATTTTTTTTTGTAGATGAGCTCGTTACAAACCAACCTAATGCATATACAAATAAAATCTTCAATCAAGTTATGAGTGAAGTTATTGGTTCGAAGACTGATGTATCTACTCTGACTTATGGTCTTGGGATCGGTCAATAGAAAAAGGTAAAAACTCTTCTCAATTAAAGATATTGGAGGATGAGAGAATCCAAAAAGAGGCAGCAAATGAAAAGATAAAACATTTTGAGACTGAAATGAATGGGTTGACATCCCAACTTAAAGAGATCGATGGAGAAATTGAAATCTCAGTTTGACTCATTTTGGTGATGTTTCAACACCAATTTCCAAATTCATCTGAATCTATGTTTCATTAGTGGATTTTATACTTTTATTTAGCTTAGAACATTTTTTTAATTTCATCATGTGATTAGATTGATGACTCATGTATCAACTTTCATTATCCTATTTCTTATATATTAATTTTAGAATATTAAATATTATATTTATTTAAATTTGATCTTAAATTAAATATAAATATTATATGTCTTTTTATATGTTTTTTTATAGATTTATCAATTTAATAGAGTATTAGCATTACTGACAAATATAACCATAATTATTATATCGCTATCAAAATAGAGTCTAAAAAAGTCTTAAATTTGAAATGTCATATTGTTAACTGTTACTAAGTTTGTGTAGAGTGACCTAAATTAAGGTAATTTATTATCTCTAGATTTGTAAATAATAACACAAGTTTTAAACAATTAATTGCCACAAAGTTCACATATAATGACTATATGCGATTAACCGTTACTAAAATTTTATACAGTGACACAAATTACATATGATTAACTGTCACTAAATTTGTATACAGTGGCACAATTTTCATATAATTAACTGTCACTAAGTTTCTGTATAGTGACAAATTTTTTTAATGATTAATAGTCACTATATTTGTAAATAGTGACATAATATTTAAATAATAAATTGTCACTAAATATATGCATAGTAACAAATTTTTAAATAGTTAACTGTCACTAAATTTGTACATGGTGACAAAAATGTTATTTCGTCACTCTTAAGGTTCCCTAATAATGTATCACTAAAAGTCATGGTTTGTGACATATAAAATTCTGTCACTAACCAGAGTGACGAGATGACTTTAATCGTCACTAGTACTTTTAGTGACGGAGTTAAATGTGACAACTTTATAGTGACACTTTTTATGTCACAATATTGATATTGTGACAAATTTTTCTTTTTTAATATCTTATATTTTTTGTCACTACAGGTCACTTTTCTTGTAGTGGATCATGACAAGAAGGGGAGATATCTACTTCCATA
The DNA here is from genome assembly GCA_003430845.1 of Xanthoceras sorbifolium. Lineage (NCBI taxonomy): Eukaryota > Viridiplantae > Streptophyta > Magnoliopsida > Sapindales > Sapindaceae > Xanthoceras > Xanthoceras sorbifolium. The sequence continues at coordinate 18,885,169 of CM010608.1, read as the reverse complement.
ATAAGGGGAGAAAACTACCCACACATGCTGATAAATGTGCATGGTGGGAATTGAACCCTCATCACTAAGGTAGGAGGGAAATGGACTAACCACTTTACTATAAGTGGATGTACGATCTATCAAAAGATCTATCGATCAATATTTTACTATAAGTTGTTAGTCATACCCAATAGAAAACTTTATTTAAATTTAGGTGTAAATATATTATATGTCTTCCTTGGCATTGCAGTTGCATCTGACCTTGCATTACCTGGCCAAGCTTAGAGATGCTATAACAACTCTTTGTCTGAGTTTTATCGGTTTTTAAGAGTATTTGAGTTTAAATGAAACATTTGACTTGGTTGTATAATAAGAAAAAAAAAATAACAAATCTTTATCATCTAATTAATGCATAGAAAAAGTCCAGATAAAACTCAAATCATTACTGAATTCAACCAAATCTGCGTACAAATCCTCGGAAATGGAAAATAATGCCTTTAATATGTATGATGCTCAAAGATACAATTGCAACTCTTTCGACCACAAATCTTCTTTCTCAACTTGTAAAAATTATGTGGTTCAAACTGCGTGTTACAATTAATAAAATAAAAATAAAAATTCGAAGGTTACCTAATCATTTATTTTGGGTTGGTGTTACTTTGGGTGCTATGAAAGTGTAACAGAGACTTCACCAATTGTGAAGATGGAAAAGTCAGCATCAAGTTTTCATTTTCTATCAACTGCTAATGAAATATTTAATGCTGCGAATATCAGTTAAACCTACTAATCAATTATGTGTGTGCCTATTTGAAAAAAATCTTTAAGGTATGAGACGGTGAGATATAGTAGATGTAGATTATTAACGTATATATATGATGTAATGTATCTTATCAAATCAAAAACTTATTGTAGTAAGAAAAATAATACTGCGGAATATGGTGTTGGTTATCATCGTTCTCTCAAAATATAATAATATAAGTTTTTGTGTAAAGTTCGAACTACCTTGCTTCAGTATCAGTTCAAATATCAAATCACAATTGTACAATGATCCAAATCAAAGTTTAAAACCCAGAGTGTTTAATTTTATTTTTCTCTTACTTTATGAATACCTTTCCATGTTAAAATGGATGTTTATTCTAGATAATCAAATACAAACAAATTAGACGAGATGGGGTTGTTGTTGTAGTATTGTCCCTCACACTTAATTACATCGTTAAGGTTGTGAGGTTGAATCAGGTCGGTTGAAATTGTGGATTCCAGTCGTGTCCCATTCTTTTAAATATTTAATTAATTATAATAAATAAAATATATTTAAAAAAGGGCAAACAAATCAAGTTACTTTTTTGTTGTTGAAGAAAAAACAGGCAAAAGCTGAACAATTATATCAATAAATCTTGAGAAACAGAAGATCGAATCAACTCATCAGGAGTGTGACAAATTCACATCCTATCAATCATCGAATTCACCGCAAATTGAGTTAAAAGATGGCAACCAAATTGCCTTTCCTAGGAATAAAAAGAACTTTAATCAAGTTACTTTTTGATTAAGCAAAGCAAGTTCAATTATCACTAATCCATATTTAGATGACTAAGCTACTGACTTCATCAACATAATTACAACTCAAAGACACTAGAAGCATGATTTACAGCAGAAGGTAATAGTATTAAATAGTAAATGCTACTACAAACAAACAATTTAATAAAAATTCTATAACGAAACTACTTAGTTATTAAAGAATTTTCTAAAATTTAATTTGATATTTAGAACAATAGTCTTTATAAACAACTATATACGAGATAAAATTGAAAATTGGTAAACTATAAGGGATAGTTTAGGGGAAAAAAGAAGAATATATCATGTGAAATTTAGTGGTTTTATATCAAGTAACAAGTGATTTTAGAAAATATTTCAGTCATTTTTGTCACTTAATGAAATAAACAAAATCTGTGAATGGATTTCATTCTGATCGATAATGGCTCGAGAAGTGATAATGTGAACAAAATAAAAAAAGGTCTAAGTTTCATGTAGATACAGCAAAATTAGAGTTGGACAGTTTCCCAAAAAGTCAAAGAATGGTATCTATTTAGAGTTTGAAACTTAGATTATAATTTTCATGTCAAATCTATTTTAATATGTGATAGTTGTGGATTACTAATACATAAGGCAGTAGCACGTCACTTGTAGTAAAATTATTAGTGCACTTCCCTCTCACTTCAGTATTGAGGGATTCGATTCCCACCATGTGCATGTGTGGGTAGTTTTTTCTTCTTATTGTGTGAGTAGTGTTCTCCCGCTATGAGAATAGATATCCGGGTCGCGCGTTTAGTGGTTAATCTCGACAAACATTTTGTATGTCAATTATTTTTTATTTAACCAACTCATAGACTAAAATTAAATACACGGTATGACAAAACGCACGGCATGATCTGTATGTATGTCATCAATAATAGTAATGGAGACAGATATATATAATTAGAAGATACTCAAAAAGCAAGCTGCAGGCAAAGTAGTCTACAAAAAAAAAAAAAACAATGGAGTACTTGAAGGAAGAAGAAGAAGCAGCAGAGCCAGTGAGCCCAACGGGACAATATTTGAATAGCGAAGCTCTTTCGCTTTGTGTTCTTGGTGTTTTGGAATCGGGAGTCCCCATAACTACGGATGATTCTCAAGTGGAGTCGTTGGTGAAGGATGTGTTTCTCCCCACCAACCCACGTTTCTCCTCCATCATGGTATATATGGATGCATGTCATGGACTTTTGAGTCAGATTTTTTCTTTTTTATTTTTTTAATTATGCTTGCAATAGATTTTGAATTTTCTATCTAAAACATATGTGTACACAATTACACTAATACCATGTTATGTTGATTACTACTAAATTCAGAATTTGAACACTATTGTATTCCTCACTTTAGTTAATTATATATATGGTACTAATAAGCTGTGGAAACTTCGACGTGCATGCGGGTACAGGTTGAAGACAAAAATGGAGAAAAATTATGGAAGAAGGTTGAAGTGAAGATCCAAGACCATATAAAAATTCCCATTTTCCCCTCTGGAATGTCACCAGAAACTTATGACAAGTACCGTGATGACTATATTTCAAACATAGCAATGGAAAAATTTCCGAAAACCAAGCCTTTATGGGAAATTCATATAATAAAATACCCTACAAGCAGCAACAATGCAGCTGGTACCGTAATCTTCAAGCTTCACCATTCGATTGGCGATGGATTCTCTTTGGTTGGAGCTCTTCTTTCATGTCTGCAAAGGGCTGATAATCCTTCTCTTCCCTTGACTTTTCCTTCTGCTCCTTTGCGCTTGAGAAGAGACAGTACTAACAGCAACTGCACTGGTTGTTTCAAGAACGTGTCCAAACTTTTATCAGTGGTTTCTAATACGGTATCAGATTTTTCTTCAAGTGTTATGAAGAGTAGTTTTCTTGAAGATGATCGAAGTCCAATACGATCTGGGGATTCAGGAATTGAGTTCCGGCCGATCGCAACGGCAACGACCACCTTCTACCTTGATCAAATCAAGCAGATTAAGACCACTGTTGGAGCGGTAATATGGTCTTACTGATCACTTTCTTCTTTAATATGTTAATAGTTTATCAATTTCCAATGCCATTTTTTTATCGACTTGATGTTAATATTAATTAACAGACTGTAAACGACGTGGTTGCGGGAATAATCTTACTGGGGACTCGATTATACATGAAAGAGATGAGACATGACTCGACCAAAACGAATTCAACGGTGTTAGTGTTGTTCAACACCAGAGAATTTCGCAGTTACGTTCCCGTTAAAGATATGGTGAAATCCGATGCTAAGACACCTTGGGGTAATTATTTTGCATTCTTGCATGTACCGATTCCCAAATTAACTGATAACGGTAATTCCAAGTTGTCGAATAATTATAATCCACTGGAATTTGTACGCAAAGCTCGAAAAATCATTAATGCCAAGAAAAGCTCCTTGGGTGCTTACTTTACTGGCAGACTTCTCCAGATTTTGAAGAAACTTAGAGGCCCTGAGGTACCAGTTTCATTGACTTATTATTTTTGCTATACATTATTAGATTGACATATGTTTATTTTTAATCTTGAATTTTGATGTTGTGACAGGCAGCGGCTAGATATATTCATGGGACTATAGAGAAGTCAAGTATGGCAATTACCAATATGGTTGGGCCAGTGGAACAAGTGGCTTTGGCTAATCACCCCGTTGTAGGCATCTACTTTGTGGTTGCTGGTGCACCCCAGGTATATATCATATCACATGTCAAAGTTATTTATTTGAAAGCAACTGTTTAAATATTCATAATAAGTCATTTCTAAATTTGCTCAGAAAAATTCTTCTATTAGTAAAATTTATGAAAAATCAATCATTTTAAAATTTATTTATTTATGCTCTCCTAGAAGCAAATTTGCCTCTCTCTCTCTCTAGAAATATATAAAATAAGGTGATTATAACTTGTTTTGATGGGATTTGCAGTCGCTGAGCGTAACAGTAATAAGTTATATGAGAAAGCTAAGGGTAGTTGTGGTAGCTGAAAAAGGATTCATTGATGCCCACAAGTTGAAATCCTGCATTGAGAATGCTCATCAGATGATATCCGAAGCTGCTTTTAATAACAATTGAATCTACACGTATACACACACTCAGATTTAAGAGCATGACACTAATATATATATATATATGTGTGTGTGGGTGGTCCAATTTCATGTAACGTTTTGGGCCACCTTCTTGTTGCAAATCAAAATCAACTACTTTATGCATATATACATAGAGAGAGAGTTTCAATTCCCTTTTTATTCTATATACAAAAATAAAATTGAAGACAAAACTATATTTAAAATACAATAATCAACCATAAGTTATACTTCATATAAGTTGAGCACGAGCATTACACTCTTAAAACGTTCAATTTCCAATTTATAGGATAATTGAAACAATTAAATGCCTACTTATATCCACGATAAACACTCAATAATAATAAAAAAAATAAATCTTATATATATTAAAAAAATTAAATGTTGGGTGAGGAATAAATACACATAATAAAGCTTCAAAATCCTCGACAGTAAATAGTGTGATCTGAGACAAAATCTGTATATGGTTGGACATGAAAATTGTAATTTTATTTATTATTATTTTATAATATTGTCTAAGAATGAATTTCCTGTGCTGCTTTAAGTATTATCTCAAAGGCATTCCCTATGCATTCTTGGAATTTGTTGGGGTCTAAGAATCCTTTCTCTGTTCCCACAGCAATTCTCAGCTTTCCCATGTAACTCACCATTGTAATTGTAAGACTCTTCAGTTCCATCAAAACATTTATTAGATAATAACAATAATAATAATAAAAAGGAAGGAAACCCTAATTATTAATTTCATTAAAATTTTAATTACCTGAGGAACGCCCACCACCATGAAGTAGAGACCATTGATTGGATGATCAGCCAAAGCCATCTGTTCCACTGGTCCTATCAAGTTTGAGATCGTCATGCTTGAGTTTTTCAGGGTGCTGTGGATGTATCTAGCTGTTGCCTGTTACACCACCCAGTAATAAAATATATATCATACAAGTTAGTTAAAAATTTGTGAACATATATAACACATGGTACTAGAGCATGCATGCGTACCTCAGGGCCTGTAAACTTCCTCAAAGCCTCGAGAAGGCGTCCGGTGAGATTAACCGCTAGAGAGCTTCTCTTTCTCTTGATTACTTTCTGAGCTTTGAGGACAAATTCAAGTGGGTTTGGAGATTCATCAGTATGATCAGTTGATTCTGGTATCGATATGTGCAAGAAACCGAACTGGTTGCCCCATGGAGACTCAGCATCAGGTTTCACCATATCCTTCACACACTTGTACCCTCCAATGTCTCTTGTATTGAGTAACACCAGTGCTGTTGAATGTGCATTCTTCTTTAACTTGTGGTTATTCGATGATTGCATGTACAATCGAGTACCAAAGAAGATTATTCCCGTAACTACATCATTTATTGTCTGTTTAAAACGGATGAAGAAATAATCAAGAAATTATAAAAATAAAATTAAAGGTTATACAAGTCTTGTAACATATGTATATTATCATTTTCGACATCAAAATTTAAATACAAGTAAGGTCAAAAATGAAGAACACATATAATTGAACCAAAACATAATTGTGATTTTGAGATTTGAAATAAAGTGTTTGTTTTACTTTTTTTTTATTTTTTTTATACATATGTCAAAATTTGATTACATATTTACATGTAAGAAGACCAAATCAACTGGTATAGGCAACCTAACTACCTCAATAAGGGAATATATGAATTTATGTTCCAACTAAAAAATTTCTGTATTATTTAAACAAAGAGTAAATAACACCTACCTCCCTTAAGGTTTGTTCAATTACAGGTAGAACAACTTTTGGGTTTATTGATAAAAAATTTACCCTCTTTTGGTTTTGTTTAATTACAGGCGAAGTCAACTTTTAGCCTACTCTTCAAATTTTTGACAAATAACTCTCCTGACCAATTGATATATTTGACCAAATTTTACTAAGAACATGAGAGGTGTTTGTCAATAAATGATAAAATTGACTCCGCTTGTAATTGGCAAAACCTTAAGAGAAGTCTACGCAATTAGTGCTTAAACAAATGTTGCATGCAAATTTAAGGTGAAAATACGAAAATAATTGTGTACTCTAATTGTTTCTCGTATAATGACTAGAGTAGTCACCTAAAAATTTTTAGTGCTCGGTGGTGGGCGACCACTTTATATCAGACCCAACTACCATCCAAAGAGTAGTTGTTTTCAGAGAGTAGAAAAAGAAGATGAAAAGTAGACCCTGGCGGCAGGCCATTCTTCAAAGCTAGCAACAATGACTTTACAATACAAATTGGGTCGCATCATTAAAATTCAATACATGGTTATTTTGGTTGGAAACTCTTTTGTACTGCGTACCTTCATTTACTTTCATAGTTTTTCAAGCCAGCTATCTAGTATAGTACTGTAGTTGACAAGCACAGCAAGCACGACAATAAATTATCTATTTTAAAATCAATACCATTTATCGATATTCGATGAATTTAAAAACCACTTCTTAAAATGTTACAAAAATATAAACAAATTAAAAGTTGGTGAAACTTCCCATAAATTTTCAGACAAATTTCAATAACTGCTCGAAAGTATAGTAGTAAACAAAAGAATGTTGATCTTACCACACCAAGCTTGGTCTTAATTTCTTTGATGTGATCAAGAGAGAAAGTAATTGTTGTAATTGCAATAGGCTTGAACTCCACTCCTGGATCGCCAGATCGTATTGGCGTTCTATCATCTTCAACACAGCTACTCTTCAAAAGGCTCCATCCAAAGTCCGATAGAGTGTTGTAAGCTGAAGACAGGAATCTAGGAACATCTGAAAAAATGCTGCTACTAGCGCTATCTGAGTCCATTTTTGAAGGCCATTGCAGAGTAGGAAATGTCAAGGAAAGAGAAGGGTTGTCAGCTCTCTGTAAGCAAGAAAGAAGAGCCCCCATTAAAGAAAAGCCATCGCCAAGTGCATGGTGGAGTTTGAATACCACGGTTCCAGCTGCATTTTTTGTTGGGTATTTGAAGATGTGAATTTCCCATAAAGGTCGGCTTTGTGGAAGCTGCTCCATTGCTGTTCTCGATAAGTATTCGTTTAGATAATCGTCATATGATTTTAGTGACAATCCACTAGGAAAAATAGGGACGTTCACATGATCTTTGAGATTCACATCAAATTTCTTCCATTTTTTCACTCCATTTTTGTCCCTCACCTGATTTCACAGTACACACTTCCAAAACTTAATTAGTATCATTTTAACGTGAAAAAACAAAAAATAGAAAAAAGATGGAAGTGTAAGTCAGCAATGTTTTATAAGTACGATAGAGAGCCGGACTGACAAATGTTGGAAATCAAGTGCAACAAGCCCTTTTATGAAGACAATATATTGTCAGATACATGGTAGATGATCAGAGGACCATTTCTTGATAGATGATACCCAGAGAATTCCCTTTTGCGACCAATCAACATCTTTTACAAGAAAATTTAACACAAACATAGCCTCCTTTTGGGTAAAAAAACACATGCAATCTTCTCATCGGCCTTTTGTGAACATTAAACATTAGCTTTTCGAAAGTAAAATGTAAAAGAGACGGAGAGAGAGTACCATGATGGAGGAGAAGCGAGGATTGATGGGAAGGAACACATCTTTAAGCAAAGACATGGTTGAAGAATCATCAATGGGGATCTCTGATTCCAAGATAGCAAGAACACATATAGAAAGCACTGAGCTGTTGAAGTATTGGCCAGTTGGGCTGACTGGTTCTGATACATCATCCTTCAAGTACTCCATAGTTTTCTCCTCTTCGTGAAGACCTTCACTTCCCATTTTATGACACTGAAGTGTTTATAACTTAAAATGATTAATTTCTATACCTGTTACATTCTATCCAAGTGACCTGGTGCATGTATTATGTATATGACTCACTCAAGGGTAGTTGGGGAAATTCCTTATTGGGCTTTTGGCTTTATAATTATGATTCATGTGTATGCAAAGATGAACTGTCTTATCTTCAAAAAAAAGATGTACTGTCTTATGGTGGGTGGAAACCTACTGTGATATTAATGACTATCATCAATGCGTTATCTAATTTAAGGTCGGTAGAGTGCCTCAACTACCAGAGTCCCCTCTAAGATCATTTTTTCTTGATACACACTATCTTCTTGTTCTTCACTAGATCTTCTCTATTCTTAATTATTTCTCTCCTTTGTTAGATACTACCCTGAAATACCATAAAGAAATAAAAAGAAACTTTTTAGGCCATTTGATCCTGCCCATTTAGATTGATCGAACAACTGGTCCAATCCCTCTCGGTGAGCTGAACATGGAAACAAGTCGAATGATAGTCTATTTCCAAGCATAATCCTGTCTACCAAACCGCGCATGCATATAATTCATTGAAATTCAAGGTATGAATTGAGTGGTGTACCCAACCATTAAAAATGTAATATATCATAAGAAATTCATATACATTACAAGAAAATATATATATTTGCCACTTATATATCACATTTTCAATTACATTTTCAGTGCACCAATTCCGGCGGATTGAAGATTTTCTCAATTCGGGATTTGGATACAGTGAAAAGCTCATCAGGTACAGGGACAATACAGCTTTTTTTTTTTTTTTTTCAGGGACACGACAGCTGGCACATATGTTAATGCATAAAGTTGCGTCATAAAAGGAGCAGTTGTGTTTATATGCACAGCAAAAGTTTTAATCTTGGCACAGATCTCTGGGAGTCGCGATGACGACAAAGTTCTTTGTCAAGTAGAATTAATATTTGGCAGTTATTTTGCTAACAGGGATGAATTAGAATTATGAAAACCACCTTATAATCAACATAGGCAGAAATGAAAGTAAAGGACATATATATATATATATATATATATATATATATATATATTAATGTAGGACCCAATACGTTATATGTATGATCAAAATTATGCACATAATTACAGAGGTCTATTCAAATTTCCAACAAAGATTCAACCATTCTAAACCCATGATGCTCTGGGAGAGGTTTGTTTCCCGGCCGAATAGGGATTATCACTTCCAAACCTGAAATGTGATTAAAGAGAGATATAAGTCATTCTAGAAACATCTACATCAACAAAATTCTAAATAAATGCTAGAAATAAACTAAGCACAAAAAAACCAAAACAAAAAAAATTGCATAAAATAACAAATAACTATGATAAATTAAAAAGACTTAACAATCAATTGTTGATCAACAAAGCTGGGTACACAAGGCTTGGCAGTCTACTACTAGGATTCCTACTGGGGTCCAATTATCTGGTAAATGCAATATTCAAACCCTAGAAGTGGCATTACTGATTTGCTATTACCAAAAATTCAATCCACATAAACGATATCAATTTCAGAGGATCTCATAATTATTCCAAGATGTAAAAGGAGATTCATATGTATAAAAGCAGCTTTCAGACTAGTAACAGTATATTACCAGCAGCCCTTGCAGCAACAGCTTCTTGAAAGACATCCGTCACAAATAACATGTCTGCTGGTCTATCTACTCCTACGGTTCGCAGAATGTCAATGTAACTATGTGTTTCATCTTTCTTTCTGAACATTGAGATTAAGAAAATAAAATATCACAAAAACTAGGTAAGTGAATATATAACACTTAAAAGACAGTATCACGAGAATATAACATACCCCACTGTGGTGTCAAAATATCCACAGAAGTATTTTCTCAGATCCCCATAATTTGAATTGGCAAATAGAAGCTGTTGTGCTTCCCTGCTATCACTTGAATATATGTACACCTTAAATAGGAGATGCACCAAAAATTAGCATGGCAAATGGTAATATATTCAATAACAGCTTTCCCAACATGTACAGCTTCAGAGGAAGTGATGTATCTGTGTTCCCAAAGCAAGCATTTTAATGGTGATCAACGTGCGTTCACAAGGAACAAAGAGTTGGCTAGATATTGTTGTAGCTTAACACAATCCTTATGACAATCCACAAAGAACACAGCCTTGAATCCACCAGAGAAATAAGGGACTCTCACAGAAAGTTTATTAATTTTGAATCTTCACTTCTGCTCGTTTTAACTACTAGATACATTCTTAGAGACTGCTAATTAAGTATAGGACAAGAGTTAAAAGAAAAAAAAAACAAAGTAAATATATCAGAGTATCCTAAAAGAATTAAAATATCCAAACACAAAAATCATTAGTAATAAAATTACAATTACAACATTTTATATTAACATTCCAAATATAGCTACGATTGCATGTTATATGTCTGCACAAAAATATCAAGAATCATTAGAGATCTAATGTGCATGAATATTGGAATAACTATGACAATTGAAAGCCAGAGAGATACAAAATAATAATAAACTAATAAAGTATAAAGAATCACCACAAAGTTGCCATTAACATTATTATTATTAGAGAACTTCGATTGCTTGTGCAAGAAATCAATATTTCAAGATCATTTAATTAATTTATCAACTCCTCCAAGCTCCCCCTTTTTTTCTTTTTTCTTTTTCCTTTGGTTTCATTTAGTGCCAGAACAATACATACCTTGATGCCCGCAGCTTGCCATCTCTCAAGAGCTTCTGGTACTTCATCAAATACAGCGCCAACCAGCTCATTACTTTGAAATCCATTTCTCCATATATGACCCTGAATATATAAGAACATAATGAGAATAACATCTAAGTATAACAGCAAAACCGTCAAGATTACCCCAGTAATAAGCTTACTTGCAGTTGTTTTAAGGCAGTGACTATCCTGTCAGCCTTGATCATTGATTCCACATTAGCAACTAAAGAAGCAATCACAAACTCTTTTCCAACATAATCTGGAGGAACAGGCACAGCTCCAACAACACCTTGATCCAAATCATTCTGGATCTGCAAAGAAAAGGAACTATGTTGAAACCAGCAAACTGTCTTTTCTCTTCAGAGGTAAAAATTTAAGCATAAAAAAATATGCATGACACGATTTCTAGTGACCCATTTCCAACCCCAGACTCAAACAGCCACCACCTCAGGACCTCCTATATACTTTCAAACAGAGATTCATATCGGAGGAAGATTAATAACCACCAGCAAAATGCATAATATATTTCTGTAACTGTATCAAGTCTCCTTTTTACTGCAAAATTTCCTTTAGTCCATTTAAGTCAATAAGATGTGTTTTTGACAAGCCAAGACACATGGAGCCATAAATACAGTTAACAAAAGACTCTTGGACTACACATTACTCTTTTTCCAAGTTTGAGAATCTATGTAGATAATAGCTTATATGAGAATATACACCTTTGGTTTCTTTGCTCCTTTGAATTATCCCTTCACATATCTTCAATAGGAAATGACAAGAAGTACCTCCCCAGGATACAATATTATATTTCACTAGAAAATATATACAGTGGTACCTAAATCGCGTTTAAGGAGATGTATTTTTTTTTTCTGATAAATCTTTGGAATTGCTACCCAAAGGCATATATAGAAGAACATAATACTGCAATTATTGAGTTGGACTGTCCAACTATCCAGGTTATGGAAATATTAGAAACCTAAGAGCTTGATAAACACCCACACCAGCCATTATTACAGAAAAAGAATCTTACTTGAGAACGCAGCAGATTAATATCATCTTGGGTTTCTTCAGTGTCATATGTAGCAGCTAAATGTTTTCCTACATTATCATGGGCATAGGCAAAGAGAATATTGCTAACAAATGATCGAGAGGTTGTTGTTCCTTCTATGTCAAGTAGGATACAATGCTGCACCATATACAAGGTTAAAAATAATAAATAAATAAATAAGACATAAGAATGACCAACTTTAATTGTAGAAATACTTGTCAGAAACTATATAAAAGAGAAGCCATGACACGTAGGAAAAACTTACTATTCCAATCCGGGATGGGGAAACACTACAAACTTACTTGTAAAGGCTCAATCATGTAATCAAAACTAAGAGATCCTGCTTTCAGACCCCTGTTGAAATTCATGCCACATCCCCAAACTCCATTGACATTACGAATCGTAGCATGACTTGGAGTAGACCAGTCCAATCCCAACTGATGAAGCTTGATAGCAGCATTGAAGAGGTAATGATAACATTCAGCCTGGTATAAAACTTCATATTAGGAAAACATTCAGACTCCACCCGACACAGACTGTACTGACCAGACAACTGAAGTACTCCAATTCAATTATTTTTTTTTTTTTTTTCCATTTGCACACACATTTCATCTAGCAGAATTACACATAATCATTGGAAATGCAGTGCATGTACAGAACCATGCAAAATTTCGAACTTTTAAAGTCTGTAACACAATGTGTGAGGTAAAGACCTAAGGAATAGAAGCAAGAGATTAGCTCTTGCTCAAACCACATAATATTATGTTGAGGACCTAGGTCTAGATCCAACAACAAACTCTAACTTGCAAAGCAAGTAACGCACACACACGATAGATTTTGAATTAGGTCACCTTATTTAGGGATTCCCAATTCTCTAGAACGCAGGTTATTTAGCCTTTGCCCTAGCCCAAGCCAATCCTAAGTATAACGCTCAAGAAAAGCCGAAATAATGTCTATGGTTGTTTAGCCAAAGACAGAGAAAACTGAATAGTACTTTGATAAATCTGATAACTTACAACCCTAATGATGATAAGCTATATATAGGAGATAGAATCCTCCTAATAAAAGCACTAGGAAAACAAAATAGTAAAAGGAATAAAACTCCTAAAACAAATAGTAATTAAACTAAACTAGAATAGGAAATTAAGATAAAGTCAAAAGCCTAAAAAATAGGAAACTGATTGGGACACGAAGTGCCAATGGTCACGGAATCACTGTTCACGCACAGAATCACTGTTCACGCACGAAATTACTATTCACGCCACGGAATTACTGTTTACGGATCAGTCTCTCGCTTCTCCTAATGTGGTCTTCATCAATCCCCCTTTCTTCAAGTATGCCCTTGCCCACAAGGGAAAATTCTGGGAACTTTGAAACCATGTCATCATAATCTTCCCATGTCGCCTCATCTCTGGGAAGGCCCCTCCATTGTATTAACACCTGCCAAACCTTTTCTTTTGGACAGTTGCGTTGCCAATGCCTATATTGTAGCGCCTCTTTCGGCTTCAGCACCATTCTTCCTTCATCATCGAATGACGGCAAATCCTCCGCAATCAAGTCTGGGCTCCCCACCTTTTTCTTTAATGATGAAACATGAAAAACCGGATGTAGTCGTGAGTTTGGTGGTAACTCCAATCGATATGCGACTTCTCCAATACGCTCTAGCACTTTAAAAGGCCCATAGTACCGCTGTGACAACTTCACATTGAACCTCTTCTTCAAGGACTTCTGCCGATATGGTTGAAGCTTGAGATACACCAAGTCACCTGGTTCAAATGACACGTCCCTACGGTTTTGGTCATAGTACTTCTTCATTCTTGCTTGAGCTCTGTCCAATTCTTTTTTTAGTTTGGCCATAATTTCGTCTCGAGTCATCAACTCTCTCTCTACTTCATCATTGGCCGCCGTCCCAATCTCATAAGTGCTCAGCCCTGGTGGTGTCCTGCCATAAATTACCTCGTAGGGACTCATGTTGATTGCAGCATGGTGAGTTGTGTTATACCAATATTCTGCCCATGGAATGAAGTCCTTCCAAGTTGCTTGCTCATGGTGGCAGTAACACCTCAGATATTGCTCTAGAGTACGGTTCACCACTTCTGTCTGTCCATCGGTCTGCGGATGATAGGATGAACTCGCCTTAAGCTTGGTACCCTGCAGTTTAAATAACTCTTTCCAAAAAGAACTCATGAACAATTGTCCCCTGTCAGTGACAATAGTTCGAGGGAAACCGTGGAGTTTAACCACATTATCAATGAAAGAATTAGCTACACTACTAGCTGTAAAAGGATGTTTTAATGGAATGAAGTGAGCACCCTTACTTAACCTGTCCACCACCACCAAAATCGCCTCAAATCCCCTGCTACTTGGCAGCCCCTCGACGAAGTCCATAGTCAAATCTTCCCAAATCCTCTCAGGAATGGGTAGAGGTTGTAGTAGCCCCATTGGTCGCCGTGAGTCATACTTAACATTTTGACATGTATCACACTCCATTACTTTTTTCTTCACTTCACTCTTGAGCCCTTCCCAGTAGAAAAAGTGTTTGATCTTCATGTATGTCCTCAGCCAACCCGAATGACCACCCTCTTTGCTTTCATGGAAGTGAGCAAGGATCTCATACCTTAATCCTGGCACATCAGGCACATACAGATAGGATTTATAGTACACCAGACCATTGTTTATCTTGTATCTCTCGACCCCCTCATCTTTGTTCTCCATTTTCTGGCAAATCTCTTGGGTCTTGGCATCCATCTTCACGGCCTCACGGATTTTATCCCATATTTTCCACTCTGCCCCACTCAATGCTGCTAGCCCTGGGCTTTCTTCCTCATACACGGTCCACATCATTGGACTACCTTCTTTTCGGGAAAGCGCATCAGCTACCTTATTTTCTTTTCCTGGTTGGTAGACAATATCATACTCAAATCCGAGTAGTTTTACCATAAACTTTTGTTGCTCGGGCGTTACTATCTTTTGCTGCAATAGGTGCCTCAACGCCTGTTGATCGGTAACAATGGTGAATTTTCTCCCCATCAAGTATGGCCTCCACACTTTCACCGCATGGATCACTGCTAGCATTTCTCGGGCATAAGTACTCCAAGCTTTTTTCATAGGTCCTAAAGCTTGAGATATGAACGCCAGTGGTCTTTTGTCTTGTACCAAAACTGCTCCTATACCTTCCCCACTAGCGTCGGTGTAGACCTCAAAGGTTTTGTTGAAGTCAGGCAATGCTAGTACGGGCGTCTGTGTCATTGCTCTCTTCAGGTTCTCAAAAGCAAGCTTGGCCTCATCGGTCCACTCAAAGTTGTCTTTTTTTAGCATGTTGGTTAATGGCCTAGCTATCAACCCGCAGTGTTTGACGAACCTCCTATAATAACCTGTCAACCCCAAAAACCCTCGCAGTGCTGACACATCTTTTGGTAAAGGCCAATCTACCATGGCTTCTACCTTTCGCGTATCCACCTTCACCCCCTTTTCTGAGATGAAGTGCCCCAGATACTCTAGTTTATCCTTGACGAATTCGCACTTGGACATTTTAATGTAGAACTGATGATGGTCAAGGATCTCCAGCACTATCTCCAGGTGAGATAAATGTTCTTCCATCGACTTTGAATAGATTAGAATGTCGTCGAAGAAGACTAGCACAAACCTCCTTAGGTGTGGTCGAAAGATCTCATTCATTGCTGCTTGAAAAGTCGAGGGGGCATTACACAACCCAAATGGCATGACGAGGTACTCATAGAGTCCTGAGTGAGTCCTAAAAGCAGTCTTGTGTACATCCTCCTCTCTCATGCGGATTTGATGATAACCCGCCCTTAGATCGAGCTTGGTGAAGACACTGGCGCCATGTAATTCGTCTAGCATCTCATCTACCGTTGGTATAGGGAACCTATCTTTTACCGTAGCTTCATTCAAGGCCCTGTAATCTGTGCAGAATCGCCATGTGCCATCTTTCTTCCTGACCAACAAGACCGGTGATGAAAACGGACTTGTACTCTGTCTAATCAGCCCACCATTTAGCATTTCCCCCACTTGCTTCTCTATCTCGCTTTTCTGGAAGTAAGCGTACCTGTATGGGGGCACATTGACAGGCTTTGACTCATCCTTTAGGGTAATGCGATGGTCAAAGTGTCTAGCCGGTGGTAAAGTTGTTGGCACCTTCAGTACCCGCAGGTGGCGGGCTAATAAACTGCGGACTTTTTCAGGTAGTCCCCGCATCTCTTCCTCTATAACCTCCATCTGCTCAGATTTGGTTCCCGTTGCTCGGCCATCATTGGTATTGATGATGGCAAAACATTGGGCACCCCCTTTGCAAAGTCGCTCCATCACATGCGCCTCACAATGCTTGATTTCTTTGGATGAGGTTGCGGTCCAGGACCTCTTTTTGCCTCCCAACTTGAACTTCATGGTCATAGTCTCGTAATTGGTCACTACTTCCCCGATACTCTTCAACCATGCGTTCCCCAAGACCACATCTAGCCCTGCAAGTGCCAAAACATGTAGCTCGGCCACTATTCGCACACCCTGCACATTCATCTTTACATTTTGATGTACCTCATCGCATTTCAATCGTTCACCGTTGGCTACTCTCACATCAAATGCTTCTATGGCTGTACCTTTCATCGGTTACTGGTGATGGCCCCCATTGATCTAGAAATTCTTGTTCGAAGGCTGTCCACCCCAATCTCTGTCGATCATGTTCATACTGGTCCTTCAACCATCTCCACTAACTATTAGCCTGCCCATCAAGATACATGCTCGCAATGTCTACTTTGTCTGCCCGGCTAATCTCATATACTCGGAAGTAACGGTTAGCTTTCTCCAACCACTCGTATGGGTCCCCTCCACTAAAGTGTGGAAATTCGATCTTTGGTTTCCTTGGCCCTTGGTTCCCTCGTCGGCCGGCCTCATAGTCATTATCTTCAAACTGTCGATTTATGGGTCTCTCCTGGTTTGGGTTTCCTCTGTAGTTCCTCCGGTTGTCCCTTCGGATTTCGTCTTCACTATTTGACCCATCCCTTTTGAGTCTCCTACCGACCCCAGGCCTCTGCCTCCTTTGATTTGGTTCGATCCACCTTTCAGCTACCCGGTCTCCTCGTTCCACTCGTCCTCCATGTCTATAATGAGCCGGGGGTCTATCTCTTTGATCGTATCTATCGTCCGACTCATATAATGGATTAGCCTGTGGTGGCCTTTCCCCATGAGTTCGTCTGTCCCCTTGTACAACTTCTTCTTCAACCCCCGGATCAACTCCTCTTGCCGGATGAAGTATCTCTAACCTGGCTAGCATATGTCCCACGGTTGTAGATAGTCTGGTCATCTCCGTTCGCACGTCTCTTATGTCGGCCTCTATGGTTTCAAAGCGGACTCTGTTGGGTTGATTGGACGTTGATGGTTGATCATTCTCGCTGGTTGACATCTTGATAATTCTCTCAATGAAAGCACCAAATTGTTGAGGACCTAGGTCTAGATCCAACAACAAACCCTAACTTGCAAAGCAAGTAACGCACACACACGATAGATTTTGAATTAGGTCACCTTATTTAGGGATTCCCAATTCTCTAGAACGCAGGTTATTTAGCCTTTGCCTTAGCCAAGCCAATCCTAAGTATAACGCTCAAGAAAAGCCGAAATAATGTCTATGGTTGTTTAGCCAAAGACAGAGAAAACTGAATAGTACTTTGATAAATCTGATAACTTACAACCCTAATGATGATAAGCTATATATAAGAGATAGAATCCTCCTAATAAAAGCACTAGTAAAACAAAATAGTAAAAGGAATAAAACTCCTAAAACAAATAGTAATTAAACTAAACTAGAATAGGAAATTAAGATAAAGTCAAAAGCCTAAAAAATAGGAAACTGATTGGGACACGAAATGCCAATGGTCACGGAATCACTGTTCACGCACAGAATTACTGTTCACGCACAGAATCACTGTTCACGCCACGGAATTACTGTTTACGGATCAGTCTCTCGCTTCTCCTAATGTGGTCTTCATCATATTAATAAAACACTAAATTAGTAGTAGCAAAGAAACAATGTAGATTTCTGTCTTTAACTTTCCTACCCAATAATTCCCACAACTTTAATTGTTACTCCAACTTACATACCTATTACGCTTCTCATTAACAAAAGTAGAAAATCACTATATGAAACCAAAATCTTAAAGTCAATCTGCTTCACTAATTAAGTTATACTACTGGGTATACTCAAATGTTAAAAAAAAAAAAATAGTTTTAAGATTATAAATTAATTTAGCTAAAAGAACAAATATCTTCCCCTTAAAACTGATTTCCCAAGATAAAGTAACTTCTTGCGGTTGAGCAGGATTCAATCAATTTTCACATTAAGTGGCAAAAAAAAAAATGAGATTATGCTGCATCACACATCTGTATAAAAGAATGAGAAATCCATTTTTAATAAAACTAACTTGTGTTTTTGCGCTGATCCATGAATCTCCCCAGATATACACCCCATGGTTACGAACAAGTACTGCTGTTGCTTTAGGGTAAGCTCTGATCTGTAAAACAAAATAGGGAAAAAAAAATAGCAGTCTTTTCAAAAACAAGATTAACTAAAATTTATAACATATTTATACACTTCTTTGGATAAAAAAAATTTTCACATAGCTTTGAAATGGCAAAGCAAGTACCAAATGACAAAATAAGTATTATTCACAATCCCAGTGATGCAAACTAATTGCAAGTATTAGAATTCTGCAAACAACAGGAAACTTTAAAAAGTTCCCACACTTAAACAGAAAACTTATTCCTCAGTAAGCATGGTAGCACACCAATTCTTATCATTACAATTTCCATAAGTACAGAATTTTGAAAAAGTGACCAAACAAGCTGTTGAGTGAAATGTGAAAACAAGCTTTAATTCAGCATTTTGGCAAAATGGAATATTCTTCCCTTCATCTCTTCAGTTAATTCAGAAATTCTGCAAATCTTTTAATTTTTCCCAGCACCTAAATGGCCATAAAAGTAACGTTTTCACAATTACTGTGTTTAAGTGAACCAAAAAAATTAAAGAATATAGAATTATTGGCACATGTGAAATAATTTGCACTGTCAAAGATTAAAAAGAAGATACCACTGCAGTAATGGACTCCGTGAGCTCCCCTTCATGAGCAGTGTTCTCAATTATTGGAAGCACAAGTTCATCATGATAATTGTGCCCTTGAATTCCTTTTATCATTTCCATATGAGTAATCTAAAAATTTAAAAGAAAAAACTCTCAAAAGCTAAACTTGAAACAGCCAAGAAATGTATATATATCATATTAAGACCTATAGCACGATAATAACAAATAAAAGCCATTTGCAGATATGAAAACGGAAGTAATTACATGATGCATCTAGGTTTCATTCAAGACACTAATTCATACAGAGTATCCTAAAACAATATGTCCAATTAATAGGAGCTTGTTATTATAGATATCTGAACCACGCAAAGATTGTCCAAGCAAACATTCAAAGCTCAAAACACATAGCTAAACAATTAATTGCATCCTTTAACAGATAAAAACAATTGTAGCAAGTGAATTCCTGAATCTCATTCCTAAATGAGTGATGTTCAAGACCTAAATCAATGCAAGACTTAATGTTAACATCACTGGTTAGAAATTTTACTAATCTCTTCCATGCAGCATTTTACAATATATGCCCAAACTCCAATTATCTAGCTTTAACAAATGTGCAAGGCAAAACTACAGCAACAAACAGATAAAACTACTATATTAACAGTGCTGACCAATAATTGCAAAAAAGATATACATTATAAATTGTACAAATTGGAATTTATGAAAATCCTTGAAAAGTACTATTAAAACAGATTAATTAAATTAACACCAAAGAGATAGAGAGAGCAAGAGTTCAATCATTTACTCTCAGTTAGAGTTTGTCAAGATCAACATATTACACGGAACTCCTTCGAGAAAGGATTCATCATTGTTACAATACAAGCTTCTATTCCATGACTGTGAATAACAGCCCCAGCATCACACATTTCATAAACCTGAAGAATGACAAGGGATATCCAATTACTGCTTGGGGGAGATAAAATGAAAAATGAAAATACAGGTCAGCAAAAAGATAAAGCAACTAAATTGATCAATGACCATCATGATTTCAAGTTCAATGACAGCCAACCACAAACACATGTACCTCAACAGAAAATAATAATGTTCAAAGCACCATATTCCAAATTCAAGAGGAAAATATGATAACCCATTGTGTTACTGTTATCCATTACATTTTCACATTTTCTTTTTTTTTATTTTCAATTCCTGGAAAAAGAAATGATAAAATCTTTTGCTCATGTCCACTTTCTGGCATATTCCTATCTTGTTTTGAGAAAACAATTTCCTGTTACAACCAACCAAACCTACTCTCACGGTTCCTTTTTTAATTTTTTATGACAAATTTAAATAATAAAAAGAAACAGAATTATTTACAAGATTGAATGCAGTTAGCTCTCTATATATATAAAAATAAAACAGAATTTACATTTGGAAAGTTATAAGCCACATTCTAAGAAACCATTTGTTCCGTGTTCAGTAATAAAAATAAATCACAAAAAATAAATTAAAGAAAATTACAAAAAAAAAAAAAAAAACCAAACATCTTAATAACACGTTTATACCATCAAAAAGACATGAAAAGTCAGTTAAAAGGTAGAAACATCTAAGTCCACAAGCACCTTCATAAAGATAGGAGCACAATCAGTACACTTAGGATGTTGATGGGGATATGGCTTAAAAGTAGGTGTTGACAATATCAATCCATCTGAAGAAAGCACATACATGTCCTCTGCAACCATTCTCTCCTTCTGAACACCTATAATAACAATAATAATAGCGACAACAGTAACAGCAGTACCGGAAAAATGCACATGATGATCAAAGAATTGGAGAAAAAAAAAAAAAAAGAGACTAAGAAACTGGTGAGAACTTAGTTAGGAGAAGTTCAAGACATAGGGTGAGAGGAGGTCAAGTGCAGCTGTTAGAGGAAGAAGCTGCAGAAATTGAAGGCCGTGACCCACTGTCGCGACCCTTACTCACTGGTTGCGAGAAAAAAATACTCGCGACCCAAGTCGCGGTTAAATATGGAGTTTGAGGCAGTGAGTACCGCGACTCGCAGCCGCGACTCCCTATCACGACTCGCAGTCGCAATACCCACTGCGGGCAGATTTCGACCGGTTTACAGGATGCTATTTTTTAGGAGTTTTGCTTTATATTATTTCCTCTTTTTGTTACTATTAATTCCTATTGTTTTAGAAGTTTTATTTGCTTTCCTAGTTCTTTTGTTAGTAGGATTCTAGTGCTTATATATAGATTATTATCATTAGGGTTGTAAACTATCAAATTTATCAAAGAAGTTATTCAGTATTTTCTCTGACACAAATTCGGCTTTTATTGAGATTCATACTTGAGATTGGCTTGGGTTAGGGCAAAAGCTAATACCCTACGTTTTAGAAAATTGAGAATTCCTAATAAGATGACCTAATTCAAAATCTATCGTGCGCGACTTGCTCCTCAACAGAAACCAAGGGCACTGCAAATTCTACATGTGCATGCACAAATAGACACATCATACATACATGAGAGAGGGAGAGAGAGGAGGAGATACCGGAAGGGGACATGACAATCAGCTGGTGGGAGTTGGGAAGAGAATCATCGTGGACTTTGATGGAGATGCTGCCACCTGTACCCGAAAACCAACCGAGTGTATAAAAGTGGCAGCACAGCTCTGCCGCAAGAGCCTTAGTTTGGTGCACTGCTTCGTTCTCCAGATACGCCTGAGACGAACAACCTGTCAATACTACGCCGTTTTGGAGCAGAGTCTTCACTTGTGTCAACTCAACCGCACTGCCACTGGTGACGACTCCGTTTGTTGCCGTGGACGAGGATGATGACGGTTCCATTTTCTTCCCTTTTGAAGAGACATGCAAATGGAAACATCAAGAGAAAGGGAGTCAATTATACAGGATATCGTCTCGTGACTTTTCCAATTTTCAAGATTTTTGGACGTTACAAGTGAGCGGAGAGCCGGAGAGACGTTTCATGCACTATTTCCCTCCCAATTTCACGATACCAGCAGTTTCACACTTTTTTTTTTGTTTTATTTATTTATTTATAAACTAAAAAGAAAAAACAAAAATGGAAAAATGAAACCTTGCAGGGGCGGCCCACTGATGGTCCACATAGTTAAGACATAGAGTCAAGAAACAAGTATGGACCAGTAGATAGTTTGGGCCCATATGGCGTACCATTCATAAGTTACAATTAATCAAGATGCCTTGCTTATCCAGCCTACAACTTGGACTAAAACATCCCACCACTACCACTCTACCGGTCACCATTCATATCCACCTTTTCCTTGTTACATAAACGCCTACAACACATATTACAGATTGAAGCTTGATAGATTCATGAGCAGGTTCAGTCTCAGTGAATGAACGGAGGTGACAAGATTAGATTTCCCCAACAAATCTTGCAACATTCACGCCATTTTGAGCATGAAACTTTTTTTTATTAGATTGATATGGATTTGCTTGCACAAAAAGACTATACCTAACTGAATGTTTTTCGAGTATTTTGAGATCAGCACTACCTTATACATGGCAATACAAGGAATGTCATTAACAGTATCGTAAGAACAAGTCCATAATTTATGCAAACGGAGGACTATCATCTCAGCAAAAAGCAGATTACATGATTCAACCATTCTTGCACTACATACATAAAGATCATTAATGAGGAGAATCAGATCATTTGTTGAACAATAGAAACAGCAAATTCGGTACACAAGTATGAGGTAGTCAATTACCAATGAATGTACAAGTTCCTTTTAAACACCCTGAATCGTATTTTATTTGATAATTACAATGTAGCTAATTAACTTTTGAAACCAAAATACTCCTCTGGAATTTGTTGCTAAACTTCAGTGTCATCTCATTACTAATAAATTGAAATGAAAGGCTTCAACTTCATAACTTGGGAGCAATTTCTTTCTTGAAAATGTAATAGATTTAGGTTGTTTCATTCATGAAACAGCCATGGCACCCATATCTAAGTTCCTATAGGACGGTATAGTTATAAGTTGATTTTCTGCTGCAAACTGCAGCAGCCCCCAAATTCAACTCTCAAGAAGTCTGACACATTGATGTGCATGTGAAAGGTAAATTGGGTATCAACTGTAGGCTAGTTGAAATTAAATTTGTGATGGCAAACATAAATAAGGTAGAATAGAATTATGCAATAAAACCTAGATCTTGCTCACCTGATAGCATTTCTCGACGGATTTTAGCTTTGACATTGTAAACATTCCTCGAATCTGATACAAGACTTGGATTTCTTTGTTTTAAAGCTTTGAGAATTTGACGAGGACGTTTACCTGCTACAGTCATATCTCTAATTAATAACATCTCTTCTTCCGTAAAACGACGGCAAGAAGGATGGTCGGACATTTCTTTTGAAGGTTCATGGTTGTGTTCTCCGCATTTAATGGTGAGTATCCATACATCATCATCCTTTTTGCCCACAACCTCGAAGGGACAATTTGTAAGGCGTGAAGGTGTCTTTCTTTGACGCATATTTTCATCAGTCTTCAGCCTTTTACGGTAGACACCACCTCTATCACAAGAAATGGTCACATACCTATCCCTGGAAGAATCCTTAATAGATACCATATATCCCTGTGTCAGGGCAAAGTCACGGACATGTTTGAGAAGGATTTCCCGAGTCTCGAAGACTCCAAGAGGTGGAGGAAGCATCTTTTTTCCTTGAGTATGCTCATTGCCATCTTGAGGATCCTCATCAAATTCTTGAGAATGGTCATTGTGATCTTCAGCTTCCATCATCAGAACTTTGAAGAACCCCCTAGATTATAAAGAAAAAGTATGACCTTTAAGAGCAAGAAAAAAAGCAAGAAAAAGCGATTTGGACAGGGTTCCATGATTAAACATTAAAAGTCATGCCACTGATTCCAATAATTAAAAAAAAAAACTATTTTGTTAATTCCCTTCTCTGCCATCTTCAATTTCCATCATCAAAAGGTTAAATCGAACACCATATGGTAACAGTATATATGATCATGGGGGCACCTTGAGCCTATCTCCTATTACTATTTGGCCAGATTTTGCATAATCCTCATTCAAATGTTTTGACCATTCTCGTGGCCAAGCCTGGCTAATACGTGGCTTTAAAACAGAGGGTGAATGCATAATTAAACAAAAATGAGCTCCATTAAACTTCAGACACTAAAACTAAAAATTATTTATTTCCTGAATCTGCTTTATATCTTGACAGGCATTATGCAATCACACAACATTAAGGCAATGCTTCTCCATGTCAATCTATGGCTCACGGCCATTTTAATCTCCCTGCCATAAAAAATGGATTAAAGACCACTGGGGACCATTTGATTAGTCTGTAATCATTTTTCTTTTTTTGTGTCAATGAAAGCAAAATTGAAAAGAGAGAAACATGCAGCTGCACATTCAAAAAAGCACTTTTCTGTTGCAATAAAGCAAAAAAAAAATCACTTTCATAAAAACGAAAAAATACAGAAAACTAACAGTAACATTCATGAGTTTATCTTCAAAAGTAACAAACCCACTCACAGCAAAAAGCAAGCGTTTAAAAATCAGTTCTTGAATCGAAAAAATCAACACAACAGATGCCTTAAACAAACCCCATGATGTGCATTTCGACTTCCAGTTCAAATGTTCTCTCTGAAATTAACAAACAAACTAATATTGGAAAACAATTTAAAAGTCGCAGATCACTGAAAAGTAAAAGTAGTTTCTGCAACTAACGGTTAAATTGTCCAATTAGTTATAGAAATTCTTAAACTTTCGATTCATGAGACATTAATTACATCAATTACTATTATATATCTATATATATATAACACAAAAACCAAATATGAGCATACATATATATAGACTCTCCAAATCATTCGAGTAAATATTTATGCAAGTTTAATAGCTGTTGAGACATAATCGGAATCATCGACAAAGAAAGAGAAACATACATGCATATGCATACATACATACAACACAAAAACCAAATATGAGCATATATATAAAAACTCTCCAAATATCATTCGAGTAAATATTTATGCAAGTTTAGTGGCTGTTGAGACATAATCAGAATCATCGACAAAGAAAGAGAAACACACATGCATATACATACATACATACATACCGATGGAGAAGAATCCAGTAGGTGTATGCGATGATAACGTATCGAGTGGGTGGAAACTGCAAGTGGTAGTGGAGGAGAGACTGGACTGGAGAGTGGGGGGGTGAGAAATGGAGGGAAATTTGGAAGATGAGAAAAGCAAAGCAAAACAGGGATCTTCCAAGGGAGATTAGGGTATTGCCAAGGAAGGATGTTTTCTCACTTCGCCAATTTGTCAGACCCTCTTAGGGGTATTATTGTCCTTTCGCTGTTGATTTGGCTTCGTACGTGGAAAGAGAGAGAGGGCGGTAGCTGTTTGGATTTTACATAAATTTATTTATTTATTTATTATTTTAAAACTGGATTTTAAATGATTAATTGTCTAAATTATATAAATTATAAGGGAAAATTGAAAGTGCGCATCATTTGCGTTTAATATCCCATTTCTAAATCTTAAATAAAAATGTGGATGGATTGGGATTAAGGGATTTGAAAGTCTTTAATCAGGCTATACTTGCAAAGCAGTGTTGGCGACTTCTTCATAATCCTATTAGTTTGGTGACATGTGATGCGAGGATGCTATTATCCAAATGGTAATTTTTTGATGGCTGCTGAAAAGGCTTCGGGTTCTTATGTTTGGTGGAGTATTTTGTGGGGTTGAGAACTTCTAGAGGTTGGTTCTCGTTGGCGTATTGGAGATGGGACCTCAATTTTAATTTATAAGGATAGATGGATTCCACGGCCTTCTAAGTTTCAGATTCTATCGCCTCCGGTTCTTGGAGAATTTGCAACGGTTGATCAATTGAAAAATGTTTCTGGTGGGTGGAATGAGGTTTTAATTCGTAATTCTTTTTCTTTTGATGATGCTCAGGCTATTTTCTGTATCCCTCCTAGTTTGTCTCATTTGGGGGATTCACTTTGTTGGCATTATGACTCAAGTGGAAACTACACAGTAAAGAGTGGTTATTGGGTTGGTATGAAGATTGCAAGGTCTGCTGGTTGTTCGGGTTTGAGTGTTAATGATTCTTGGTGGCAATTTCTATGGAGTCTCAACATTCCTTCGAAGGTTAAACCTTTTATTTGGCGAGCTTGCCTTCGTCGGATTCCTTGTGTCCAAGTTCTTGCTGGGCGTGGGATGAAGGTTGATGTATGCTGTCAACTGTGTGGTAGTAATATTGAATCTGTATCTCATGCTTTATGGGGCTGTTTCTCTTTGAAGGGTGTTAAGGAAGCTTTCGGGTTGATTCAGGGCATTGGTAGAATTGATCCTCTCTCTTTTATGGATTTGGTGTTGCTTTGCAAATCTTTGTTGCTGGTGGAAAATTTCGAATTACTTTGTATTGTTTTTTGGCGTATTTGGTTTCGACGAAACAAATTTAACCATAGGGGTGGCTTGCTTTCTATTGGTCCAAATTGTTTTTAAGTAACTATCATGCAGCAGGGGAAAGCTTTAAGTATAGCTGTGGTTCTTTCGTCTTCTCCGTTGAGATGGTGCCCTCCTCATACTGGTTTGCTGAAGCTCAATACAGATGCGGCAGTTCGATCGTCTTCTGGGCTGGTGGGTTTTGGCATAGTGGCGCGGAACAGTCAAGGTTAGGTGCTGGGTTCCTCTGCTCAGTTTTACAAAGCTGATTTTTCAGCATTGCTTGCAAAAGCTACTGCACTCCTTCGTGGTCTCCAGTTTATGGCAACTGCTGGGTGGCCTGTGGGAGTTGTGGAATCTGATTGCTTGCATCTGGTTCATGCTATTAATTCTTCTTCAGTTATGTTGTCTGATCTTGGTATTGTTTTGCATGATATTTGGAATTTGCTTGCTTCATCTCCTGGACACTGTGTGCAGTTTGTTCCTAGACAGGCAAATTCAGTTGCGCATGGATTGGCGAAGTTTGCTTGTTCGTTAAGTTTGAATATGTTCTGGATAGATGATTTTCCTCTTTGTATCTATGGAGTCTTGTGTTCTGACTGATAAGCCAGAATAGTTTATCATCTTTATTGGTTGGGTTCTGTTGAATCCTTCTTTTTCAAAGTATATTATTTACAATTCTAGCATCACGATTCACATCTCAATAAAAGTTTATCGTAAATAAATTTATTTTTTCGTTTAAATAAATATTTCCATTTTTTTTTTTTTTTTTGGAACAACCACCGTATACTAATATATAAATATGCGATACTACACTAGATGGAATGGACTAAACACTAGTGACATTGTCCTTCAAACTTATATATATGCATCAAGAGTAACATTTAAAATACAAGCTTGTAATATCATGTTTGTTTTTTATACACTTGTGCGTTTACTAGTAAATTTGAAAAGATATTTTTTTTAATATTGTGAGAGTAAACATTAATAGTATTTTATTTCGATAAATTCTTACATAGTTATAAATACTTATTTCGTTACCAATAAAATAAAATTGAAGCTTGTAATATCATGTTTGTTGTTTATACACTTGTGCGTTTACTAGTAAATTTGAAAAGATATTTTTTTCAGTACTGTGAAGGTAAATATTAACAGCATTTTATTTCAACGAATTCTTACAGAATTATGAATACTTATTTCGTCGCCAATAAAATAAAATTGAAATTAACTAGTATGTATTTAATATCAAGTTGGATTAGACTGGTACACATACACTTATAACTTAAGTGGTTAATACACTTTTACTTTAATTATATTTGTAATTGGAATTCGAGTCCTACATTTATTAATAAATAAATAAAGTATGAGACGACCCTTCTTCGATAGTAGGAGTTTGTAGACCATAAAAATGGTAGGACAGAGATACGAGCACTACAACCTGTAAAATCAGAGACAATGTGATCGATAGGATGCTTGGGACATCAGGACGGTATCAGCCAAATATACTCCGACGATCGCGTCAGGAGACTGTAGTTGAGTAAAGTAGAAAATATAGAGTGAAAGAGTAGAGATACTTCCTGAATATAATGGTTTGTCTGTCGACGATCAAAATCGTGTACTCGTGGTAGTCGGAGTTAGCTGGAAATCACTCGTACTTTGACAATCAAGAATGGAGTCAATATCAGATATTGCTCAAGTTTTAAAGAGTGTCAAAGTGCGTGACCCCTTACTGAGAGTGGGGATTACCTTTTTATAGTGAGGGTGGATCACATCTACCGATTTTTAGGCTAATATCGTAGAAGGCCTGCTCATCGGTGTGTCTTGTTCTCGATTACAAACGTGTGATGGCTTCTTGGGTTCGGGTTGCTTGTCAAATTTGGGCTCTCTTACATAGCTTTCCTTAAATTGGGCCTTTACAACTCTTGGGCCTTTTGTATTATAACATTAGATAAAAGGTTTCATTTAAAAGTTTGGGCCTTAGGCCTACTTAATACCTCTTGGATTTATGGACCTATATAATGGGTTTCGTGCACCATACATATTAGGCTTAACCTTTGGACCTATTGTTATTTTGGCCACTACATAGCTACATTTCGGAACGTAATTGTAGTAGTTGATATCGTTAAGTCTCGACATACCCTTGACCCAACCAGTGACATCTCGTTGGTGTGTGGGAGTAGCAATGTCAAAGAAGGTATTGGACATAAGAGTCTTGGTGAAAAAAGATGATCAAATAAAGTCTCAATAGATCCCTGATCCGAACCATTGTCATCTCATTGGTGTGTGTGATCTCATTGGTGTGTGTGCGATGGCGATGGCGATGAGTTGGCCATAAAAGTCATAATGAGGAAGATGATCAAGGAAGAAAGTACAATCTTCTTCATTGGGGATGAGGAAGAAAGAAATTGAATGATTCGGTTTAGGAGATGAAAATGAATGCATTTGTTGGAGCGTCTTTATTTTATGTGATATATAACTTGTGCTGTAAGTAAATTTTTGTTATTTAACTTCAATATAAGCCATTCACACTCGGATGAGAATTAAGATCCTCATGTTTAGCTCAAATTTTGACTATGATTAATGGCGTACATTATTGTTTAATGGAATCTTTATTATTTGAATTCATATTAATGATTGATAAAGACAAGTAAATGCTTAATTAATACACTATTAATGAATGATAATGTGTAAGCAAATTGTAATCTTATTGAAAACTTTCAAATTTATATGACAACAAAGCAATTCACCAAACATGGATATATTATATATGCATGTCCATACAGTCTAGTTTTTTTTTTTTTTGATGATCATAGGTATAAAAAAAGTTTGGAAAAACTTTCAATATACATTTTTCATTCAAATTACGTTCATAGTATGAGAGAATAAACGTGACTATCGGTTAGTGTTATATATAACGTGATTTGAACGTTAAAATTATGGTAGATTTTCTTATAAAAATAATGTTAATTAGCGTGATATTAGAGGGAGATAAAAAAAATGAAACTCCAAGCTAAAAATAGTTTCACTCGATTATAAAACCAATAAAGAACAAAACAATATAAACCGATCAACTCAATTTGGTTCACTTCTATAGTTCCATACCCAAAACCCTTTATGATAAACTTGTTAATTAATCAACACAAGGAACACTAAATCATCCCAAGGAAGCTACCAAAAAGCACATTCACACCAATACTATATCCTAAAACCGACCCGACAGAACAACCCAAACCCATCGATCCCGAATTTGATGGAGCCGGTGTCGGAACATCACCATCCGCATGTGGATCGACAGGAGCTTCTGGGGTTTCGGCAACGCTCTTGGGTGACTCGGCTGGAGGAGATGACGGCGTATCAGGAGATGGCGGTGATGGTAGCGGAGATGGAGGAGTTTGGTGGTGGTGTGTTTTGTTTCTCACAGCCATAACCACCACGATGAGTTTCTGATTCTTCTTGCAGTTATCGGCACTGCCACTGATGAAAAAGTAAGGACCGGAGTGATCAAAGTTGAAGATCGAGTCGCCGTCTGCTAAGGATTGTATGGGGCTCTTCGTATTGCATGAGTCGTAATCGTCCTTCGTTACCACCAGGACAGAATCTGATCCTTTCTTGTACTTGAAATCTGCAAAAATAATACAATACCAGTAGCCAGAGTACAGTCAAAATACCCATATAACAACACACAGCTGACATCACGTACATATTAATATATATGCATGAAGAACCATGAATTAGGGTTTACTTTCTAAGCAAATAGCTACAATTATAAACTCGAATGCAGTCAAAATCAATCAGATTTCACAATTAGGTGCGATTGCATGCAGAATTATAAGTTTATGCAAACGTAAAAAGAGAGAGAGAGATATGTGGGGGCTTACAGAGAGTATCATTTACTTGAAACCTCATTCTCTCAGCCCAGTGATTATAATTCTCACAAGGCTTTACAACCCAGCCATCTTTTCCACCAACAAAGAACTTGTAACCGTTAGATGAGTTAACAATTCTCATCAACACCAGAAAGAAACAGCTGATCAGAAACCACTTCGACTCCATCAAAGCAGCACACTGAAACACTCAAAATTACACCAGAGAACTATATCAAAAACAAGAGAGAAAGAGAGAGAGAAGCGTGAAGAGTGTATGGGTTGGTGAGGGAATTTATAGGGAGTGAGGTTACCGTTGTAGCAAGAAAGCAATATGAGGTGTGAATTATAATGCAAAATTGGCTGGATATGGGGTGTATTTGCGGGAAACATGCAGGCGTTTCGAAGCACAGATTTTTACTGCATAGCTTATAGAGTTATTACACGTTGCAACTTGTGAGAGATGCAACGGTCATTAAACTGGAAAAAAGTTTAATTAATTGTAATTTTAAATTCCAGAATTTTGTTTTTTTTCCCAATATGAAAACAAAATGTCAATTATAAAAGTTATAATTCTATTGGATTTTAGTTTTCCAAAATAAATAAATAAAAGGAAAAAGAAAGCACGAAATTTTTGTGTGATAGCAAGTGCTCTATCACGAGGCTATCTTGTAAATAGTGTACAAATCAATGATTTAAAAAAAAGTGAAAATAAAACTTTATGGTTACATATATCCATAACGAGATATATATATATATATATATATATATATATATATATATATATATATATATATATATACACACACACACACAAATGCATCCTTGCTTTTTGGATACTAATATCATAATTGGGAAAATCAATCTTCTTCTAAACGGTATGTTAATTATTGGTTAATTACTAAATTACTAATTGAATTCATCTACACACCTCATGTTTTAACATGTCAAATATGCATTATATGCTCATATTTTGGCAAGTTTTTACTCTCTTTATAAGAATTAATTGATTATTTTGCTATAGTACTCTTGTTGATATATCATATTTAATGGCCTGGATTTGGTCAATCTTCAAAAGTTCAAAATTGGAGAGTCAAAAAAATTTTGTAATTAATGAGTCAATTGAGGGAGATTTTGACTTCAGTTTTTTTTTTTTTAATAGCAAATTAAATATATGTATATGTTTGTGAAAATTAACTTATAATTAAAATAAGATACTCAATATGTAGATATCTCCCGTTGTAAGAGTAGATATTTGGACCGCGCATTTAGTGATTGATCTAAATTGTACAATTTTATATATATATATATATATATATATATATATATCTTAATATAAATAATTACTATAAAATGAGATAATATACTTGTTTGGAACTAACTTTATAGGACATGCCAATTTAAACTACATACTAAAACAGATTTGTGTCAGTTTAATACCCTTTTAATGAAATTTTATATATATAGTTTTAAACATGATTAAAAGGAAACAATGTTTGGGGTCCCCATATTCTATAATTAGTAAGAAATTAAAATCTTACTCCGAAGTTGATATAAATTTTAACAGTCATGATTAAAATGTTCTCCTATATTTTCTTTATTAAAATTTAAACATTGTCATGAAGCTCTATATATTTACAATA
This sequence comes from Xanthoceras sorbifolium, assembly GCA_003430845.1. Taxonomy (NCBI): domain Eukaryota; kingdom Viridiplantae; phylum Streptophyta; class Magnoliopsida; order Sapindales; family Sapindaceae; genus Xanthoceras; species Xanthoceras sorbifolium. Next base: position 18,852,929 of record CM010608.1, on the reverse strand, counting down.
TCTCTGAGAATTTTCACATTTTTCCTAATCTTTAAATTTTTTTTGTTTGTTCTCAATCAGTATTATAAAACACTATAATTACTGTTTATATGTCTTTTTTTTTTTAGATAATTTACAATAGTTTATGATGCTTTCATTATGTTCCTACCTTATATTATTATTTTGTGATTCTTCTCTCTAGGGTTTCTTAGGGTTTTCTCTTTGAAACACTTAGTGTGGAAGTAGTCGTTGGGTCTTCAAATCTTCACTACAAAAAAAAAGCACATCCACTACGGACACAGGGGGTCCGTTTTCAATTAATGTATCTACTACAGACTTTTAAAGGCCCGTAGTAGATAGTTTGTTAACCACTACGAGCAGGTTAAGCCCGTAGTAAACGAAGCCTTCCACTACGGGCTCAATATGTGCCCGTAGTGGATATTAAATTATCCATTACGGGCTTTTAAAAGCCCGTAGTGGATAATTATTTAACCACTACGGGCAACTGAAATTCGTAGTAAATAATACGATCCATTACGGGCCCAAGACATGCCCGTAGTGGATATTATTATCACCATAATTTCTGGTGACATCTTTTCTTCATGTAGTTGTTTTCTTGACCATAAATTAAAGATGATTTTTTTTTCTTTTCTTTCATTTGGTTATTATCATCATCACCATAATTATTGTTAATCTTCATCACTATCCATGTCTTAGTATCTGGCATACTTGGTGATTCTTTTGGTGTTTGAATTATTGGAACCTAATAATTGTTGTTAGTTCTTTCTCTAGATTTTTCAGGACAGTGTTGAATCATTCAAAATTGTTTATATGCATGTGTAATTATTTCTTAGTTGTGTTGAATATATTATTGATACTTTGTTTATGAAATTCATTTAGTGCTGCCGATGTTTGTTTTTCTAATTTTGTAAGTAATATAGAATCATGCTCTAGTTGTTTTTGAATAATAAAAAAAAATTGTCCCAAGAAAAAATAATTACTTTTCAATCATGGCAGTTTAATTTTTTTTTTTTGATAGGATAGAGTTTATTATTAATAAAATGTATTTATGTGCAAGTCATTTTAATTTACAAAGGTTTTCTTTTCTTTCATCTCATTAGGTTTTTTATGATAACATTTTATTCGTATTTGTGATTGATTGCCAAATTAGATTCTTGTTAATAATGTTAGGAGTTTAAAGTGCATTATTCAAGTTGTCATTCAACTTTTGATTTAAGTTCAAATAATTTGTTGATAGTTGTCAAATCTTTTGAATTTCTGGTTAGTTTTCATGCTAGTTTCCATTGTTATTATATCTTGTGTGAATTTCTATCAAAATTGTCGAAAATTTTTACATATATATATATATAGTTTGTGTTGTTAATCTCTATTATTATTTTCCTCAAACTATATGATGGTTGTGTTTGTCATTTCTCAAATTTTTATTGATTATTTCAGTGAGTTCTGCATTCAAATGGATAAGAAATGGTTACGATTTTTGAGGTTATTACCCTAAACTCATTAAATATACAGATTTAGGACTCTTGAATTCAAGTAATGACAAAGTTTGGTTTTTCAATATTTTTTTTATTTTCAACTTTAGAGTAAGTCAAGAATATATAGATAGTGCCAGAAACTTTGTTGAGGCTGCACAAAGACATTCAAGAAATCCTGACATGATTCCTTGCCCTTGCATAAAATGCGTAAACCACAAATGGTATCCGACTAAGATAGTTTATGAGCATTTGTTCATTTATGGGATGGATCCTATATACACTAATTGGGTCTTTCATGGGAGAAATCCAATTAGTTCCACCCCCATTGAAAATAGATCAACCGCATTTACAATTTATAAGGATGCAAACATAGGATATCATGATAATATTAAACCGGATGTGGAGATAGGAGATGAAGACCTTACTCATATTGTAGAAGATGTTGATATTCCGTTGTGTGGAGGTTGCTTAAAATACACAAAGTTATCTGCTATTGTTGTTTTATATAAACATAAAGCTACACATAGTCTATCTGATAAGGGTTTTGATGAACTTCTTGGTATTCTTCGAGACATGTTATGTAACATCCCTAATTTCAAATAAATATGAAAAGTATGGTTGAATTAATTTTGAGTATGTGAATATGATATTTATGATTTGAGGGGTGAAAAATGTAATTAAATGTATGTATATTTTTAAGGTTTCCAAGTGGACCAGGTGGAGCGGTCTAGAAAGAATGCATGAAAGAAAAGGGAAAATGTTGGCAGTGAGTACCGCGACAAGTCACCGCGACCAGGGATCGCACTGAGCAGCTCGCGGTGAAAATATTAATTTTGGGCAGTGAGCAACGCGACCAACATTGAGACCAGACACCGCGATGGCTGATCGCAATGAAGGTGGTAAAAACACTCTAGTGAGCAACGTGACCAGATGGCGCTACCACAGGTCGCGATGACCGAATTTTTATAAAAAAAATATGATGGCTGTGGAAGCTTCACCAAGAAGCAAGAGAGAAAAAGAGAAAGAGAGAAACCGAGAGAAAGAAAGAGAGAGAGAGAAAAAGAAAAAGAAGAAGAGAGAGAAAGGAAGAGAAAGAAAGAAAAAGAAAAAGAAGAGGAAGAAGAGAAGAAGAAGAAGAGAATAGGAAGAAGAAGAAAGGAAGAAGAAAGGAGAAAGAAAAGGAAAAGAGGAGGAAGAAAAAGAAAGGAAAAATGAGGAGAAAAAAAGGAAATTCAGGAAAGAAAAGTTCGTAAAACTGGTATTCAGGTTGGTGTACACACGTTTTTGAAATTTTATCTCAGTTAGTGATTTTACGTCTTATAATCGTATTTCGTATATTGATTAAATTGATTGTAAAATATTTTCATATTATTGGATTTTCTATGAAATTGTATGTTTTCAAACCTGATTTATGATTATTGATTTACGAATATTGTTTATTATTATAATTATTGACTATGATTGAAATTTTGAAAAAAATAAACTCTGTAATACATGAATAATGGCCCTGATATATGTATAGGGGGAAATATGGATATAGGAGATTGACATGTCAATTGGGTACATTTAGCAGTACTGCACCGATATTCCTGATGATTATGATGATTATATACGGATACATTTCATTTTGAAATGGGAAACCGACTGAGAATTTACGGATACCATTTCATTTTGAAATGGGAAACCGACTGAGAATTTACGGATACCATTTCATTTTGAAATGGGAAACTGACTGTGAAAATACGGATACTATTTCATTCTGAAATGGAAAACCGACTGTGACTATAGGGATACCATTTTATTCTGATATGGGAAACCCGACTGTATAAACCCGTAATCCAGTCCTGTAAACCCTGTAATATGTATCAGAGGCCCAATTAAGAACTGAAAACTATGAATTTGAATGTTGAAATAAGGAAATGCTATTGAGATTTAAACCCAGAAACTTTTGAAATTTAATGTTTGTTCTATATGTATTTCTGAATTTTAGATCTATTGTTTTATATTCTATTATAATTATTTTTAGTGTACACCCACTAAGTATTATTGCTTAGCACGTTGATTTTATCACGCGTAGGTAATAAAGATACTAGCGGAGGAAAGGACTGAAGAGCTGATAGTTGCAGACTGAGATTCAGAGTTATCATACCTTTGGGTAGTTATATAGTTTTGTATATTATATTCAGTTACACATGCATATACAGAAGTTTGTAAATGTGTTATATATATGTTTTGTAAATATTCGTTTATGGGTTATGTTTTCTTTTCAAAGTTTGTAAATATTTATTATGAATTGTTTTATTCGAAAATGTTTAAAAAGTCGCACTATATGGTAGAGTGCGCATGTGATTGAGAAAAGAAACTTGAAGTGTTGAAATTATATTGTTTGAATTATTGTTGAAAACAGGATTTTTGGAAAATCAGAAAAACAGAGGAAACTCTGGCAAAATTTTTCAAAACAGTTTTGGATGGGCTCACTATAGAAAGGATTTTAAAATATAATTTATTTGGTTTTTCAATTATAAAGTGAGTTAAGAAAAGTTTTGAAAACCCGGTAGCGCTCCCTGGGTCGATCCAGTCGGGTCGGGTCAGGGGGTGTTACATGTTACCTCAAGATAATGTACTGCTGAATTCATTATACTCCACAAAAAAGTTGTTTAAAGTATTTGATTTGGGGTATGAAAAAATCCACGCATGCATAAATGATTGTTGTTTGTTTAGAAAGGAGTTGAAGCATCATGAAGAATGTCCAAAATGTGGCACTTCTCGATGGAAAGTAAATAAAAGTACCAAACACATCTACAAAAGAGTGCCCACAAAAGTACTTAGATACTTTCTAATAATACCAAGGTTTAGGAGAATGTTTAGATCACCTGAAATGGCGAATGACTTGACATGACATTATACTCATACAAGTCAAGATGGAAAGATGTGCCACATTGTTGATTCGGAAGCATGGAAGACTATAGATGACCCATGGCCATCTTTTGCATCAGATTCATACAACTTGAGGCTTGGTTTAGCTGCAGATTTATTTAATCCCTAGAAAAACCTAAGCTCTACATATAGTTGTTGGCCAGTGGTGCTAATTACATACAATCTACCCCCATGGAAATATATGGCTAAAGAAAATTTAATGCTAACATTATTGATTCCAGGAAAGAAGCAGTCGGGGAATGATACTGTATATCGTGTTACTACTGAGTTTATGATACTTGAAAACGTAAAAGACTCATTTGTTGTTTGGCCAACAAAATATGTCATAGAGTATGTTTATTGGTACATTAAGACTTTAATGTTTTGTAATCAAGATAATATCTTTATGTGATTTTATTATTTAAATTAAATATATTAGTTTTTATTGATTATATTATTATTTATAATTTTTTAAATTCTATGATAAAATATTGCATAATGTTTTGCAGGAAATTGAAACCAATCTGAATTGTATAATAAATAAAATAAATTTTTAAAAAATAAATGTCAAATTATCTACTACGGGTATTGCCCGTAGTACATAAAGTATTTAAAATGGGCGGAGTCCGTAGTAGAATGATTTTTGATTATGGGCATCACCCAATATAGAAAAAAAATCCCGCAGTAGAAAAGTTATTTACTATGGTAACGACTACGGGCGTTGCCCGTAGTCAATATTAGGATTTTCCACTATGGCTATATTAATAGCGGGACTGCGCCCGTAGTGGATTGTAGTGACATCATTCCTTGTGAATGCATTTGGTGATTTAGTTTTTCGTTTCTAGCTTAGATGGATGCTTCAGAAATTGAGTTGTTATGTGAATCACTATCATTGGATGAAACATGGGTTACGGCTGGTGAACTAGGGTTAGATTTAGTGATCGAAAAATTGCCCTCAGTTTGGTCGGCGAAGTTCTCTCTACAAAGCAAGTGAATAGAGAGGCTTTTCGTGCAATTATTACGAAGATATGGCGCACCACGGAGTAGGTGGAAGTGGAAGTTTACAAAGGGAATATCTTTGCCTTTTATTTTCAGAATACAGCAAATCGTCGCCGAGCTTTGGCAGGGGGACCTTGAAACTTCAACAACAGTCTTTTGGCCTTAAAGGAACCTAAGGGGGTGCGGCAGATAGTGAAAATGCAGTTTCGCCAAATCCAATTCTGGATACAAATTCATAATGTGTCATTGATGTGCATGTCCAAAGATATAGGGCTATATCTTGATGGGCTGATAGAGAAGGGAACAGACATTGATTTGGGACCCTTGGAAGACTATATGGGTAACTACCTGTGGGTCCATATATATATCTGTTCTTATAAACCATTGATGAGAGGACTGAAGGTTGATTTTGATTATTCCGAAACACCTACTATTATGATCCTCTATTATGAACGTCTACCAGAATACTGTTTCAAGTGCGGTATAATTGGGCACCCTTTTCGTGAATGCCCTAGAATTCCTGTTGAAGGGGTACTGAATGGTGGTTTGAATCATTAGTTTTGACCATAGATGAAGGCTTCGAGTCTTAAATGAGCACGTCTAGTTCTTAGCAAGACTGAGCATGTGGAGATATCGGGGTCCTATGGATCTACTGGCAGGCGAGACTTTGAACCCTCCCAAAAGCATGTACAAATGCCATCTACTAAACATTTCTCTTATGATCTTATTCCTGTAATGAATGAAATAGTTCAATCAGATGTTCCTTATTAACTAGTTATGGTCTAAGAAGGGCAGGTAAATGTGGTGGCAGGTATAACTGCATTACGATAGGAAGGTTATTGTGAAGACGGTCCAAGTTGATTTGGGAAGTGATTCGGGTGTAGTTAGTACATCAAAAGAGTCTTCATATCTGTTATCACAATCATTTGATGTTGTGGATTTTATAGAGGCTGATAATATTATGCATGAGGACTTTAAGCATGCACCACACTCGGATATTAGTGGGGAGGCTGGGGCTTGGTGCCTCGATCAAGGATGTGCATGAGCTGAAATCTCAAAATTTCCATGAAGTTAAAGTATGTAAGGTGACAGTGATTCTGATATGGGTGCTTCTTTAAGTCATCACAAGGTATAAAGGAAACCATGAGGAGCATGGATCATAATACAAGTAGTAAGTCGGCTGCAACTTCGTCACTAGGTAAGCAAATTCATGAACATGAGGTGTTGACCGCGGTCTCTAGTAATAAGAAGAGTAAGATCTCTTATAGTGGGGGGTTGGTAAATCCTAATCTATCTGCAGGACCTGAGGAGTAGGCCCACCAAGAGCCATGAAAATCTTACTTTAAAATGTCCGAGGACTGTGCAATCATCGGACATTCCAAGTGTTGCACAATCACATGCAATCACGCTGCCTAGAGTTAGTTTTTTTTTTTTTTTAATGGAAACAGTTTTGGATCATAAGTAGATGAAGTTATATCGTGTTCGATTAGGTTTTGCGAGGAAGTTAGTTATTGACAGAGTGGGTCGTAGTGGTGGTTTGTGTTTGCTTTGGTTGGGTGCAATTGATATTACTTACTTTCTTTTTCACGGTTTCATATTGACGTTTCAGTCCGGTCACATAGGGATTCAGATTGGAGGTTTACTAGGTTTTATGGTCATCTTGAGGCTTTTCAGTGTCGTCATGCGTGAAATCTTCTCTAGCGACTTTGTGGCCTTTCGCAACTTCATAGTTTGTGTGGTGGGAATTTGAATAAAATTCTTAGTAATTCAGAAAAAGATGGAGGCAGTTGCCGGTTCGAGATGTAGATGGACAGTTTTTGTTTTTTATAGTTGTCGACTTCGTGATCTACGGGTCCGCAGTTCACTTGGTGCAATGGCCGGGTAGAAGATGGTTTCATTCATGAATGACTAGACAGATGTGTTTGCATAAGTGAATGGCAGGCTCTTTTTTCCAAATCTATAGTCTGCCATCTAGACTTTTGGAAATCCAATCATCGTCCCTTGGTGTTGGAAGTTTTAGCTGCTCAGGATACTCTTATGACTAGACATGAGAGTAGAATTCACAGGTTTCAATTTGAAGCTTGTTGGGCGGATGATTCAGGCTTCGTTGATGAGATTAAAAGAGGTTGGTGTGCAGCTGGTGGCACTTCTTCTTTGCAATCAGTTATGGTTCGGGTTGCTACTTGCGCAGAGTCATTGCAACGCTGGAATTCTGTTAAGAGTAAGTCTCTCCAGAAAGCAATCTCTTTGAAACAAGAGGAGCTGCATACAACCAACCTCTCGGCTTCAATCGGATCGTGGAGATATATTAGGAGTGTGAAGCATGAGCTGAATAAATTACTTGTTGAAGAGGAGTCTTATTGGAAACAAAGATTGAGTGTCACTTAGCTTAAAGGGGAAGGGCCGAAACACGAGATTTTTTTTCATCAGAAGGCTTTGAGTAGGAAAATTCGTAATAAGCTCTTGGGATTTATGGATGAGGCTGGAGTATGGCATGGTGGTAAAGATAATGTGTCTAGAATGTGCATGGATTATTGTTCTTCTATTTTTTTGTCTTCTGTTCCTAGTGTTGTGGCTTTGGAGGGTGTGTAAGGGGCTGTTCGGCCTTGTGTTTTAAATATCATGAGCTAAGATTGTTATCGCTCTCAAACAAATGAACCCGCCTATAGTGCCGGGTATCGATGGCATGTCGGCCCTATTTTATCAGAAACATTGGGATGTGGTGGGAGATTAAGTGACGACTGTTTACCTAGGGTGCCTCAATGATGGGGCTTCAGTGGATGAGGTAAATGCTACTCTAATTACTCTAATTTTGAAGGTTAGAAATACGAATAGAATTTTATAATATAGACCTATTAGTCTATGTAATTGTTACGCCTTTTTGTACCCGCAAGTATACGGGGTCGGCACAAGTAATAAAATGATAAGTAAATTATCGTCTCCACAGGGATATTTAGGCATTGAGTACTAAAATTAACCAACTCTATATCTATTTGAATAAATCAAAATGGTTTAAGAAAAGAAAAGAAAAGATAAAAAATATAAAACATAAAACGTGAAATAAACAACCAAATTAAGAGATGAGCAAGGGTATTTGAATTCACTTAATCCATCCAATTGAATTTCATGAAAACACATTGTTCTAGTTTAATTATTCATGTTGATGATCGTGTTTATCTAAATTATCCAAAGTCCCCTCTCGAGGTAAATCGGACCTATCCACATACACTAATATCCTATCTCTCGATGGTATATCCAAGTGCATGAAAATGTATTAGTCACAATAAACACCCTATATGATCACACAAGCAAATTAGTATATCTCTATCTAATTCTACCTGTGGTGGACATTACATCGAGCACGTTGTGGGCGTCTACTCTCGATATATAATACACAACCAATTTATCATCTAAATGTAGGCCTTTACATCCAAAAGAATTAAGCACAATAATACCACTCAACAACATAATAATCAACCACAACAAATTAAACAATCAATTCATTCAATCATCATAGAATTAGATCCATCAAAACCCTAACTTACAAATTTAGTTCATAATCAAAGATTTACAACTAAACATGTTTTCCAATTAATAAAGAGAGTTACAAGCATGAAAATAAAGAAGGAAAGGGATAGAAAAACTCTAGGTGTGATGAACTTTCGTCCTCCTCCTCATTGTGAATTTGTCTAGCTTCCACTTTCTCCAAATCCAAGTTTGATGGTGAGATTTTGGCTCAAGGATTGAATCCAATCCCTCTTGGTTCCAAGGTGATCTTCTTCTCCCCTCTTTGCCTCTTCTCTTCTCTCTTGGTCTCTTCTTGGTCCTCTCCTTAGAGCCCTAGCCGAACTCCCTCTCTTTAGAGCCCTTTTTCTACTTATAGACATTGGAAATAAGGTTTATCGCGTCGCCATCGCGACCGTGGGTCACTACCGCTGGTCGTGACGCTGCGGTTGCGGTGCTCACTGCCAAAAAATTAAAGTTTCATCGCGACTGGCGTGTCGCGACCAACGGTCGCGGTACTAGGTCGCGATGCTCACTGGTCCAAATTTTAAGATTGCGCACTGTTACGAAAATGACCATAATTTCCTCTAGAAAATTCCAAATCACGAACCGTAAAATGCATTGGAAAGTAGACATCTATATACATATAAAGCTTGAAACCCAGTTCATCCTCTAAAATTTATGACGGCCTCCGAAACATGACTCATGACTTAACTCTCGACATGAAAGTCGTGAGTCTGCGCACTGTTGTGAAAATGAGAATAACTTCCTCTAGAAAACTCGGAATCACAAACCGTAAAATTTACCGGAAAGTAGACATTGTGACCTTTCCAGAAATATAAGGCTCTTAACCCAGTTAATCTTGTAGAATTTATGGAAGCCTCCAAAAATGATAGCTGAGCACTCCCAAATCTTCAATTTAATCCACCAAGGCTCTTCAATTACGCACAAAACCTTATTACCTGTACACTAGATAAAAACATTAAAAACAACCGATAATTACCCGAGAATGGAACACAAGTAGATGAATAAAAGTACTAGTGAAGGTCCATTTTTGATCAAGAAATGGAACCAACAGTAATGTCTTGTACAAGATTGTTGCTAAGATTCTTGCCAATAGGTTCCGGTTGGTGCTTGGCAATGTTACCTAGGAGAATCAAAGTATATTTCTATATGGTCGACTGAATACTGATAATGCTATAATTGGGTATGAATTCCTCAATGCTATCAAGTGTCACTATCTGGGAAGAAAATGTTTTTTGACACTTAAACTGGATATGTCCAAATCATATAACAGGGTTAAGTGGCGTTTCTGGAGGGTACGTTACTTAGACTAGATTTTTCAGTTAAGTGGGTGAAGTTGATCATGCATTGTATAAATACAAGTTTCGTATTCGTTTCTCATCAATGAGGAACCTAGTAGTGCGGTGAAGCCCTCTGGGGGGCTAAAACAGGGAGATCCCTATCTCCTCATCTTTTTCTTATTTGTGCTGAGGGGCTGTCAGCTCTGTTTAAGCAAGCTAAGAACTGTAGGCGAATTAAAGGGTTGACGTGTGGTCGCACTAGCCCTTCGATTTTTCATCTTTTTTTGTTTATGATAGCCTTCGCTTTATGAGGGCTTCTGTGGATGATTGTATGGTTATTAAACAAATTCTGGATGTTTATTCGATAGCTTCAGGTCAAATTATCAACTTTCAAAAGTCTACAATGTGCTTTGGGAAGGGTATTACCAGTAAAGTTTTGGCTTCTTTAGCTCTTGTCTTGGGGGTTCGAATAATGGATAACCATGATGTTTATGTGAGGCTTCTGGGTTGGATTTGGTAGGGGTAAGATGGGGGTTTTCGCGACTATAAAAGAAAGAGTATGGAACAAGCTTAAATATTGGAATAATTCTTTCTTTTCGGTTTGAGGTAAGAAGACACTTATTAAGGCAGTGATCCAATCGATCTCTGCCTATACAATGAACCTTTTTTGGCTTCTACGTGCTATTATTGATGAGCTTCATCGTTTGAGTTCTCGCTTTTGGTAGGGTAGCTCGGAAGGACCGCATAAAATTCACTAGTGTTCTTAAGACTTTTTGTGTGGCAACAAGCTAGATGGTAGGATAGGTTTTCGTAATTTAAAAGCTTTTAATCAAGCGTTACTTGCTACGCAAGGCTGGTGGTTGATCCAGGCTCCTAATTTGTTCGTTTCGAAAATGCTAAAAGGTTTTTATTCCATAATTTTTTTTTCTTATAGGTTGATCGTAAGCCTATGTCCTCTTTTCTTTGGAAGAGTATTATCTGGGGACAATAATTATTGAGGATGGTTTACGGTGGCGAGTTAAAGATGGAACCGTTATTTTGATTCTTTGAGATCGACGGATTCCCTTACTGTAACGTCCGGGGTTGCCCCGCCACAACGTTACTCACAAGGTACTGTCCGCTCTGGGTCGTCCGGGATTGCCCTGCCACAACGCCCTCACGGTTTTGCTTCACCTCCCCCAAATCAGGATTTGAACCAGTTACTTATCCATAAGTACTAATCCTTATCAAGTTGGGTACCAATTGAGTTACTTAGTTCAATTGGTACCCAACTTGATAAGGATTAGTACTTATGGATAAGTAACTGGTTCAAATCCTGATTTGGGGGAGGCGAAGCAAAACCGTGAGGGCGTTGTGACGGGGCAACCCCAGACGACCCAGAGCGGACAGTACCTTGTGAGTAACGTTGTGGCGGGGCAACCCCGAACGTCACAATAAAAAGGCACTAAAATGTAACACCCCCTGACCCGACCTGGCTGGATCGACCTAGGGAGCGCTACTCGGATTTTCAAAACTTTCTTATTTCTGTTTATAAACTGAAAACCATATAGTTTGAAATTTTAAAATTCTTTTCGAGTGAGCCCATCAAAAATTATTTTCAAAAATTTCGGCAGAGTTTCCTTTGTTTTTCTGATTTTCCAAAACCTATTTTCAAATAAAACTCAAATCACAAACAATTCACAAAAACACTTCAAATCTCAATCCATTGAAATGCGCACTCTGCCGTTTAGTGCGACTTTCAAACAGTTTATAAAACAATTCAGTAACTACAATCCTTTTGAAAAAATACAAAACAGAAAGCATAAAATAATTAATTACAACACATAATTACAAATCATAATTACAAAATCCTCTGTATATGCACGCATATCTAATTATAATATACAGAAATACTTATATAACAAACTACCCCAAAGATACTGTGACTCTGAGCTCTTCTCTGCAGTTGGTGCCTCTTCAGTCCTTTCCGTCCTCAGTATCTTTATTACCTACGCGTTAGAAACAAAACTAACGCGCTAAGCAAAGCTGCCTAGTGAGTGTACACTTAAAATAAATAGTAATATAATATAAAACAGTATATGTAAACTCAGAAATTCAAAAGTGTATATAAACAATAAAGTTTAAAACCAGTACTTTCAGAAATCGAAATATCTATAACAAACGTTTTACAATTGCTGAAACTAAGTAAACAGACAGTATTTCAAAACTTTCTGGAATTCAGTTCCATATCATTTCTTTGTTTTCCATAACATTTTCTAATCATAATTCTCAATTTGGCCCATGATACACATAGCAGGGTGTACAGGACTGGATTACGGGTTTTACAGTCGGGTTTCCCATCTCTCATATGAAATGGTATCCCTATATAAACAGTCGGTTTCCCATTTCACGAGGAAATGGTATCCGGGTATTCTCACAGTCGGTTTCCCATTTCACGAGAAAATGGTATCCGTGATAAACAGTCGGTTTTCCATTTCTCGAGAAAATGGTATCCGTAATCAATAATCAGAGACATTATACATCACGGTACAGTACTGCCATATATTCACCCAATTGACATGTCAATCTCCTATATCCAAATATCCCTATACATATATCAGTACCGTTCAAAATATCGAAATCAACGAATATCAATTTCAGTCAAAATCCATAAAACAAAAATTATAAACCAGGTTTTGAAATGAATATCCATAAGAGTAAAATATTGTCCAACAATATGCAAAAACATAAACAAATCCATACAAATATATATAAAATCCAATATAAACGAATCCATACGAATATATCTGAAATCCATAACAATCAAAACATTTATCAAAACTAAGTTTCAGAAACGTGTGTACACCAACCTGAATACCGTTTTTCTCTCGACTATCGCGGTTCTACGTTTTCTTTTCCTTTCCCTTTTTCTTTCTCTTCCACCTTTTCTTTCTTTCTTTATCTCTTTCCTTCCTCTTCTCTTCTTCTTCTTCTTCTTCTTCCTTTTCTTCTTCTTCTTCTTCTTCTTCTTTTTTTTTTTTTTTTTTTCATACTTTTAATTACATTTACAACCCCTCCAATCACAAAATTTATATTCACATATATAAAATTAATTATCCGAAATCCGGGATGTTACACTTACCATCTACATTTAAAGTCTATTCACCTTTTACCCTTGATGTTCAGGCTTGTGTTAATGAGTTGAATTTAGCTTTAGGCGACTGGAATGTAAACCTTATACGTTCATCTTTTCTCCCTTATGAGGCGGATGCTATTTTGAGTATCCCTTTATCTTTCCGTTACAGACGAGATGTTTATCTCTGGCACTATGATAAATTTGTTTCTTACTCGGTGAGGAATGGGTACTGGCTTGCGATGTCTAATGCAGGTGCTCCCTCTTGGTCTGATTTTGCTAGTTTGTCTTCTTGGTGGAGATTTATCTGGCAGCTTGGAGTTCCTTCGAAGACCAAAATATTTCTTTGGAAGGTGTTTCATGGGTGGAATTCTACTCTGGTTTCATTGGCTCAACTTTGTATCATGATGGATTTTGTGTGCCTGTTATGTAACAGAGGCTCGGAGTCGATTGTCTTGAGCCTGTAAATCCCTTAAAGGGTTGAAGCTTGTTCATTTCTGATTTTCAGTTCACGGTTTGCTTCCCTATTCATTCATGATTTCTTATTTAGCTGTCAAGTTCTTAATTCTCCTAAGAACTTTGAGCTGTTGGTAGTGATTTAGTGGAGGATCTGGTTTCCTCGGAATAAGGTAATGCATTCTAACGGCTGTCCCTTCCCTGTGGATGATATTGTAGAGTGGTCAAAAGCTTTCTTATCTGATTTTCAGGCTGTAACTATCTGCCCTCTTGCTTTTGTTGTTGCTTATCATGTTTGGCGGCCTCCTGATCAGCTTATATATAAAATCAATTCAGACGCTGCTTTGTGCCAATCCAGAATTCTGACTGTAACACCCCCTGACCCGAGCCGTTTGGATCGACCCAGGGAACGCTACCGGGTTTTTAAAACTTTTTCTTAACTCACTTTATAATGTAAAAACCATTGTAAACCAAATGAATTATATATATAAAAATTTCTTTTAAAGTGAGCCCGTCCAAAACTTGTTTTGAAAAATTTTGCCAGAGTTTCCTCTGTTTTTCTGATTTTTCAAAAATTCCCGTTTTCAATAAAAATTCAAACAATATAATTTCAACACTTCAAAATCAAACTTTCAAACATGTGCGCACTTTGCCGTATAGTGCGACTTCCCAAACATTTTCATATAAACAATTCATAATTTAATATTTACAAACCTTTGAAAACGAAAACATAAATCATAAAACAATTATTTGCAAAACCAGTATATTACACTTTTACAAATTTACAAACTTCTATATATGCATACGTAATTAAATGATATACAACCAAAATACAGGTATATATAGCTACCCAATAAGTATGGAGACTCTGAATTCTCAGTCTGCAGTTATCACCTCTTCAATCTTTTTCTTCCTTTGTATCCCTGTTACCTACGCGTGATGAAATCAACGCGCTAAGCATATAGCTTACTGGGAGTACACTAAACTTATTTATTGAAATCATAAAATAAATCTCAAAATAAAATGTCATCATGCTATAATATAAAAACATATCCTTATTTAACTCAATTCATAAAATAAATCATACAAAACCAAATTTTAAAACTCATTTACAAACATTTTCTTTAATTCCTTTCAATTCTGGCCCTCTGGTATACTCAACATAATTTTCTGGACTGGAATATGGGCTAAAATAACTCCCTACCCTAGGACCGGCACTGGGGGTCTGAACCATCCTTAGGGAGGTACATGATATCAATATCGGTGTGACGTCCACCTCCGGGATTCGCCTAAACTGGTCTATGTCAGGTTTGCCCTGCGAGGGTCCAACGATCACTAATAATAACGGTGCAGTACTGCTGAAATAACCTAGCTGGTATACCAACCTCTTATATCCGTTTACTATGTCCAAGTATCCTTGGGCCGTTTCCATACATATTCACAATTCATAAAATTCATATCAAAATATTCTATTTCTTTCGAAATCAACAACTGTAACTTTTAAATTTGAATTAAGCTCAACAATATAATTTCCAAACGATATTTGAAATTCAAACAAGATTCTCAAACAATTTATTCTAATATAATCGTTATAAATCAAAAAGCGAACTAACTCAAAACATTCAAATAAAGAATTATATAAACATATATCCATCAAAATATTCAAGAATCTCAGTTTCGAATCAAAATACAAAAATAAAATCACAGAGTTTTCAAAAAGTAGTGTACACTAACCTGGATACCCTTTTTACTACTTTTCTTTTTTGGTTTTTTCCTTTTTCTTTTTCCCTTTTCTCTTTTCCCTCCTTTCTTCTTCTTCCTCTTCTATTCTTCTTCTTCTTCTCTTCTTCCTCTCCTCTTCTTCCTTTATCTTTCTTTTTCTTTCACTTCTTTTTCTTTTTCTTTCTCTCCTCTCGTTCTCTCTCTATTTTTCTGGTTTTCTTCCTCCTGAAGCTTCCACCGTCTCTTACTTTTTTATAAAAATTTGGCCATCGCGATCTGTGGTCGCGCCACCTGGTCGCGTTGCTCACTGGAGTGATTTCGCCGCTTTCATCGCGATCAACCATCGGGGTGTCTGGTCGTGATGATGGTCGCGTTGCTCACTGCCCAAAATCAACATTTTCACCGCGAGCTGCTCAGCGCGATCTCTGGTCGCGGTGACTAGTTGCGGTGCTCATTGCCTAAAATCACCATTTTCACCGCGAACTGTTCATCGCGATACCTGGTCACGGTGACTGGTCGCGGTACTCACTTCCAACATTTTTCTTTTCTTTCATGCATTATTTCTGGACCGCTCCACCTGGTCCATCTGAAAATATTTAATTATATTTTTCACCCCTCAAATCATAAATATCATATTCATATATTAAAAATTAATTCAACTATACTTTTCATATTTATTTGAAATTAGGGATGTTACACTGGCCGGGCTTGGAGTGGTGATTAAAGAATCTAATGGTCTCGTCATGTTATCCAGTACGAAGAAGGTTGAAGTTAGTAACTCTGCTGATACCGCTTAAGCCAGGGCCTTTTTGTATGGTATGACTTTAGCTGTTGAAACTGGCTTTTTCCCTACGGTAGTTGAATCTAACTCACCCATTGTTATCAATCTCATTAGATCTAAAAGGGTGACTCTTGTTGATGGATTGATTTAGATACACGACGAGGATCACATTTATATAATTTTACACTTCTCGACAAATATAATTTGTTTCGTTATTCTATGTGCTTATTATATTCTGAGTAATGAAGAATTTGTTATTATTAATTCTTGGGTTCATGAATTCCTATATAACTTAAGCGACACAATAAAAGCCATTTTTGTTCTTTTAGTAACTGATTTATGTATTGGATTCCATTCGCCCTACGGTTGGGAACTAATGATTGGCTATATCTACAACGATTTTGGATTTGCTTATAATGACCAAATTATATCTGGTCTTGTTTCCACCTTTCCAGTCATTCTAGATACAATTTTTAAACATTGAATTTTCTGTTATTTAAATCAGGTATCTCCGTCACTTGTAGTGATTTATCATTCAATGAATGACTAAAAAATGATTCATTGATCCAATTATAATGTTTTTGACTTTGTACATAAGCAAAGCTTTCAAGGTCGTACTTACCTTACCCTTTCTACCCATCCGGAGGATTCCTCTTATATTCCAGTAAATTTATTTAAGTAAATTTATTTAAGTAAATAGCATGATTGTGGATAGGGAACTATACTAGCTACCTATTCAATTTTATTGTAGAAATTTTTGGGATCAACGATTGGACCATGAAAATTAGAAATACCCTTTCTTCGATAAAGGAAGAGATTACTCGATTCATTTATGTATCATCATGATATATATAATAACTCGAGCATCTGTAGTCCTCAAAAATCTCTCGGGAACACGGGGCACTACAACCTGCAAAGATAGAACGCACGTGACTCACAGAACGTCTGGGACACCGGGGTGGTGCCGGCCAAAGTCACTCCGACGGTCAAGTTAGCGAATGCTAATAAGTATGCAATGGTTATAAGTTAAGATGAGTGAGTAATGCTTCCTGTTTACTTGGTGGTTGAGATCTTCCTGGTCAATGATGATGTGAGGTCGGCTAATCAGGCTACAATCGGAAGATGATCGGAGATGATGAATAATGGCCGGAAGATGTTGTCTGAATATTGATGGTTTTTTTTTATATCAGTTTTTCTCCCTCTCTCTCTTGGGAGAACTCTCTTTTATTTATAGAGGGTGATGTTTTTGCCTGTTGAGGGATTTCATCATTACCCCCCTCCCCCTCCACCCCCCCCCCCCCCCCCCCCCCCCCCCCCCCTGTTGCCTCCAATTAAGGAAGTTTATGGATGCTTTCTTTGACTTAGCCATTTAGATTTTAATCATGGTTTTGTAGGACCGTCTTTACTTAAAGTAGGTCATGATTTGGTCTCCCACAGAACCAAGGAGATTCCATGTCGTGCGACATATCGTTTTGGTTATTTGTCCTGACATAGTTATGATTTCATATCATACGACATGTCAATTAACCATAGATCTGATACGACAATGGGACTATATCGTGCGACACAGGAATTTTCCCAAATGTGGATGTTGTGGAGCTACTTCCCTGTTGCTGATTGGATCGATGTGTGGAGGGATATTATAGTTCGATTGTGTCGTACGATACATCTATCTGGATCTATATGCAGTTTATATTTTTATGTTGTATGACTATCATTTGTAAAGATTAGCTAGTCGGATTTGAGGTATGTTCCTGGGTTTATGAGCAGATTTTCAATTTCTATGACTTGATATGGTCGTACGACGATGCTGCGGTCGAGGCAGTGTCAATGGCTGACCTTTCCAATGGCTCTTCGATAGTTGTGCCAACATAATCTTGACCTTTATGGGAAATGCACACGCTTGATTAATGATGGCGGATATAGGGGTGCGTGCCCAATAGGATTTTAACACGTCAGCTTATGCCCCTTTCTTTTATTGTCGCCCTTTTCTCTTTCTCCTTCATTTTCAATTTTTGCTTTTCTTTTTTCTCTCTCTATTTGTTCCTCTCTCAAGAACCAGTCCCCGATGTTCTCGTTTTCGGCGTCGATTCCAGTCGTTTTTCTTCTTTTCGTGCTTATTTCGGCCAGATAGTGCAGTTTCTGGTATGTTTTTATCTTGTTTTGCTATTGTTTTTCCTAAAATTGCTTTTCTGTTTCTGGGTATGTTTTATTGTTCTTCGAGCAGCTTTTTTAGGAAAATCTGAAAATGTAGGTTTTGATCTAAAAACTCAACTTAGGATTATGGTGGAATCTGTTTGTTGGTATCTGTCGCACAACATTAGCTAGGGAGTTTATGTCGTACGACCCTTTTAGGCGTATGATGACACTTTAGGGACTGATGTTAGGGTATGTAGAATAATTAGTTAGATTTGACTACTAACCATCCCTCATGTCGCACGACTTGTAGGTGAGATGTCGAGTAGAGGTGACGAGAATACTCCCATAACGTCTGGGCGAGGATTTGACGATACTATAGATTTGTCGTCCGATTCGTGGGGCAAGTTGAGGACAGGAACTTATGGAGTTACGTTAGCATTGCCATCGTACGACCCCGTGACTGTCTCAAGTCATGAAGGTATGTCGTGCGTTATGGACGATGTACCCGTGGGGATCCCTCTTGTCGTGCTACTAGGAGAAGCGGCTAGTCCTTGCCCTATAGGTCCAAGTAGGCCGTTGGGCCTGCTTTTGATTAATCCTGCCAGTGTACTAAAGGAGGAGGACTTTATGCGCATAAGGTATAGCTATGGCATACCTGATGGCGTCGATATAAGGGTGCCGTTCACAGAGGAGAGACCTGATTAGGATATCCCAAGGTGGACATATTTCTACGAGCTGCCATTCCAGCGGGTCAGGTTCAGGTTACAGGTAGTCGGACTGCTGTGGAAGGTGTTAGACTATTTCGAGCTTACCCCTGGGCAACTCATGCCAAACATTTGGAGAATCTTGTTGGGACTGGAATTGTTATGTACGACAGAGTCCATTGTTTTTGAACTTTCGGACCTATTCTACATTTATTCGATGAGCGAGCACGACACAGAGAAGGGCCGCTACAATTTGAATCTTAGGACAAATAGGCAGCACCTCATCGCAGAGCTGACTACAAATGATAGGTCGTGGAAAGATAAGTATTTCTTTGCACGAGGTCTTCTCGTCGAGTAGCCAGTAGGGGATACAACAGTTCGTACGATATGATCCAAGGCCGATGGATTACTATGTAACACCCCCTGACCCGACCCGTCTGGATCGACCCAGGGAGCGCTACCCGGTTTTCAAAACTTGACTTGACTCACTTATAATTAGAAAGCCCTTGAAAATCAAATAGTTTGATAATTTAAAATCCTTTCTATAGTGAGCCCATCAAATCAATTTTTAAAATTTCGACAGAGTTCCCTCTGTTTTTCTGACTTTCCAAAAATCCTGTTTTCAACAAAAATTTAAACAATATAATAATCCACACTTCAAATTTCTTTCTCAATCAAATGCGCACTCTGCCATTTAGTGCGACTTTCCAAATATTTTCAAATGAAATCAATTCATAATTAATATTTACAAAACATATATATGACACATTTACAAATTTCTGTATATGCATACGTAGCGGAATATAATATACAGAACTATATAACTACCCAAAGTTTGGTGACTCTGATCCTCAGTCTGCAGCTATCACCTCTTCAGTCTTTTTCTCCCTCTGTATCCCTGTTACCTACGCGTGATGAAATCAACGCGCTAACCACATAGCTTAGTGGGTATACACTAAATTTATTTCTTAAAATCACAAAATAAATTTCATAATAAAAATTATCACAACACTATTGTATAAAAAAAAACATGTCATTATTCAACTCAATCACAGAAATAAATCATATGAAATCAATTTAATAAAAGCAACTAAATTAAATTAATAATTCATACGAAATCAAGTTCTCAATTCTTTTATAATCATTTTATTCAATTCATTCTCAATCATGGTCCTTTGGTATACTCAACATAATTTCAAGACTGGAATATGGGTCTAATCTCTGTAATATCAGTGTGACGTCTGGGGTTGCCCCGCTACAACAGTCACTAGTATCGGTGTGATTGTTCGGGGTTGCCCCGCTACAACAATTACTAGTATCAGTGTGACATCCGGGATTGCCCCGCTACAACAGTCACTAGTAATAATGGTGCAATACTGCTGAAATAACCCAGCTGGTATACCAACCTCCCATATCCGTTTACTATGTCCAATTATCCTTGGGCCGTTTCCATACATATTCACAATTCATAGAATTCATATCAAAATATTCCATTTCTTTCGAAATCAACAACTGTAACTTTCAAGTTTGAATTAAGCTCAACAATATAATTTCCAAACGATATTTGAAATTCAAACAAGATTCTCAAACAATTTATTCTAATATACTCGTTATAAATAAAAAAGCGAACTAACTCAAAACATTCAAATAAAGAACTATATAAACATAAATCCGTGAAAATATTCAAGAATCTCAGTTTCGAATCAAAACACAAAAATAAAATCACAGAGTTTTCAAAAAGTAGTGTACACCAATCTGGATACCTTTTTTACGACTTTCTCTTCTGGATTTTCCTTTTTTCCTTCTCTTTTCCCTTTTCTCTTTCTCCCTCCTCTTTTTCTTCTCTTTCTCCTTTCTCCTTCTTTTCTTCTTCTTCCTCTTCTCTTCTTCTTCTTCTTCTCTTCTTCCTCTTCTTCTTCTTCTTCTTCTTCTTCTTCTTCTTTCTCTTCCTTTTTCTTTTCTTTTCCTTTCTCTCTTTTCTTCTTTTTTTTTCTTTCTCTCCTCTCGTTCTCTCTCTATTTTTCTGGTTTGCTTCCTCGTGAAGCTTCCACCAACATTTTATTTTTTTTATAAAATTTCGATCATCGCGACCGCTCCTCGCGACCTGTGGTCGCGCCACCTGATCGCATTGCTCACTTGAGTGATTTCACCGCTTTCATCGCGACAAACCATCGCGGTATTTAGTCGCGATGTTGGTCGCGTTGCTCACTGCCCAAAATCAACATTTTTCACCGCGAGCTGCTCAGCGCGATCTGTGGTTACGGTACTCACTACCCAGTTTTTCACCCTTCTCTTCGTGTATTATTTATTTGAAATTAGGGATGTTACATACTAACTTTGTCTAGTCATGTTGTTCGACATTGCTTACATTGTAGTGCGTTCTTAACTGTTTTTTGTTTCTTTACAGTGAAAAAGGGTGCTCTTCATGCCGTGGTTGGCTTAACTTGTGCAAAACGCACAGAGAAGATATTGTTGTACGGCACGAAGGAAAGAAGTTGGAGAAGGATTCTGACTGAGGATAACTTACGGTCCAGTCATCTGTGAAAATTTTCGGTTATCAACGAGCCAAGTACTCCCTACCCAGCCTTCAAAAATTTAGTGGAGTTTGTCAGAGTTAGACATTGTGTCGAGCGACTGTACAGCACGAGGTTTCTTAATCCCATTTCATACGTCGAGCAACGCTTTGCAGTTGATCTGATAGCTGGAAGTTTTGCTGCTCCTGACGCCGATGAAGCCTTGAGAAGACTCAAGGAGAAGAAGAAGGGAAAGAAAAAGGTAAAGTCGAGCGACGCTGGAGAGCCAATGGCGACCCCACCACCACCACCTCCCCCTTCTAGTCGAGGAAAAGATGTCCTTGACGTGAGCTCCACTAGAAAGAAGAGGAGGAGGGACGACTCATCAATCGGCAGTGAGGCGTCGGTCGACCTGACATTTCCACAAGATGCTTCTGACTTCTCAGATTTTGGGTCGATCCTACCCCAGGTAAAGGGACTGCTGCCCCCTGAAGATGAAAACAGGCTGAAAGGAATGGGTTTTTCCCAAGCGTTTGACTAGGGCCTCAGCTACCAATTCCAGGTAATGTCGTGCGGCTTACTACTGTTTTCAATTAATTTTTTCTAAGTATGTGTTTCTTTTTGTAGGATTGTAACATCCGTAATTTTCAGTAATTATTAAAATACCCTAAATTATTGTTAATTATCTGAAAATGATATAATAGGTTTATTTGAATTAATTTTTAGGTATACAAGTGGACCAGGTGAAGCGGTCCAAAAAGGCATGAAGGAAAAAGGAAAAAGCTGGCAGTGAGCACCGCGATCAGGGATCGCGATGAGCAGCTCGCGGTGAAAATGCTAATTTTGGGCAGTGAGCATTGCGACCAACATCGTGACCAGACACTGCGATGGCTGATCGTGATGAAGGCGGTAAAAATACTCCAGTGAGTACCACGACCAGGTGGCGCGACCAGATGGCGCGAGAAGCTGTCGCGACGACCAAAATTTTATATAAAAAAAATAGATGGCGGTGAGAAGCTTCATGAAGAAACAAGAGAAAACAAAAATAGAGAGATAGATAGACCGGGAGAAAGAAAAAGAGAAAAAGAAAAAAGAAGAAGAGAAAGAAGAAGAGAGAGAAAGGAAGAAGAAGAAGAGAAGAGGAAGAAGAAAGGAGAAGGAGAAGGAAAAGAGAAGGGAGAAAGAGAAAAGGAGAAAGGAAAAAGAAAAAGAAAATTCAGAAAATAAAAGTTCGTAAAAACGGTATCCAGGTTGGTGTATGCTCATTTCTGAAATCTTTATAGATTTAATATGTGCTTTGATTCGAATCTGAGATTTTTGAATAATTTGGTGGATATATGTTCATACGTTTCTTTATTTGATATATTGATTTGATCGTATTTCGATTATCACGATTATGTTGAAATAAATAGTTTCAGAATATCGTATGAAACAATCATAAAATTTTCAAGAAGTCAAATACATATGTTTTACGAATATTGTTTGAAAATTATATTTGTAGAATTTAATGTGGATTTGTAAATTACAAATGTTGATTTTTAAATGCATATAATGAATTGATATGAAAGTTGAAAAATTGTGTATTGTGAAACGGCCCTAGGATACTTGAATATAGAAAACGGATATAGGAGATTGGTATACCAGCTGAGTTATTTCAGCAGTACTGCACCGATATTGATATTGATCTTGATATTATGTACCTCCCTAAGGCGTCGTGGGGTAGGGAGTTATGATATTGATATTATGTTCCTCCCTAGGATACCGAGTAACATGTCCTAGAGTAGGGAGTTATACGTACCACACTTGGATGGAACAAGCCGCAAGTACCGGTCCTAGGGTTGGGAGTTATGTTCGACGGGCAGCCACCGAGTGGTCGATGTCGAATGGCCCATATTCCAGTCCAGAAAATTATGTCGAGTATACCAAAGAGCCAGGATTGAAATGAATTGAATAAAATGTTTATAAGTGAATTTAGAAATTGATTTCGTATGACTTATTTCATTCATTGAGTTGAATAATGATATGTTTTTATATAATAGTATTATGACATTTTATTTTGAAATTTATTTTGTGATTTCGATAAATAAGTTTAGTGTACACCCACTAAGCATTATTACTTAGCGCGTTGATTTTATCACGCGTAGGTAACAGAGATACCAGCGGAGAAAAAGACTGAAAAGGAGGTAGCTGCAGACTGAGGTTCAGAGTCACCATACTTTTGGGTAGTGATATTTAAACTTTGTCTGTATATTAGTCAGCTAAGCATGCATATACAGAAGTTTGTAAATTATAATATAAATGACTTTTGTTTATGTTTTTCAAAAGTTTTGTAAATATTTGTTTAATGGTTTATATTTTTCAAAATTTGTAAATATCAACTATGTATTATTCCATCTGAAAATGTTTGGAAAGTCGCACTATACGGCAGAATGCACATATGACTGAGAAATAAAGTTTGAAGTGTTGAATATTATATTATTTGATTTTTTGTTGAAAACAGGATTTCTGGGAAGTCAGAAAAATAGAGGAAACTCTGACAAAATTTTTGAAACATTTTTTATAGGCTCACTATAAAGAATTTTAGCGTGCAAATTATTTGATTTCTCAAAGATTTTAATTTATGAACATAGTTTAGAAAAGTTTAAAAATCGGGTAGTGCTCCTTGGGTCGATCCAGGCGGATCGGGTCAAGGGGTGTTACAAGGCTCTTCAATAGCAGATATATATGAAAAAGGATATTGGTTCGGCTCTAAGGAAAGTAAGGGAACTCAAGTCGAGTAACCAAGGCCTCAAGGTCGAGATGGAAAGGCTGAGGGCTTCAAACCTGGAGGCCAAGAAGAGCGCTAAGGAGGCTAGCAGTCATGCGACCAAAGCAACCTTTGAGCTTGAACGTCTAAAGGCAGAAGTTGACAAGCTTGGGCCGGTGCAATGGAAGGTTGACCAACTCGGTGCAAAACTCAAGGTTAAGGAGTCAGAGTACGACGCTCTATATGATCAGGTCAAGGATAGCTTGCTCAATGCTGTCATTAAGACGATGGCGGACCTGATGTTGCAGTGTAAAGAAGGTCGTGCGACTGAATGAGAGGTGGACAAGTGGATCGCCGACCATGTAACATCCCGGATTGCGGGTAATGAATTTTTGATATATATGAAATATGTGAAAATAAAATTTTTACTATTTGAGGGGGTGTAAATGTAATTAAATGCATGTTTATTTTATGATTTCCAGCGGACCGGATTGAATAGTGAAAAATGAATGAAAAATGAAAAATTGGAAAACTGGACCAGAGAGCATCGCGACCTGGTCACCGCGACCACAGGTCGCGACAGCTCGCTCGCGGTGAAAAACGCAAAATCTGGCAGTGAGTACCGCGACCAGTCACCGCGACCACAGGTCGCGATGGCTTGCTCGCGATGAAAATGGCAAAACCTGGCAGTGAGCAACGCGACCAGCCACCGCGACCACAGGTCGCGATGGACTGCTCGCGATGAAATTGTCAAAAACGGGCAGAGAGCAGCGCGACCACTCGCGCGACCAAGGCGCGCTCGCGAGGAAGGCGGTGCGCGCACTCCAGTGAGCATCGCGACCTGGTGCCGCGACCACAGGTCGCGATGGCGAAAAAAATATAAAAAAAAAAAGAAGCTTCTCGCAGAAGCCAGAGAAAACAGAAACAGCAAGAGGAGAGAGAAACGACCGAGAAAAGAAAGAAAAGAGGAGAAGAAGAAGAAGAAGAAGAAGAAGGATAAGAAGAAGAGGAAAGAAGAAGAAAAGAGAGAAAGTAAGTGTAGGAGAAAGGAAAAGGAAAAACGAAATCATAGAACCGCGATTCTCGAACGAAAAGACGGTACCGAGGTAGGTGTACTCTCGTTTTCGAAATCGTTTCGAGAAATAGTTCGTTTACTTATACGTTTTAGTTTTCAATTTCGTTTCTCGTTTTTGTTTTCGTTTTCGATTTCGTTAAAAGTTTTCGATTCCGATTATTCGTATGAAAAATGTTTATATTATATGTAAAATCGATGATTTGTGGATCTACGGTTGATTATTGTTGATTTCGATATTTATATGATTATTGTTGATGCGTTTGAATATTTATATGATTATTGTTGATTTCGTTACATGTTGTTGATTTCGGAAAGATTCGGAAAGATTTTATATTATATCGTATTTGTTTGTGAAAATCGTTTATCGAAACGGCCCTAGGATACGTAGACATAGAAGTGGATATAGGAGGTTGGTATACCAGCTGGGTTTTATTGAGCAGTACTGCGCCGATATTGATTGATTGATATTGATGATATTGATGTACCTCCTCTTGGATTCGTCCAGAGGTTGGGAGATACGTACCTCCTCAGGATTCGTCCTGGGGGTTGGGAGTTAATGTACCTTCCCAAGGATTCGTTCCTGGGATAGGGAGCTATGTACCTCTCTAGGTTCCGTACCCACGGTCCTAGAGTTGGGAGACACGTACCTCCTCAGAATTCGTTCTGGGGGTTAGGAGCTTGACCCATATTCCAGTCCGTATATGTTTAGTATTCTAGCGGGCCAGAATTGATTGGAATTGAAAAGTGTACTGCACGATTTTATTGATCGCATTTGTATCTTGATCTCCTTATTGAAATTAAAGTGATTGAAAGTGTTTAATGCTTTGATTTTGAAATTTAATTGTTTTGAAAGTGATTTAGAAATAAAACTCATCTTGTGATTTATTGTTTCCCTAAAGAATAATTATATTGTAATTTACTTAATTGAGTTTTTAGTACACCCACTAAGCTTTATGCTTAGCGCGTTAGTTTGTTTCTAACGCGTAGGTACCAGGAATCCGGACGAGACGAAAGACTGAAGGACTGAAGGAAGAGTTGCAGACCGAGTCACAGGATTTGTACAGTTGGGTAGTTATATTTTGTTATGTGTATATATATATTTCTGAAAGCATGCATATACAGGGGAATTGTAAATATGTTTTGTAAAATGTTTTGTAATTAATTATTTTATGATCACTGTCTTTTATTGTTTAAATGTAAATAGTAAAGTCTGATTTGTTATTATTTTATAAACTATTTGTGAAAGTCGCACTAAACGGCAGAGTGCGCAATTGTTTGAAATTGTTATTGAAGTGTTATTGAAATTGGTATTGAATTGATTGTGTAAAAACAGGTTTTGGAAAGTCCGAAAAACAAACGGCACTCTGCCGAATTTTTGTAAAAAGTTTAAAATGTTTTATGGGCTCACAATGATTTTTTTTTTTAAATGTAAAATGAAGTTTAGAAAAGTTTTAAAAGACCGAGTAGCGCTCCCCGGATCGGTCCGGCCGGATCGGGTCGGGGGGTGCCACAGACCATGAGGAGCTTACTCGCCCAGACGAGGAGGACGACGATGATGAGGATAAAGCAAAAGAAAAAAGCCAAGGTGAAGGCTGTCAATTCAGGCCTTGAGGGTGCGACTGTGGTAGCTCTCCCTGCTCAGTTGAGCGGCGTCCAGCAGGATGTTGAGGTTGAGGGAGGTCGTGATGATGTCGCCCCGTAGGGGTTGTAAAATTTGATCTTTATGAATTATTTTCTAAGTACTTGAAGTTTTTGCCCATGTAGGTTTTTTTGAATTCTAACTTTGCTTTTAATAGAATACTTTTTTGCAATAAATGATTACCTTATCGTACGATGGAGTAGGGAAAACTTTAACTTGCATATATAAGTGGTTTCATTGAATGTCATGTGTTTCCATAATCCTTGGAGGATTAGTGTTGATCAAGTATGATCAAGTATGCTTGAATTGTAAATATGTTTTTAGTCGTGCGACTGATGACCTTGAATGCAGATCTTAGCTGTTGATCTTGAATACAGGTCGTACGAATTATTTTGTGAACTCATGGACCTTTAATGCAGGTCGTGGCTCATGACCTTGAATGCAGGTCGAACATGTAGTGTTGAATTATCGTGCGAACTCATGACCTAGAATGCAGGTCATGACTGTTGACCTTGAATGTAGGTCGTACGAATTGATTCTTATTCTTATGATATTGATTTCCCCTAGCTGAAGTGTGGAACTTTATAGTTTCATGCTTCAGCTGTTTTCTTTCATGTCGTGCAACACTAGACCTTGAATGCAGGTCGTGTGTTTTGGTATAACTTAGTAATGTAGAGGTTGTATGAATTGAAAAAATCTTGAGTGCAGGAATGTCGAGCGACGCCTTCCTGTATAAAAAAGTTAGGGTTGGCCGTTGGATTTACCAATGGCCCTTCGATGCCTAAGTTAGTACCAGGTCATAGGATGATAAAATTAAGAAAGAAAAAGTAGGATTTAGAAATGATACTGTTTTAGGTGGAATGCGTTCCAACTGTTGCCGATTTCCATGCCATCTGTACATCGTAGTTTGTAGACTCCATGTCCAGCTACTTTAGTGATTTGGTACGGTTCGTCCCACGTACGACCGAGTTTACCAGCTTCTTTTTCCTTTGTGTTTTGGAAGACACGACGAATGACCCAGTCTCCAATATTGAACGTTTTGAGACGAATATTCTTGTTATAATGTCGGGCGACTTTTTGTTGATATATTGCCAATCTTATTGCGGCTTTGTCACGACGCTCGTTGATTGTGTCGAGTTCGTTCAATAATTCTTTGTTGTTTGTCTCTTCGATTGTGTGTCGTACTCTGTAAGAAGGGTAATCAACCTCAATTGCTATTACGGCCTTCGAGCCGTAGGTTAGGGAGAATGGTGTTTCCCCTATTGACGTTCTGATCATCGTACGATAAGACCATAGAACGCCTTGTAGCTCGTCGGCCCATTTTCCTTTGTATTGATCGAGTCGCTTCTTGAGGATGGATATAATCGTTTTGTTGGTGGATTCTGCTTGGCCGTTGGATTGAGGATATCTTGGGCTTGAATAGCTTAGTTTGATTTTCCACTCGTCGCAAAAGTCTTGGAAGTCGTATGATATAAATTGTAAGCCATTGTCAGTGACTATCTCCATTGGGACTCCGTAGCGGCATATGACATTCTTCTAGATGAAGCTTTTTACTTCAGAGTCTTTGATTCTCACATATGACTCAACTTCGACCCATTTTGTGAAGTAATTGGTTACGGCCAGCATGTAGACCTTTCCCCGGTAGCGACTAGCATCTTTCCTACTATGTTCATCCCTCATTTCATGAAGAGCCATGGTGCCGAGATGGGGTGAAGTCGTTCCGGGTGCTGATGTGAAACGTGGGCGAAGCGCTAGCATGGGTCATACCGTTTGACGAGGTTGTGCGACTCGGATCGTATTGTCAGCTAATAGTATCCTGCCGTGATTACTCTATTGGCTAGGCTTCTCCCGACTAAGTGGTTTCCGCATTGCCCTTCGTGCAAGTCCTTGAGTATTTGCTGAGCCTCAATCGGGTCGACACATTTAAGGTAGGGCCCGGAGTAGGACCTTTTGTAAAGTTGACCTTCTATTATGGAAAATCGGGCAGCCTTTATCTTGACTCTCCGTGCTTCGACTTTGTCGGATGGTAAAGTGTCGTTCATCAGGTAGTTGTAAATTGGAGTTATCCTAGTCGGTTCGTCTGAAATTGGTTCGATTTCGAGATTTTTCGACTTTCATACGGCTGACCATTGGACAAAAACCATGGGAATGGTCTGCTCAACTGTTGTATCGAGCGCGGAACTGAGGTTGGCGAGTGCGTCGGCATGCGTATTTTTTTATCTTGGTACTTGTTCGATGTCGAACGATTCAAACGAGGCTTGTAGTTCTTTTACCAAGATTAAGTAGGCTAACATTTTCAAATTTCGAGCTTGGTAGGAACCCTGTAATTGTCTTACAATTAGTTGGGAGTCATTACGTACCTTTATCCGTTTGAATCCATACCGGATGGATCGTTTGACGACGTGTACCTCGGGCGAGGTAAGTACTACTCCAAGTCCGCTGCCCCTGGCGTTACTTGATCCGCCAACTACTAAAGTTCAATCCTCCTTCGAGGCGTCGCACGACATGGTACAAAGCTCTTCTTCTGCTTGTTGTAGAATCCCAGGTGTAAGTTCACTATGAAGTCAACCAATGCCTGCGACTTGATCGTTGTACGTGGCTGATAGTTGATGTCGTATTCGCTTAATTCCACTGCCCATTTTACTTGCGGCTGTAACTAGTGTGACGTTCGAGCTTGTGTAGGACGTTCTTCAAGGGAAAGGTAGTGAGCACGTTGATGGTGTGGCGTTGGAAGTACGGCCTCTGTAACATCCCGGATTGCGGATAATTAATTTTGAATATGTGGATATAAATTTTGTAATTGGAAGGGGTGTAAATATAATTAAAAGTATGTTTATTTTCATGATTTCCAGGTGGACCAGATTGAACGGTCGAAACCGATGCTTGAAGATTGAAAAACTGAAGCAGAGAGCATCGCGACCTGGTCACCGCGACCACAGGTCACGATGGCTTGCTCGCGGTGGAAAATGAGATTTTTGGCAGTGAGCATCGCGACCAATCACCGCGACCACAGGTCGCGATGAACTGCTCGCGGTGAAAATGTCAATTTCTGGCAGTGAGCAAAGCGACCACCAGCGCGACCTAGGTACCGCGAGGTGTGCTCGCGATGAAGGCGGTGCAAACGCTCCAGTGAGTACCGCGACCTGGTGGCGCGACCACAGGTCGCGACAGCAGAAAAATATAAAAAAAAATTTGGCTTCCGCGAGAAGCCACAGACAGCACAGAGGAGAGAAAAGAGAGACAGAGAGCGAGAAAAAAGAAAGGAGAAAGAAGAAAGAAGAGAAAGAAGAAGAAAGAGAAAGAAGAAGAAAAACAGAAGAAGGAAAGAGAAAAGGAAGTGTAGGAGGAAGAGAAAAGGGAAGGAAAAGGAAAAAGGAAACCGTGGAAACGCGATTCGTCGAAGGGAAAGGTATCCAGGTTGGTGTACACACGATTTCGAACGTATTTTGGTAAAAAGTTTTGATTTAGTATGTTAAAAATATTGTTATGGATTATATATATCTTCGTATTGATTTGTGAATATCTTCGTTTTGCATTTTATTTATATATTATTGAGTGATTGTGCCTTATTTTATTATTGTGAAATGTTGAATAAACTTGTGTGTTTCGAAAATCCGATTTCCAGTTGTTGTTTGATTTTCTCATTTATGGATTTTGATTTAAAGTAGTTTTCGTCGATCTCTGAAACCAAATGTTGTTATGAGTTTTAAAGGCCCTGATATATGTATAGGGATATTTGGATATAGGATATTGACATGTCAATTGGGTGAAATTATAGCAGTACTGCACCCTATTGTCTCTGATCATTGATTTCGGATACCATTTCCTCGTGAAATGGGAAACCGACTGTTTATCCGGATACCATTTCCTCGTGAAATGGAAAACCGACTGTGAAAAATACCCGGATACCATTTCCTCGTGAAATGGGAAACCGATTGTTTATATAGGGATACCATTTCATATGAAATGGGAAACCCGACTGTAAAACCCGTAATCCAGTCCTGTACACCCTGTTATGTGTATCACGGGCCAAATTAGAATTTATGGGCAGAAAATGTCTGGAAATAAAGAAATGATATTGAACTGAATTCCATAAAGTTTTGACATATTGTATGTTTCTAAAAGTTTTAGTATTTGAGAAATGTTTACTTTATATAATTATATTTCTGAACACTTCTGTTTATAAGTTTTCCTGTCTATTTATATTTCTGAATTTAAGATTTATGATATACTGTTTGTTTTAGCTATACTGTTTTATATTCTATTACCTTTTATTTTAAGTGTACACCCACTAGGCAGTTTTGCTTAGTGCGTTAGTTTTGTTTCTAACGCGTAGGTACTAGGGATCCCGAAGAAGCTAAAGACTGAAGATAGAGAGGGATTTGCTGACATAGTCCCGGAGTTATCACAGTTGGGTAGCTATATTATTGTTATATGTACATATTCTGAAAGCATGCATATACAGAGGATTTGTAATTATGTTTCGTAATATGTTTTGTAATTAATTATTTTATGATTCAAATGTTTGTAAATATTAAATTCTGAATTGTTTTATTTTATAAAGTATATTGGAAAGTCGCACTAAACGGCAGAGTGCGCAAATGTTTGAAATGATAATTGAAGTGTTTTGTGCATTGTTGTGATTTGGGATTTTGTTTGAAAAACAGGTTTTGGGAAATTTGAAAAACAAACGGAACTCTGCCGAAATTTTTGAAAATTAGTTTTGATGGGCTCACTCGAAAAGATTTTAAAATTTATAAACTACATGGTTTGCCATTTATAAACAGAAATAAGAAAGTTTTGAAAACCCGGTAGCGCTCCCTGGGTCGATCCAGTTGGGTCGGGTCAGGGGATGTTACAGCCTCAATTTCCTTGCGGTTGTAACTAGTGTGAGGGCCAGTTTCTCAAGTTGAGTGTACCTTATTTCTGCGTCGAGTAGGGTTTTGCTGATGTAGTATACGGGGAGCTGTTTGCCATCTTCTTACCTCACTAGTACTGCGCTTACGGCTGTTTCGGATACATCAAGGTAAAGTAAAAGTGTCTCTCCTTCCTTAGGTTTGGATATGAGGGGAGGGTCTGCTAAGTATCATTTAATGTTTTGGAATGCATCTTCACTTGTTTGATTCCAATAAAATGTTTTACTCTTTCTTAGAGCGTCAAAGAAAGGCTTGCATTTATCGGATGACTTTGAGATGAAACGGTCGAGGGCTGCGAGTCGCCCGGTCAGTTTTTGTACGTCTTTGATGCTTTTGGGGAACCTCAAATCCATGATGGATTAGATTTGATCTGGGTTGACCTTGACGCCCCTCTTGGTTACCAAATAGCCAAGGAACTTTCCTGACAAAACTCCAAAAGAACACTTGGTTGGATTAAGCTTCATCCCGTACTTGTCAATAATATCGAACGACTGTCGGAGGTGGTCGAGGTGTTGATTCGCTATTAATGATTTTACCAGCATATCGTCGATGTAGACCTCCATGGTTTGTCCGAGCAAACTTGTGAATATTTTGTTGACTAACCTTTGGTAGGTTGCCCAGGCATTTTTGAGACCAAAGGGCATCACTTTGTAACAAAAAATGCCGCGCTCCGTGATGAAAGAAGTTTTTTCCTGGTCATCCGGATGTATGAGGATTTAGTTGTAGCCGGAGAATGCATCTATGAAGCCCAACAGTTCGTGGCCCACTGTAGCGTCCACCATCATGTCGATGTGTGGGAAAGGGAAGGAATCTTTGGGACAGGCTTTGTTGAGGTTTGTGAAGTCGATGCAGACTTGCCATTTCCCGTTCTTCTTCTTCACTACTACTACGTTTGCGAGCCAGTATGGGTAATTCACTTCTCTTACCGAGCCAATGTCAATTAGCTTTTGGATCTCCTCGTTGATAACTTTGTTGCGTTCGGACGCGAACTTCCTTCGTTTTTGTTTTACGGGTGGGTAATCTGGGTCGACCTACAGTCTATGCACTAGAACTTCCGGGTTAATGCCAATCATGTCAGCGTGCGACCATGCGAAGCTGTCGTGTCGTGCCGTCAAGAAGTTGATTAACTTGGTTTTGATATTTTGTGGGAGACGGGAGCCGATACTAACTTTGTTATCTGGAAAGTTTGGATGTATGGATACTTCGTCGAGCTCTTTCATTTCTGGTCCGTCTTTGTCATTGGCGGTGCTTGCGTTCTGTAATTGCTATAAGTCGGACGGCCTGGTTTTTAGAGTATTCTGGTAGCAGTATCGTGAGGTCTTCTGCTGCCCTCAAATCTCGTAGACTCCCCATCTGGTAGGAAAGCGGATGACCTGGTGATATGTCGAGGGGACAGCTCTTATCTCGTGAATCCATGGGCGACCCATGATTATGTTGTAGGACGACGGGCAGTCGAGGATGAGGAATCGTGTGTTCAGGTTAACTCCTTCCTCGTAGACGGGAAGGACGATTTCCCCTATGGTCTTCTTATGTTCTCCACTGAATCCTACCAAAATAGTCGAGCGGCGTACGATGTTACACTCGTCAATGTGCATCTCTCTTAGCGCACCAAGAAAGAGTACATTTGTTGAGCTCCTATTGTCCACTAGGATCCGCTTAATCAAACAGTTGGCCACTGTTAATGAGATGACCAGCGCGTCATAGTAGGGGTTGAGCAGGTCTATGTGCTTATCGCTGCTAAAACTAATTGGATGATTGTAAGTTGGGTCCGTCGTACGGATTTGTTGGACTTCCGTGCGTCCGGCTTGCCGTGAGTGGCGCTTCTGAGTAAGTGACTCCATTTACTTCGGATCCACCGGTGATGACGTTCATAGTTCTCTTGTGTTTAGGGGGTTCTGGTGGTGGAATTGAAGCAATGTCGCGCGACCTATCCTTGCCCAAAAAAGTATTCTTGCCTTTTTCGGTCAGGAATTCTTTGAGGTGGCCCTTTTTGAGTAGTTCTGCTACTTCCAATTGTAGTGCGACGCAGCACTCCGTGCGATAGCCGTGGTCGCTATAAAATTCACACCACTTGGAGTTGTCCCTCTGATCTGGGGGGCTTATCATCTTGTCTGGCCACCTAACTGATCTACTCATTCCTTTGCGGACGGCGATTACCTCCGCTGGTCTGATGCTTAAATTATATTCTGACAATCTGTTCTTTGGTCGGTCAAATGGCCTCGAGGGTCTGTCGTCGCGTCGGCGTTCGTACCTTACTTGGTCGTTCCTTCGGGGTATTGTTGGGTATGGCTCAATACTTCTGTCATTTATTCGCTGTTCGACCCTCCTACTCGACCTGTCTTCCCTATTATTTGCTCTATTAGGTTTATAGTTCACTTCGTCTTCTTTCCACTTAATATGTGCCCAGGCCTTGGCCAGGACGTCCTCCATCGTCTTGTAAGGGTACCTGGTGAGCTCCTTGTATAGGTCAGAATCATAGAGTAGGCCTTTGCGGAAGGCTGATATGGCCGTCGCCTGGTTACAATAAGGGATAGAAACCTTTTCATTGTTGAAGCGGCCTACGAAGTCACGTAGGCGTTCACCCCTCCTCTAGCTGATTATGTAGAAGTCATCGGATTATTTTTCCAACTTTGGCTACTAGCAAACTATTCTACGAAGGTGTCCGTGAGTTGGGCGAAAGAGTTGATAGAAACATTGGGGAGGTTGGTGTACCATTGTAAGGCTGGCCCTATAAGGCTTGAGCCGAAGCCTTTGCACATGCATGCTTCCCTTAGATCTCGTGGGATGGCAGCAGTGAACATTCGTTGCCGATACTACGCAATGTGGTCGTCGGGATCTGTCGTCCCGTTATACTGCTTCATACCGGGGAAGTTGAACTTTCTTGGCATCTCCACCAGTGCTATTGGCCGCGCTTTTCTTTATAGAAGCGGACATTCCTGGAATGCGTTGGATGAGAGCTTTCATCTCTGCGAATCTTCACGCTAAGTCGCGGTTAGCCGACGTTGATTCAGGATTTATCGGGTTCGAGTTCGGCGGGGCTGAACACGAAGGACCCGGTGGCGTTCTCTGTAGCGAGACGGTTTGATAGGTTGAACCAATGTTGCCATTGGGGGTGGAGATAGGTGGCATTTCTTGTACCGCCTTTGCCATGCCTTCAGATTTATGCCTACATGTGCTGTTTGACGGGCTGACTGCTTCGTGCGGCAGTGCATGCTCTGTCTGCGGCTCGAATGTTAGGCTCCAAGCCTGCAAGGATTGGATCGAAGTCGCCAGCCGTGGTTCCTTGTTCATCTGGGCGAACTAGCGCGTAGTAGGTAGTGTGGGTGGCTTGATCGAATGGCACGGGCTGGGACGTTGAAGCTTCTCCAAATGGGCGGATGATGGTGAGGGAATTGACCCTATTTTGGAGTTCTTGGTTCTCCACTAACACTCGTTGGTTCTCTTGTTCGAGCGCTTGAAGCCTTTGGGTGTTCTCTTGCATCTGGGATATAAGGAGTTGTACCCTAACCTTCATTGCGTCGTGATGAAAATCGTCAGACGACATAGTCGGATCTGATGTGCTCTACCTTCGCTCGTTCAGGGATTGTCGTGCCCCACGGTGGGCGCCAAATTGTAGTCCTCAAAAATTGCTCGGGGACACGGGGCACTACAACCTGCAAAGATAGAACGCACGTGGCCCGCAGGACATCTGGGACACCGGGATGGTGCCGGCCAAAGTCACTCCGACGGTCAAGTTAACGAATGCTAATAAGTATGCAATGGTTATAAGTTGATATGAGTGGGTAATACTTCCTGTTTACTTGGTGGTTGAGATCTTCCTAGTCGATGATGATGTGAGGTCGGCTAATCAGGCTACAATCAGAAGATGATCGGAGATGATGAACAATGGCCGGAGGATATTGTCTGAATATTGATGGTTTTTTTTTATATCAGGAAGTTTATGAATGCTTTCTTTGACTTAGCCGTTTAGATTTTAATCATGGTTTTGTAGAACCGTCTTTACTTAAAGTAGGTCATGATTTGGTCTCCCACAGAACCAAGGAGATTCCATGTCGTGCAACATATCATTTTAGTTATTTGTCCTGACATAGTTATGATTTCATGTCGTACGACATGTCAATCAACCATAGATCTGATACGACAATGGGACTATGTTGTGCGACACAGGAGTTTTCCCAAATGTGGATGTTGTGGAGCTACTACCCTGTTGCTGATTGGATCGATGTGAGGGCTGTCGTACGACATGAGGGTTCTCGAGGTGTGGCCATCATGGCTTTATGTGATTGTCTTCATCTGGATAACTACGTAGTGTTCACAGTTGGGTTGTCACGCGACCGAGGCAATAAATCCATGTAGTTTGACCATTTTTTGGCTCTGGGTCTGGTCTAGTGATTTACTCTCGGGCTTCTGGGCCGGATTCTTACTTGTATTTAGGCCTGACAGATTTTGGCTACTACAGCATCTATATTGGCTCTCTTGTTGCTGATATTTTAGATATTGGGGATTCCAATTTGTTTACTATCTTTAATTTTGTTCCTAGAAAATTGAATATATTAGCTCATCGTCATGCTAAGATGACTTTTGCTCAAGATGTTGATTTTATTTTGTTGGAAGAGGTTCTTCCTTCCCTGAGTAGTCTTGTTTAGGAGGAATCTCTCATTTTGTATTGGGTTTTCGTTCTATATAACCTTTTGTCTTTTGAGAAGAAAAAAAAAATGCTTTCATTATTTGTTGTTTTCTGTCAACTTTACTTTTCTATTGTCACATCAAAAAAATATACACCGATTATTAATATTATATATATATATATATATATATATATTTGGATATTTAACTTTGACTAAATAATACTCAAATTTTTCGAGATTTGTTCTGCTATAAGTAGAAATAACTTTTAGATTTATTGACATTGACTTCTCTACTATTAGTTAAACTTAACTTGTATAAGTGTATTTTTAGCTTTTCAAACATTTTAAATTTATTTTATTAATTAAAAATTAAAAACTTAAAAAAATATCATCCCTCCATCTTGAAATGATGGACGATTGAGATTTATTTAAAAATAATTTTTTTTAAAGAAAAAAGTGGAGATTGGATCTCCACCGTCCATGAGATGGACGACGATAATGATCCAATATGGATCTCCATCTCCTACCATGGGCGAAGACTTACAAACCCAGTTGCTGGGTAGCGAGTTCGCTCGATCTGGGTTCATTGGTGAACCCAATCGAACTGGGTTCGTCGAACCAGATGAACCCTATCGAACTGGGTTCGTCGAACCAGATGAACCCAATTTCTAGGTTTACTAGTGAACCCAGATCGACTCGGTGGTCCAGTGAACCCAATTTTTGGGTTCGTTAGAGAACGCAGATCTAGGTTCGCTCGACGAAATTAGAACGAACTCAAATCTGGGAACTCAGTTTCGTCTTATTCGTTCGATGAACCCAGTCGATCTGAGTTTATCAGACGAACCCAGCAGATTCTGGGTTCGTTGAGCGGTTTGAACTAGGGGAGGCGAGCCTCCCATATTGGTGGATCCATGGTGGATCATCTACCATGAATTTTCACCTTTCTCTCTCCCACTTTTTTTTTCTTTTTTTCTTTTAAATAAAAATAAATAAATTTTAGATCTCTACCGTCCATTTAAAAATGGACGATGAAGATCTTAACTTTTTTTTTATTTAATGAATTTTAAAAAATTTAAAAATTATTTTAGGGGTATTTTAGTTTTTTTTAACGGTCAAATATTGACAACCCTTAAATTGGATGAAATTTAACTAACGGTATGAGAGATCTTTGTCAATAAACTCAAATATTGATTCTGCTTATAAATGAGTAAATTTCAGGTCTGAGTATTATTTGCTCTTTAACGACTAAAAGGGGTATCTAGAAAGGTGTTAAAAAAATTACACACGTGTGAGACATAATCTTAATAAATACTTTATTGTTGATCAATTTTCAAGATAAAATTGTTTGTGGTTATTAAATGTTGATATTTGCCTCACCAGTACAGCAAATCAGCAATAGATGTCTCTACTCTTCTGAGTAAATATTTAGACCGTATTTTTAGTTTTCGATCTCAAATTCCAATAAACTTAAAATTGATTTTATAGTACCATTAAAAAAAAATCACAACCCCCCTCAAATTCAACTAAAGAATTAAAGCTGATATTTCATTTTTAAATAACGATATTCAGGTGCATACATAAAACAGTTGTGGAATTATCTTGATTTGTCAAGGTTTTGACTGGGTTCCAATATTCATCTAACAAAAGACGTCCTATGTGGTAAGCGTTTACAGTAGAATTTTTAATATTTAAACGGGGCACCAAGAGCGACCGTCAGGACAGCAGGCTTAAATGAATCCAATTTTTTTTTTTGTATAAAATTATTATATATATAAATTGATTAATGGTTTAGAAATCCAAATATATATATATATAATATTTTAGAGATTGAATTTTTTAAATAAAAAAATATGTCTAATAAAATTTTATATTTATTAGAATTTATCTAAATATAACATATTATGATCTCATTTTAAGTTCTAATCCCGTATCACAAAAAAGGTCGTTTCAAGCCACCAAAAAGTCAGGATTGGCCATGCTCATTATAAAGGGAAGTTTGGTTATAGTTTTTTTTTTTTTTTTTTTTAAAGGAATACAATTACAAGATTAATAACTGTCGGGACCAGCCGATATTAATCATTTAATGCGCGGCCAAAATATCTACTCCCATAACGGGAGATATCTACTCCCACAATAAGGGAAGAAAACTATCCACACAAACTGGTAAATATACATGGTGGGAATTGAACCATCACTACTGAGGTGGGAGGGAGGTACACTATTATAACTAATTCGAGATTTAAGGGATGATGATGTAATTCGAATCCATGATCTTAATAGTATTGGTGTGAGGGGTATACTTATTAAGTTTATTTTTTCAAATTGATGTGCTTTTAGTAAATATTTTAAATATTTATAGTTTTATAAATATTAAATATTTATAGTTTTATAAATATTTTTTTTATATATTTCACGTTATAAGACATGATTTTATTTATTAATTTCTTTAGCAGTATTTATTATTTTTATTTCTATTAAGATTTATATGTGAAAATTGGTTTCAAAAGTATAATAGTAAATACTCTTAGAAAATTTTTACAAATATATTCACAAATAATTAAAAGGAATGTATAAATACAGGCCTTGAGCTTGAAGTCGGTTTCAACTTTTCACGAGGCCACGGCCCAAGAGAAAATATTGGGCGCTTGACAGTTGACTTTTTGTTTCCTTGAATCACTAGAAATACTTTCAAAATCTAAAAAAAAAAAAAAAAGCCATTTCCCAGAAAACCGTTGCCATATTTTTCCTCAAAAAAATTCTACGTCCATGTCATTGTTGCGCAGCTTTAAAGAAAGCTTAAAACCCTGCTCGAATCCATCATCAACCAAACAGTCGTCCTCTTCGTTGTGGTTCCAAGAATCATCATCGAATGAGCCAATAATCAATTTGAGAAAACCCCCAAAATCTTCTCTTTCGCAGCAGCTTCAACGACTCGAAGAAGATTACTTTCCTCCGTCTTTAAAACAAAACCTTGGAACCCAACAGAAGCTTCAAGTTGGTAAAGGCAATGATATTGAAGAAGAAGAAGAAGAAGAAGAGGTGGTGGAAAAAAGGCAAGAGCAACGGGAAATTGGGAGACAATTGGGTCAGTTTCAATTTGATCATACAGGGCCATTTGAGCCATTGATTTTGTCTGAAGATGGAGAAATTCCAGTTGTACAGGTAATTACATGCATGTGTGGATTTTCCATAAAGTTTTGGTTTTTCTTAAGTTGTATGTGTTTTGTCTTTTGGGTGATCAAATGTTTTTCTTGTCTGATTAAAAAGTGAAGTTTGTCCTTGAAATGTTATGTTATGTTTTTTAATATGTTTGATATTGTTTATTTTGGGTTGCAGGTTCCTGCATCTATCAATTGTAGGTTGCTTGAACATCAAAGAGAGGGAGTGAAGTTCTTGTACAAACTGTACAAAAACAACCATGGAGGTATTCTTGGTGATGACATGTGAGTACTTTTGATTATGTTGATGTTTATCACTCATTTTGTTATTTTCTTAAAGATGACATGTGAGTACTTTTGTTTATGTTGATGTTTATCACTCATTTTGTTATTTTCTTAAAGCGTGACCTTTCTTGTATCTATGTACTTCAGTCATCTTGTTCCATCTCCACCATTCTCTAATCGTAGAACATTGATCTATTTTGATAGCTATTATTATAGCCTGAGTACTCTCTTTGTCAACATGTACTTTTCTTATCATCAAGCATTATTAGTATACAGATAACATAACAGCCCACTATTGTTTGTTGCGATATTGTCTTTTGGCTAAATTATCACCATATTATAAATCCCCTTTAGGAATTCGGTAGTTATGTAAATTACTTTCTTAAATTATAGTGCTGATGTTAGTTGATTGTTTTCACTTATTTTCTCCATAAGAGGTGCATCACTTGGCCAGTAACTTGTATTGTAATTTACCATACATTTTTGTTGAAATGAAGTAATAGAAACACATAGACCCCTACACGATGCTAATACGTTTTCATCCTCCCATAATATGTTCGTGAGTTCCTTATCAAACTCTTTACTGTGCCAATTGAGTTCATTTTTGCTTTTTTATTTTTTAATTGGATTAGGGGGCTAGGAAAGACAATTCAGACGATTGCATTTCTTGCTGCTTTGTTTGGGAAGGACGAATCTGGTGACTCCAAGATATTGAAAGACAATAAGGTGGGAAATAAGGGCTCTGTCTTGATAATTTGCCCCTCTTCTGTAATCCAGAACTGGGAGATTGAATTCTCTAGGTGGTCTACCTTTAATGTCTCTGTTTACCATGGGCCTAATCGTGATTTGATTCTTGAAAAACTTGAAGCACGTGGAGTTGAAGTACTTATTATGAGTTTTGACTCTTACAGAATTCATGGCAGCATCTTGTCAGAGGTCAAATGGGAGATTGTAATTGTTGACGAAGCACACCGACTGAAAAATGAAAAGTCGAAGCTCTATACAGCATGTTTAGATCTTAAAACTCTAAAGCGTATTGGTCTCACAGGAACCATTATGCAGAACAAAATTATGGAACTTTTCAATCTCTTTGACTGGGTTGCACCTGGGTCTTTGGGAACACGAGAACATTTTCGGGAGTTTTATGATGAACCTCTCAAGCAGGGCCAGAGATCAAGTGCTCCTGAAAGATTTGTCAGGGTTGCTGATGAAAGGAAGCAGCACCTTGTGGCAGTTCTTCGGAAATATATGTTAAGAAGGACAAAGGAGGAGACTATTGGGCATCTTATGATGGGAAAGGAAGATAATGTCGTGTTCTGTGCCATGAGTAATTTGCAAAAACGGGTGTATAGGAGAATGCTACAACTACCAGACATACAATGCCTTATCAATAAGGACCTACCTTGTAGCTGCGGAAGTCCTCTTACTCAAGTGGAATGTTGCAAAAGGAATGTACCAGATGGAATTATCTGGCCTTACCTTCACAGGGATAACCCTGATGGCTGTGATTCATGCCCCTTTTGCCTTGTCCTTCCTTGCCTTGTCAAACTTCAACAGGTTTATGAACTTTGAATTTGCAGTACTTCTTACAATGAATTTTAACAATGGAGCATAATCTGATAGTCTTGCAACAAAAATTAATTGCTACTTATAGTTACATCGCTCATGCTTTGCAAACCTTTGTGATTACTTAATAGGATGGATTTCCATAGGCAAGAGGTTGAGATATAGCGATTTTATAATATTATGTTGTTATTCCATTTGTTCATGCTTATTATGTTGTTATTCCATTTGTTCATGCTTACATATTGTTGCTTCCTCACAGATAAGCAATCACCTGGAGCTTATTAAGCCTAACCCTAGAGATGAACCAGATAAACAAAGGAAAGATGCAGAGTTTGCCTCTGCTGTCTTTGGACCGGATATTGATTTGGTGGGAGGGAATGGCCAAAGTGAAAGTTTCATGGAGCTGAGCGATGTTAAACATTGTGGCAAAATGCGAGCCTTAGAAAAGTTAATGTTCTCATGGGTTTCAAAGGGTGACAAAATTCTTCTGTTCAGTTACTCTGTCAGGTATTGTTCCACAACCTTCATGTACTAGTCTACTAGTCTAAGTTTCATTTTTAAAATAATACTGATTATTATCAGAATGGACAAGACTTAAGTGATTAAGTTACCTTTTTATATTTTCCCCAATTATTATAATGGGAAGAACAGTAGAATATAAGGTAAAAACAGCTGATTACTTTATATGTTGACATATGACCTGTGGGGACATTCCAGCATCTACTTTAACATTTTCCAAGTTCAGCAAATTATAAATTCAACTCGGATCTCCAACTTCACATAGACATCATCTCATGCAGTTTGAATGGATCTGAAAAAACTTGCTTTTTGTGCAAATTTTATTTTATAATTCTTAATAACTTGTTTTTTATGATCTAATTACATTATTTCATTGTAAAAATAGCTGTTATTGTATGCTTCTTTTTTTTTTTTTTATCTCCTTGTTAACATGCCACTGTCTAGAGACGACTCCTTTTCTTGCTTTTGAAATTGTTCCACTATTTCAGGATGCTGGACATACTGGAAAAGTTCCTTATACGCAAAGGCTATAGCTTTTCAAGACTTGATGGTTCCACTCCAACCAACTTGCGCCAGTCTCTTGTTGATGATTTCAACTCAAGTCCAAGCAAACAGGTAGTTTTCTAAGTTCTAATTAAGTTAGGAACTTTGTGCTCCAAATTTCTTTTGGTCTAATTTCTTAATTCAGGTGTTCCTGATATCAACCCGAGCTGGTGGACTTGGATTGAATCTTGCAAGTGCAAATCGTGTGGTAATATTTGATCCAAACTGGAATCCTGCCCAGGATTTACAGGCCCAGGACAGGTCTTTTCGTTTTGGGCAGAAGCGGCATGTTATTGTCTTCCGCCTTCTTTCTGCTGGTTCCCTTGAAGAACTTGTTTATACTCGTCAGGTCTATAAACAGCAGCTATCAAATATTGCTGTTTCGGGGAAAATGGAAAAAAGATATTTTGAAGGTGTCCAGGTAGGAATCATTGACACTTATTTTTTTTTTATGAAAAGAAAAATATATCAGGTTTAGTGGAGAGAGTGAGGAGTGGGTAAGTGTTTGGTTGAGGAGTATCTGGTTTCCTCTTGGCTTTTTGAATCTGTATTCAAACATTTATGAGTTCTTGCATTCTAACTTCAGTTACCTTCTTCCCAGGATTGCAAGGAATTTCAAGGCGAGCTTTTTGGAATCTGCAATCTGTTCCGTGATCTTTCTGATAAGCTTTTTACCAGTGAAATAATTGAGTTACATGGAAAACAGGGGCAAGAAGATGAGCAGCAAGAAGAAATTGAGCTAGGCACCTATATCATTCCTGCAAAAGAAGCCAGTCTGTCGCTTTCATCAGGATCTAAGACCAGAAGGTCTAGTGATCTGGAGAGGCCTACCATAAGCAAGCCAGAGCTTGAAGACTTGGGTAAGTTCAATCTATTTCCCTTCTTCTGGTACTATTTTGTCCATGGTGATTTATGCTGTTTTCTTCTGATCTAATTATTTATTATTGTGATTTTGAGATTGTGTTACAACTCTATATTTGATAACTACTTGACGTCTTGACCACAGAGACTTCAAAGCAACTATAAAGAATGTCTAATTATATTCTAGTTGCCATCTTGACTCATTTCCGACTTTGCATATGGGTTATCTTTTTTCCATTTAGAGAGAATACATACATAAAAGAAATAAAAATAATCCTGATAGCTAAAGGTTGCACTGGTTGATACTCATTAAAATATAGCTCTAGCATGAGATCAGCATTGACTACATCTTTTATGACTAATGTGGTTCAAATTTCTCAATAAAGAAAAATAGCTTGATAGAACTTGCCAGAAATCAAAATTAAAACAAAACAAAATAGATATATAAATATAACTGACATCTTATTCAAATTTGTTTCCATTTATGATGAAGAGGTAGGCAGTGACCAAGGGGGGTGTTTTAAAAG
The DNA here is from genome assembly GCA_003430845.1 of Xanthoceras sorbifolium. Taxonomy (NCBI): domain Eukaryota; kingdom Viridiplantae; phylum Streptophyta; class Magnoliopsida; order Sapindales; family Sapindaceae; genus Xanthoceras; species Xanthoceras sorbifolium. Next base: position 18,808,841 of record CM010608.1, on the reverse strand, counting down.
ATGGATTAAACATTGGTAATAATGAGTTAACATTGCTGATTTTAGGTATTGTATATGCTCATCGCAACGAGGACGTTGTCAACAATGAACCTCAGATTGAAGAGAAGATAGAAGCAAGCATCCTGCAGGATGATAGCTCAAGGCAGCCACACATCCCTTTGAAGAACAAGAAAAGAAAATTAGATGGTACAAATAGTAAAGACAAAATTTCTTCATCCAAGGACTGGAAAAAGATCGAATACAACCTCCTTGCCCAGTTCATAGGTATGGGAGTGATTGAATTTAGCAAGTGGGTCTTATCTGCAACTCCTTTTGAGAGGGAGAAGGTGCTTCAAGACTACAAAAAGAGAAAAAAGTAACCTCAACCACCTTTTTCGCACACTTATAAATAAAACAGGTGTAACTTATCATTGTATATTACTGAATCACAAAGGTTTATTAATTATTTTTTCGGTGGTTGTACAAAGGAAATGGAAATTGCAATATAACTGGTACTTAGGATTAAAATGCTTTAAGAGTAGTATAGTTTTATACTTTTACCTGTTTCAAAAAAAAAAAAGTTTTATACTTTTACCCTACTAAATGATTTGAATTTAAATTGATTCATCTGAAGTTAAATAGATTTGGCTTGATTCAAAGAGCTACTATATTGAAAAGGTGTTCAATCATGCTAAAAATAAAATAAGCATTTGAGCATCCACGATGGCATAATATCTATAAATGCCCCTTTCGATAAAAGATTGTCTAAAACAATTTGTTCTGCTGGTACATATGGGGCGGTTTTAATTTCTACTTGGGTACACACATGTTTCCTGTGTCTTTCCATTACAAATATCAAGCATGTTTCAAGTTTCCTATGTCTTTCCATTACAAATATCAAGCATGTTTCCTGCATCTTTCCATGTTGTACTTCATCATCAGCTACCTTCTCTGCATCTTAAATCTGGAAACTGGTTTTGAAGGTTGGGAACCAGATGGCTGTAGTAGTCAAAGCCACAATTAGGATTTGAAGTCACTGAAGCAAACAAGGAATATTACTGTCAAGAGGCATCAAGTGAATGAGTGATACCTTTAATGAAGTCCCGGTTTGCTCCTGTGTACTTGTTTGTATCTTGGGAGCGTGCTCCACGACGGATCCTGTAAATGCCTGCAAAGATGATATATTTAAAATGGGTAGCCCTAACATAAATGCATTGTTTCCCATGATTCATACTACCTCCACCACTTAAAAATTTAAGGTAAATTGTCTATCTCACAGAGTTGAGAAGAAACAATTCACAGAAACATACCTTGTGACTATCAAATCCTGGCTTTGACGTCTGGGCAGATGCCTGTTGAGGAAAAATGGTTATGGTAAAAGCGAGCTTTGGGGCTGCTTGTCACTATGTGCATGTGTGTACATATTATAGCGAACACGAAGATTATTTCTAGCAAATGCAGAAAATCTTAGCAACAATCAGTCAATCATCATAGTGGACAGCATGGAAACATATCAGATTCTTTCTTTCTTTCTTTCTTTCTACCGCCCGTTTATAAATGTCAGGGTTACACCAGTACTAGGGCATTGCGAATACATGCTCAAATATGCAGAAATATCGAACATCAACAGTCATGGTGTTAGAAAAAAGAAATTAAAAATCATTTTTCAATCACAAGTTCTCCACATTTAATCCCCAAGAGGCAGGAGAATTTAATAAAAATCTCCATCTGACGGTTATGCGACTATAAACTCACTAGAAATATTTAGAAACAGCAGTTCTGGATTCTTTTTAACATCAGTTTGCATGTATTAATTTTCAAAATAGATGATTTACAGCATCATGATTTTGTGACTGTTAGACTTTATCAAGATGATAAATACCTTAGGATTTTCAATTCCTGGTTTTGAAGTCTGTGCAGATACCTGTTGAAGAAAAAAGGTAGATTAATTGAAGGAGTTGGGGGGTGGTGGAAGCCCTCCAAATATATGCCCAAATGTGTACACAGACACAGTATAGCAAACTAGATTCAAATAACAGAATGCTAAGCTCAGCTTATACAATTTGAAACCTTTACCTTGTATAGCAAATTATATTCACTAGAACCTTTTATGTTGTTGACAAATAAAACCCAGTATAATGTGATGCTACAAAAGCATAAAACATTGAACAAAAAACTTGAAAAGAAATCATCTTCAACAGATTGTCCACACAGACTAATTATCAACAAGCCAGATTACAAGAAACCAGGGAAGCATGTTACATTATCAAAACTATTTAATGCTATTAGAGATTTACTTTTAACTATCAAGACATGAAGAATATAATAAAAATTTCAGAAGACTGCTATTTGTTTATAACCAAAGTAATATAACCAACATCTTCCAATGTCATAAATGTTTACAAGCATCAAGACTGCTAATTAAGCTTGGATATAAGCTTTAAATACCTCATTTTTTGATGAAGGCACTGCTCCAACATTGTCTTTCACTTCAGGAAGCATTAAAGCTTTCTCTGCAGAACTGGATTTTACATTGTCTGCCAAATTTTTGCGATGAAATCACTCTATCAGCAAATACAAACTGAAATGGATAACAGAAATTGGTGGACATGACATGCTAACCAGTCATAAAATAGCATACAAAGGTCAGAAGTATTGTAGAGATTAACTGATTGATGTACGCAACAAAATAGTAATCTCTCCCACTAAATCATGATACCGCAAGATGTATTAGCATAAGTGAAATATGTGTTTGTGTATTTTGTATGAAACTGAAAAACATCACTCCCATGTTCCATTATAAGTATCAAGAGTATCATTATTTACAAACAACGCAGTTTTAAAAGTATCTTCCAGGTTATCCTCCGCACAAGTGAAGAACAAAACAAACCATCCACAGGATTCAATGCAACTAAGCCTCAATCGTGCTTTCTTCTTTTTATACTCAGAAGTCCATCAACTTTCATTTATGTTCATCTTGCTTTAAGTTGGGGACTACTGCCAGACCCTGCAACCTTGGTAGTCAGGAAACTTATGGGATACAAAATCCTAAGTAGGTTAAGGATTTAAACTCATGACCTCTCGGTTGGAATTAAAAGTCGTTTACTAGTCATTAGTCAAGCCATCCATTAGGGTTAAACCCCAATCCTAATTGGAGCCTACTAAATCATCATACAGAAAGTAAAATAATTTAAAGTCTTGACTTTTCATTAATGGTCACCCGTAATGGGAACATACTGACAATGGAAAGAAACTCATAGAAAACAGAGAGAAAACCATTATTTTAAAAGAAAGAAAGCATATTTTTATGCTCAGACAGAGCAATGCACAAGGCATGAAAAATTTCAACTAACAATGGCACAGAAGCCAAATAACTTATGCAAACCCCAATTTTGGAAAGGGATAGGCATATAATTGAACAGACCACATTTTCCATAGCTATTCCTAATCAACAGGCTTTTCTAAAGCACATATGCACAGCATTTTCTCACAAGAAAACGATTTTACCAAATAACAGCAACATCAGGTTGGCAAAAACTGCATCTGCATGCATAATCTAAAACAATTTCCATCTTTTTGGAGGTTGTTTACTTCTCTCCTCTTCTTCTTCTTATTTTTATTTATTGTTATATTTTTATGTTCTATTAATTATAAATCAGCACAAGTGGAACATAAACACCATAGCAAACTGTCAGAGACTAACCTCTGGTTACAGCCTGCGTTGTCAATCCCATACACTGCATTACAGAGTTTTCAGAATATCAGTACCTGACTAAGATTAACTAAACAAAAACAAATAACAACTATGAAGAGGGTTTGAGGTAGTTATCTCTTACAGATTGATCACTAAAATCTCGCTGGTGGTGATAATTATTAGAAGACTCTTTAGAGGTTGTATTTTTATCTTTTGTCTGCTGTGGTGGTTTACTTGACCTAAAGTCCTGTTTCATTACACTTACATAATGAATCTGCAAAAATAATTTCTGTGTTCTCTAACCAGAAGAAATAATCATAAATGATACCTCTGAATATCTGAGACTATTATCATGACCAATTTGATCTGGGAACTGATCAAAATCAGTTTCAGCTTGCTCAGCTTCATTGCTCTCATCATCACTTATACCTGCATTACCTCTGTTATCTTCATCAACCCCATTGTCAATTTCAGCAGCGAGTTCTTCTTGCTCAAGTTCATCCAACCTGGACATAATACGAGCATATTCTTCATCTTCAACATTCGTGTTGTCTGCTTCAGAGAAACTAGATGAACCTTGTTTAATTGACCCTGGAAAAGAATGATGACATCTCAGCTGCTGAATGTTTCAACTTCATAGAAGAGAGAAAAGTAGCAACTTCTTCCTTTTTATTGCAAGGATGAGAAACAAGAATACTCCAGATTTTGCTAGCACTGTTATGCGAATATGATTTTCAAGAAACAAAATTCAGACAAAACAAAAGACAACTATGCAGATAAAGAGAAAGCTCAAAGCAACATAGTAGCAATGTACTAAAACAACAACAACAGAAACAAACCCCACCCCCAGTAAAACAGAAAAGAAAAAAAAGAAAAAAAAAAGGATTTCATAGTGAACTCTATTGGTGTAACCAGACAATTTCTGAACTTGATTTTCTGTGCTCCTTTATTATAAATGCAAAAACCAGAACTAAATTTGCAAATATGCATAAAAATGACATAAACTGTAGCTGATATACACTGTTTCAATCAGTACAATTAACTATCAGCAGCTACAAACCACAATGGATTACACAGACCCAACATTTCACCCTTTCTATGATCCTATACCGTTGCCAGTCATTCCCTAGACCAATAACACAATTGAAGGATTATTGCATCCTTTACTATATAATCAACTGTTCTCAACTAAGCTTAAGTCTCACCTAATATAGTTGGCTAAATAAATCATTTTGAGCCATCAACTCTATCCAGAGCAGTATCCTCTGTTATATCGAATATTAATCTGAGGATTTTATATCCAAATTATAAATTGTTTACAGAAACATAATATTAAATTCTAGAATCCGTCTGGACCAGCATATTGTAATCTTAACTTTGCAATCAAAATGGAAAACAAAACTGAAGGGAGGAAACGAAGCAAGAAAACTGGTGACATAACCAAAAAATAATTACATACACTAAAATAATTCGAGTTCAAATTTTCATACCAAGCAACAGAAAACTAGAAAAGTAAGACAAGGCAAAAACCTGCCTGAATCAGATTCCCTTTCCGATGAATGTTCCTCCACATATTCTTCCCTTATCTCTACAAGACCCTCCTGTTATATACATCAAACAATAATTAATATTGTTGAGGGAAACAACACAACCATATGAATATTTGACTATTTGTAAAAGCAAATCGATCGATTTTAACTATTCGGTTACTGTAACAACAAAAATCCATGATCAGAAAGCAAGCTGCCAATGAACATTCAATTCTTATTACCATCAATTTTCAAGGGAGGGGAAAATGGCACCCCTTTTATGATTCACTACAAACCAAAAAAAACAACATTGTTTATATATTTTTAACACCGATGCATGTCATGACAAGACTTACAAGCAAACATCCGTAATGTCAACTACTAATTATCGTTAATTATTTGACCATACACATGTTGGCACACACATTCTTTCTAAAGAATGAAACACCACAACCTACCGCGGATTCATTTGCTGTGGCATCAAAAAACGAAGCTTCTGCTCGAAGGTCCTGCATCATGGCCTTAATAGAATTAAGTTGGGACTCCAAAGCCTTCCCTCTTCTCTTTAAAATCTCAACAGTCTGCTTGGACGTCCTATCAGTGTAATACCCTTCTCCTAAAAGAACCTAGAAGTATAGTTACAACTTTTAAATTACATTTTCAAACTCATCAAAGCTTACACTACAAATAAATTTTATTAAGCACAAAAAAGAAGATCTTTCTTTATTTATCTAATTGAGATATTTCAATTATTAAAAAAAGAATGACATGATATTACCAGAAACTCATTGGTGTGTATTAAACGACCAGGAAAAAAAGCTGCTTTTCCAAATGGAACCTGTAATTAGCAAAACCAGAAAAATCAAATACAGAGTGAGAGAGAGTCGTATAATTTACAGGTTAGTAAGTGGCGGGAGCGCCAGTTACCATGATATCGTGGTGGAGCTCTTCGGGGAGTTTTTGGATGAGGTTTATGAGGTTTGTGTTATCGGCGATGAATCCCTTCACTAGGTTCAGCTCCTGCTGATGCTCCGCCAGCGCGTCCTCCACGCGCTTCGCCGCTTTCTGCGCCTCTTCGACTGGAAACATTGACGAGAGTGACGTCACCGTTCCTTTTACTGTTGGCTCCTCCATTGTTGGATTGTCACGGTGAAGTGAGCTTCCACGAAGAGTCGAGAGAAGTTATTCCAGGTGTGGTGGGTTTTGGGTTTAGAATTACGGAGATAAAACGCACCGTTTCTGTGATCCATCCCAGACAAAACGAACATCTTCACCTGCGTTTCGATGCTCGGCCTAAATTTTTGGTATTATTTTGTAATTAAATTTACTTGTGAACCCCGGGTACCGGCTGGCAGTGGATGGCTGACCGAATTGGAGAAGTGAATCAGTCCAATTTCAAGGCGTATAAAAGTTGAACCAGAATATTATTTGATCGTAATATTAAAATTTTTTATTTTCAGAATGTGTTTAATATGCGGGATTAGATTGAACTATTTTTATTAAATATAATATGATTGAATTGAATTGGATTGGATTGAATTAAATTAAATATAACTAAATTAATAACATGATGTGTTTGGTGTAGTATAAATTAAACTAAAAATAGTATTATTTCTTATTTGGTGTACTATAAGATTGAATAAAATTAGATTTAATTATATTAATTTTTAAATAAAATAATTTTTTAAAATTATTAAATTTATTTTAAATTAACTAAAAAAATTAATTTTTTTAATTAAATTAGTTAGAAATTTATTTTATAAAAAATATTATTTAATTTATTTTCTAAAAATAAATAAAACTATTCTAATTAATTTTAAATAAAAATAAAATCATTTTTAAATAAATTAAAAAATAAACTTTAAATTAAATTTAGTTAAAAAATTATTTTTTGAATAAAATAAAATAGTTAAATTATTTTTTTAAAAAAAAAACTATTTAAAATTATGTGGCATTCATTCATATAGTTAATAATAATTTTTATTCTTAACAATTTATATGTTATGTTATTGTATATATATTAATAAATTATTTATTATACCATTTTTATTTTAAATGAATATTTAAATAAAATATTTCTAATTTATATAAATTATTAATTAAATATAAAAATATATTTTATTTATATAAACTATATAAATTTATTTAATAATATTATATTAAAAAATTAATTTAAAGAGGATGAGACCATATAACATCATGGTGATGAGTGGGTTTATATAATTTCTTTACAATGAGATTATTTTAAAATGTAGGATTAAATAATCCAATCACTTTCTCCACACTAAATATAGGATTAAAATTAGATTTATTTAAAATAATTTAATCTTAATTCCAGTCTCATGCACCAAATATGGTCTCATAGCCATGTTATTATATGGGCAAAATTGATTGGGAAACGTGGCACCAATTAAAATATATTTTATTTTTTTAAAGGGTAGTCTTTGACACTTTAGAACTTCAATGTTTATAAATTGGTGAGATCGTACTTTATTATGTTACATTTGTTAATTTACTCTTTAATTTTTTAATATTCTTCTATCATACCAAAATATTTAAGATTATCCCAATATTTAACTTGAACATATTATTCAACCACACTTGTTTACTTTAATAATTTTGATTAGCTCGAGGTTATAATTGGCTCACCTAATCTGATCGTATGTGAATTGGATTGTTTTAGGTGGGTTAGATTGGTCAAGTTAATGCATTACGGTCCCATCAACCAACCTTTGATTGCTTCACGGTCTTGACTCTAATCATTTGTTATAGTTTTAACATTTCATAATCCGACATTAAACCTTTAAAAATCCTCCATTAATTATTAATAATAACACAATAACTTTATATATTATTTTTTTGTTATTAATTTGGCAAGTGATTTTTTATGCTGGCGAAAACAGTACCTGACACGGTTTTGTAGTAAATTTTTATACGGTAAAAACATTACATTTTTGTACTACACCCTCCCAAGTTTACAACTCGTGATTGGAGGGTGAGAGTGACGCTCCAGGAAGCGCGTGGTTGAAGCAGCCATTCCGAAAGCAGAGAGAGTCCCTCTCTATTCTCTCCCTCTGACCTCCATTTACCAAAACATGTCAACGACGAAAACAACAACAACTCTCTCTCAAGCTTTTAGATTGGGAAGCAAAAGCTCCATCTAGAAAATACGTATAAATTTTGAATTGTCGACTATCTGGTACAAGATCTTCCAGTGAAGGTCTTGTTTTGTTTGTTGTCAGTTAGTTGCTTAATTTAATAGATTATAATTTTTTGTTTGTTTAATAGTCAGTTGAGCTCTCACTTTCTTATATCTGATTGTTTGGTATTCACTTCAAATGTTTGATTCCACTTGAAGTTACCTCTTCATGAAAGGTGGTTTTGTGTCATTTTCTCTTCTTCTTCTTTGTCTTCACGATCGTCAGCTTGTTGAGCGGCGTCTCGTTGCGGACTTGAATTGGAGTTGATTTTTATTTTTATTTTTTCTGGGCGGGAGAGGCTTTGATATGGTTACCTGGGAAAGTTTGGGTCTTTTGTGGTCTCAAAGGAGGAAGAGGAGAAAGTTAGGGTTTTTGGTTCGGCTTGTTTTTGGATTATGGTTTGCTTTTGCGGTTTTAAAGCCGGTGGCGGGTCTCAGACCGTTAAGGGACCGACCTCGGTCGTGGGGCGATGAGGTTGGTGTTTTTATTATTATTATTATCATTTTGTGTTTTAGTTATTCTGTATTTTTTTTGGTTATTTGTAATTTAATTTGGTTTTTGTTCATTGAATTGGGGAGAATTAGGATAAAGTTGTGAATTTGGATATGGAAGTGCAAATATGATTGTTTCGATCATAGTTTAGTTTTTTTGGTTAAAAAAATCGTGAGATGATAATTTAGTTTCGTTTTCAACTTGGATTTCATGGGTTTGACTTCTACTATAGGTGGTTGTACTCCTTCTGAATTTGTTTAAGTTCTGAAGAAAATGTTGAGAAATGGCAGTGCAACTGTCAAGTTTGCTAATGTTGCATTGATGCTTTCATAGGAATCATGAGAAGTCACTTAGAATTCTCACCATGTAAAAGAGGAACATCAGAAGAAGAAATTAGATTGTTATAACAACTGCTGAAAATTTGTTAAGGAAATTTTAAAGTAAGCTGGCATGAAGGCCCTTTATCTTGGTCGTTATTTTGAGTTTAATATTATTTGGGTCACCAGCTGTATTACATGTTTACTAGCTTTGTGGCAGCCTAGGAAAGCATCTTTTTAAAATCTCTCTGTCTGTGAAAAAGGAAAAACTTCCATTTTCAAGGCCTGAGATGTTTTCTTTGCCATCTGTTACATTTTTCAAGATAGAATTATTGCCATGTAATTTGATTAACGTTGAATTTTACTATTTTAAGGTTGTGGACAAATGTATCCTTTTCTGTGCTAACCCATAGCTTTAAATTAATACATATCTGATTGAAAACGGAAAACTCATTGATTGCTTATTTAATGATTTGTTTTGCAGTGGCTATTTGTTAGAAAAGATGAAAATGAATTGGGTCCATATTCTCCATGGAACATAACAGGAACTTACCGAGGTTTGTAGGTTGCATATTTTTAATTCAGTCAGTTAGTTGTGACCTACAGGTTTTTGTCCTATATAAATATGTTACGTGCTCTTTATCATCACGCAGGAGTATGGCTAACTTAGCAACAACTTAGTTTTGTAGTTTGGGTATGATTTGCCATTATTAGACTTTATCCCAAAATTATAATTCCTGCATTCTTGTTCTTTATGGCTGATATGATGATGATATAAAGAAATATCAGTAAAGTTTATCAGAAGAATATACATGAGGTTGACATAATCATATCTGAGTGATGACTGAACCATCATGTAATTATTCATATCAAAATTTTTTTTCTAATTAAAGAAATGGAATGGCTGTCTTTCCCCGTGTGTTGCTTGTGAACAAGGAGTTAGTGAACCACATAGCAATCTTGATTTTCCTCTATGTGGACAACTTTACTTCATTTCTAACTTATTAGCTTGGTGTTGCCATTTGAGTGGGATTGGACTCAGAGATTCGAGGAGAAACACGACAGAGATGATGAATGGTTATGATGAGAGCCTCACTAGGACTAGGAGATTAGAGAGATTGAGATTGAGAGAAGTACATTAGTTTGAGTTGTAATTCAAGTAAAATACCTTAGGTGAGTTTTAATTCTTTTTTAATTAGTTCTTTTGCTATTAGGTTTTTAGTATTAGAATTGTATTAGGTTTGTTATTATTTATTTGCTATTAGAATTGTTTTAGGTTTTTATATTTGTTTCCTATTAAGTTTAGGTTAGGTTAAGGATTTATTATAAATAGGCCAAGTTTATAATCAATTATGATTATTCAGATATCAATAAAAGTGAGAGAGACTTCTCTATTTCGGCTTGTGTAAAACTTGGGCTAGTACGAGGGCTAATACCCCGAGTCTAGATTTATTCGGCTTTTCTTGGAATTCGCATTCGAGATTGGCTTGGGCTAGGGCAAAGGCTAAATAACCTACGTTCTAGAGAGTTAGTGATCCCTAAATAAGGTGATCTAATTCACAACTATCGTGTGTGTGCGTGACTTGCTTCGCAAGTTAGGGCTTGTTGTTGGATCTAGACTTAGGTTCTCGAGAGGTTATCAGTAATTTATATTGAAGATTGAAAGGAATAATGTAGTCTTAATGGTATCTTGGGTATGCTTATTAAGGAAATTGAATTCTATTTTGGAATATATCTAAATTTGGTATATCTGCGAGAAGCAAGTTTACAACGTGCTTTTCTGAATTCCTGCTCCACCAGTAATGAAGATTCATTTAGCATTGGTGCATGCTTGCTTGCTTGGCTGTAGTGGTCTCATATGAATCATTTAACTAGACTGCAGGATGAAGGCTCTGGGAAAAGAAGGAAAAGGATGTTTAAGGGGACATAACGTGTTTTTAATGATTTATAAAAAGATCAATGAAAAATTCAAACACTGGGCTTCAACATATGACTAGCTTTCAAATTCTTTAGAGATGGAAGGAAGATATCATCCAAGTATTATTACCCAACACCATTCAAACAAAATTTTGACCAGGGCTGGCCCCTTTTGCTTTGGGTTTGGATTGGAGCCTTAGTTTGGATCTGCGCTCTTATCTCCTTCTATGGATCACATACATATAAATAAGTTAATTTTAGCATTTGAGAGTACACAGCAATGCCTAGAATTGATTGCTTAACAGAATTTCGAGTCTTTGCTTCAACTGTTTATGGGATTTGAGGTTCATGTTTTAAGACATTTATCATCACTCGTGCTGGCTGCCAACTTTTCAAAACCCTATTTTCTAAGAGGGGTTTGTAGGGCAACTGATTATGCTAATTCATCGAAATGCACCAATCCTGAATGTCGTTTCCTTTTGTTAACTAGATCATGTGATGCAATGAATGTGCATAGCATATTGATGAGAAAAAAAAAAAGAAATGAAAATTATCTTTTAGAATGAACTGATTTAGTTTACATTGATATGATAGTTGATTATATGTTGGATCTGATTTCAGACTGACCTTTAAAGTCTGTAGGCTCCCAGGATTAAGGTCGTTTTGTCAAGTATTGTAGACTACACACTCAAATGAAACTGTCAATAATTGTTTGACTTGCATCTGCATATGCAGCCTCAGTTGTTTTTATGACAGTTTTAATTCAAATGGATAAATAGAAATACAATTTGCAAAAGAATTGTTGAAATCCTCACATTTTAATGTCCTTGATTACTGTCTGACCTATTTTTCAGTTGCTACATAATAAATTCAATCTTCTTGTTCATTAACATACATTCAGTTGTCCCTGTATTGCAATACTGATGGGAGTATATTTGGACATGTGAGTTTGCAGGGTCTTGGAAATTTCTAGATTCCACAAATAGCTCTTCCAGATTTACAGATTTCAGGAAATCCAATGGCAATTCTGTTATTGAATTAGTTAGCAGTCCAACAAAAATAAATGGTGTACACTATGTTCAGGTGAGGGAGTTCAATTATAGTTTAAAAAAATCATAGTGAAGGAAACATGTCATTAATGGTTATGATGTGTTTGCTTGATTGTTTGATTGCTCATGGTGAGCATAATGTTGCCTTTGGTGTTATATAGGTAAATAATGTTTTTCTTTCATATTGTTGATGACAGGGTGTAATTATATTTCATGATGTGTTTGACAATGAGCATAATGTTGGTGGTGCTCAAATCAGGGTAGAAGGTGTATATATATGGCCTTTTAGACAGCTTCGAATGGTAGCTAACAGGTAAATCGCATGGATTTTAGTACATTGTTGGTTTTTATTTTGTTAGTACATTGTAGCTAGTAAGTCCTTCTAGAGCATGTTTCAATCAGCATTAATTGCATCCTTTTGAATTCTATTATTCCTTTTAAATGCGGGATTTTGCTTATGATACAATTCATCGAGAAGGATAAATAGTCAACTCTAATATATTATCGATTATCTGCATGCTTGCATTCAATTCAAATTGTCATTTTTTGTATGGCAGTCATCAATTCATATATTATTTCTAATAGTGTATGAAGTTGGGGACATCTTGAAATTGTGGCTAGTTTTATGGACAACAATTATTGAACATTTTTCACTTTTAAAGAATATCAATGTTTTTAATTATTTAGTCTATAATTTTATTGACCTCCTGTATCCAAATTTTGAGGATACACACAATTCTACCTCTAATTGCTAAAGTTATCTGTTTAATTGTGTGCTTGCTTAAAATTTTGTGAAGCTGGTTTCTTGTTTCATTTCAGCTCTAATATTCTAAATTTCGTGCTCTATTGGTCTACTGCAGTGGAAAAGAGGGAGAATTCAGCCAAGATGAAGATTATATTTTATCAAATCCATATCATTTGGTAATACTTCTTATTCAATCATAAAAGATATACTTGGGATCCACAATGATGTAGATAGCTTTTGACTTTTCAAAGACCCCTCCTAATATTATAAAACTCGTTGGAACCCACCCCTCAGATTTGTCATACACCTTCCTTGGGATTATCAACAAAAAAGACAACCAAACAATGTCCACCTTTATTTTAGCCGAATTTCAGGAGTCCTAAAATTTTCCCTTAATTTTGTTTAATCTTTGTAAACTGATACTCATTAATTCATGTGCCCTGATTTTAGTGGGACAAGGTTGAACTTGGGTCATTTTTTCTTGATGGAATTGGGTTTTTATTGTGGGAAGAGTTTCAGTCTGTGGGATTTTATGTGGGGATGTTGTTAGAGTTAATATTCCAGGTTAATTATCCTAGCTTGGCATCTATATGATAAATACTTGCTTTTGGAGATGCATGGCTCTGGTCAAAAGATTAGTGTATTCTAATTTTATTATGTATCTTTATTGATGGGGGTTCTGAGCACTAACTTGTCACATGTGTTACTTTCATGAACAGCTTGGAGTTTTCTCATCGCAGGTGTTCCAAGAATCTCCACGAGATAAAATATGGAGGAGGAAAAATTGTAATATTGTCTACTTAACTTTGACCTTTTGTTCGAAATAGTGCTACTATGTATTTAAACCTTATACGTTTTATTTTTTGATTAGTGTAGTTAAATCTTATACTTTATCACTGCAGCACCAATTTATGAGATGGAGAAACATTGTAACATAGAAATTGCAGCCCAAATTTCACGTGTCTCATCCAACCAACATGGTAGTCGAGTTTTCTCCGCATATGAATTCATTACCCTTTTTTCTTCAACAAATAAAATCTTTTCTTTTAACCCCGGTGAATGTATGTAATGGATACATATATATATTCTATAAGTATACTAAGTTATTGCCAATGCTTCTGTTCCGCAGAGAGTGATCGTGATCGTTATCACATGGAAGGATATATGGAGAGTCCTGCTGTGGATGATGATGGGGATTGCTTCTCACCTTTACTACTTAATGCTACCTCTGTCAACATTGAGGTTTACTATAACAAAGCAGTGAACTATACCTTAATGGTCACCTTTGTATCCTTTATGTATTTCTCAATGTTGTGGCTCATCACCATGGTATTAGCTAGTTTTGGATGCATTCCTTAACATTTTTGCTCAGGTATCTTTCCTTCAGGTTCTCTTGTTAATTCGACAGATGGAACATAGCAACACTCAATCTGTAAGAATTTTACTTTGTACATATCTTAGGAACAACAATCTAGGTTTGCATAATGTCATTGATGTATACAATAGTCTCAAATATTCCTACTGTTTTATGATTCCAAAGAAGTTGTTATAGTTATGATCTGTCTTTATCAGGGGGCTGCCAAAGTTTCAATTCTAATGATCGGGCAACAAGCTATCATGGATGCATATCTTTGCCTTCTACATCTGACTGCAGGAATACTAGTTGGTGAGTTTAGAAAAGAATCAGTGGCAACTTAATTTCAATTGATTAGAAATGTTCTACAGTCTCAGACTCTGTAGAATTTTTATATACTGCTTTGAAATTGTTATGAATAAACAGCAATAATGTATGGAGTTATTCAAATAATAGTATGCTGAGGGAGGGAGTGTTTTGTGTAAGATCATCCCTAAAAGTTTTTCACATTATATTTGGAAGACATGGCAAAAGGTTTTCTGTAGTTCCATATTAAGATAGCAGAATACTTGGAATACGAGTTGTATTTCACTCATCTGTACTAGTTTGTGATAAATTTTGAGGGATTGCATCTCATTAAGCAACTTGGTAGAGATCAAATTGGCACTTTACTTGATAAATTAATTTATATGAACTAGTGCACTGGTGCACTCTCCATTCACATAAATATTAGCATGCACGATAGCTGAGTTGCATTTTGTTCATATTTATTGATGACTGTTCCCATCTTTGGTTTACGAAATCTACAAGTTCTGCTAACTTTATTATTATTGTTTTGTATGCATGAGAGAACCATTCACATTATGTGCCTTGTGCAACTGTGTCTTGTACTTGCCACCAATACAGTGAATATTTTTTCTGAGTTATTCCATTTGTCTGTGCAAAGTTCCTCCTGTTGCTCAATCTTTGAAATTTTTGTTTGTTTCAAATTGTTATTAACTGGATCTTACTTTTTTGGTCACAGAATCCTTGTTTAATGCCTTTGCAACAGCTGCATTTTTCAAGTTTGTAGTCTTCTCTATCTTTGAGATGAGATATCTTCTTGCTATATGGAAGGCAAGTCGACCTATGAATAATGGTGAAGGTTGGGAGACAATGAGGCGTGAGCTCTCTGTTCTATATAGCCGTTTCTGTAAGTGATGTCACATAATCTTAATTTTGTGTTTGCAAATAGAATGCTACTAGTTAATTTGTAGGTAAAAAGTTCTATTTATAGGATTGGAAGTCATGAAACCACACAATAAACCAGAGCAATAGCATGCCTGGAAGTCATGACCCCACCTCATGGCTCAGCCATATGCTTCTCCAAATTTATCCATTTCACCAACATATTGATTTCTTATTTATTTATTAATTGATCTGGGAATTAGATTGCATGCAATTTATGGTAAAAAGACACTCGGGTATCCATAGTTGATTACAGAGGTAGCTTGAACATTTAATTTCTGGTATAATGCTAGATTATGAGGGAGAAACATGCTTTATACTGTATGTTATTATATGACATACATGAGCTGTTATCAAAGGTTTTTTTGTTATACACTCTTGGATATCACGGTAGATATAAAATTTGCATTAGTACTAGATTGGATGTAGGAGGGCAAGACAAGTCTAAATGCAATGAGAGACTGGACAAAAATTAACTAATTAAATGACTTGAAATGTTCTATCGACATTTAAGAATGTGGAAGAGGACTAAGCATTTAAAATATACTGGCAGGCCAAGCTGCCCTCTGTTTCCTAGTCCTCGAATTGATTTATAATTATGGTTTTCTAGCGTTAGAGCCTTTCTTCAGTGTTGCCTTCTACGGAAAATAAATCTAACTTTCTGAACTGGAACTGTGCTTATAAAGACAAAAGAAAAAAAAAAGAAGAGAAAATTCAGTGCCAATTATATTGGAAGCATTAGTAGAATGCAAGAATTACACATAATTATACGGCCTTTTTTTTTAATTTGATGGTATGAGGAAAATTTATTAAACAAATAATAAATTCCATAATTATCTAGCTTGTGCATTTATAATTTGTGTGTTTACATTGTCATGCTAATGTGATCCAACTGTTGTTACTATTTGCAGATGGGATTCTTTTGGGAGGCATTCTGGTTATGTATGAATTTCATCATTTTCTGCGACCTATTCTTCTCCTTATGTACTCATTTTGGATACCTCAAATTATCACCAATGTTGTTCGTGATTCAAGAAAATTTTTACATCCTTATTACATTTTAGGAATAAGTGTTACTCGACTAGCAATCCCGTTATATATTTTTGGATGCCCTCACAACTTCATGCGCATTGAGCCTGATAAGAATTGGTGTATCTGTTTGTGTGTATTCATTGGACTGCAAGCATCCATTCTTCTTCTTCAGCACTACCTTGGGTCCCGATGGTTCATTCCTCGTCAGGTTGGATGCAACTCTGCTTATTTTCTTTATGCAAAATATTTTTTGTTTTCTGGTTGCCTTTTCCTGTGACTGATAATTGATGAGAAATACACAAATGCCACACATAAAATTGCTGCATGTATAAAGCATCACAACTACCTTTCATTCAAGGTGGAGCACATTGCATTGGATCGGTAATGTGGAACTTTTTCCTGCGATAGCTGATGAAAACAACTATTTTCTTATTATTACCTGACGTTCTTAATGTGAATCTCCAGTTCGTGATCTTCTAAAATGTTCTACTTAGGTCGTAAAAACACAAGTTTATTTGCCAGCCCTCAAATCTTTTCTATGTACTGTTTTGTAGTATATGCCATTTGGCAATGATGTAACAAAATTTTTGGTTTTTGTATACCTATGTGAATGATAACACCTGTTTTGGTTGAGGTGAACATTTTTGCTATCAAGGCTCTGAGCAAAATATTTATTAGTGTTGGAACATGTGTTCTAAAACTTGATCTTATGTTTTGCAGATCCTACCTGAGAAATATAGCTATTATAGAAGGTTTAATCCGGATACAAATCATGCTACAGATTGTGTTATTTGCATGACTGCCATTGAGCTTACGCTGCGTTCCAATGATTGTATGGTATGTATGTGGTTGGTATTTTAACTTTTACTAAGCTGTTTTAGGTCAATTTTCTTTGAACTGTGAATTTTATCTGATGATATTCATATAACAGGTGACGCCGTGTGATCATTTTTTCCACTCGGGTTGTTTACAAAGGTGGATGGATATAAAGATGGAATGTCCAACTTGCCGGCGGCCCCTACCACCAGCCTAGAGAGATTATTCCGCTGTCTATATTACATAGGATCAATTGGCCTTGCCAACCTGTAATTTTTTTGGTAATTACTTGATGCAGACCCGTAAATCTAACAATCTTCAATCATTTGGTATCAAATTTGAGAGAAATTTCAATTTCTGATAAAATGAGAGGTTTTCTGGATTTTCATTTTCAGCAATTGTAATCTCACTATTTCAGCTGTAATTTCTCTAACTTCGATATAATCAATTTGTAAATTTGGAAGTCCTGTAAATCCTTTAATATTTTCAGATGAATAAATGTTTCTTTTAGGTTCATGTTCACTTTCTGTCATACAATGCATGAATAATACCCCCATATTGGGAAATTCTTGTAATTCCTTATGAATTCAGTATATAAATTTAGAAAATGGCTTGGAAGAAATGGACATGTTTTCTGGTTACTAAATCTTGTATTAAATGTAAAATGTATAGGAGATCATTTTCATGTGTATTTATACATTGAAGATGAAGTCTTGGCGTATTTAACAAAGGTTTCCCTGGTGTCCGACTTTTGTTTTCAATTTTTTTGATATCTTTGTGGGTTTCTATTATTCTGACTTGTATTAACTTATTAACTGAAACATGTTGTCACAGCCTTAATATTTTCTAAGCCAACCGTGCGGCATTTAACACACTTTCTCCCGTCGAAGAGGTTAAGTCAGCCTTGATCCTCACGAGCTAAGCAAGTAACTTGCTAGCACAATTTAAGAAAGCTAAGTAGGAAGAGAGAAGAGAAGAGAGTACAAGTATTTAAGAGAATACTTAAATGAATTCTGAGATGGTTTGTACAAATGAGGGGTGCCATCTATTTATAGGCACCAAAGAACATTCTAAAACATCTACCTATCTACCATGTTCTAGAGAATTCTACAATGTACAAGACTTTTCTTACAATGTACATGTTCTAGGAATTCCAAGTCTTGAACATCCTACAAGTTTCCATACTTTTCTAGAATGTCCCAAGAGCTAGACTTCTCTAGGAGCTTCTCCATCTTTCTAGGTTATTCCACAAGGTTCACTATTTATCCGGGTTGTTCCTGATCCTTCTAGAAAGTTCGTGACATTCTCCCCTACTTAATACGGCAATGTCCTCGTCGTAGTCTCCTTATGGAACTCCTCGATTTGTTTTGAGAACTACCATAAAGCCTCATTCGGTTCCCAAGTAACTTCACTCGTAGGAAGTCCCTTCCACTTGATCAGGTAGTCGCTACTTCGGGGAACACCCCTTTTCCTTACGATTCGATCCGCTAGGATCTCTTTTACTCCTTTATTGTAGGAGGTTACTACGGCAATTGGCGCCCTTGAAGACTCTCATCGGCTAAGGTCTTCCGTGTCCGCATGATATGGTTTCAAGTGACTCACATGGAAGACTGAATGGATCTTGAGCCTCGGAGGTAAGTCAACCTTGTAGGAAACTTTTCCTACCTTCTTTAAAATCGGAAAGGGTCCTTCATACTTCCTTACCAAGCCTTTGTGCACCTTCCTGAAGGCTTTGAATTGTTGGGGCAGCAACTTGACAAGCACTAAGTCTTCTACTTGAAATTCCACTTGTCGTCTTTTTTTGTCCGCCTATTTCTTCATCTTCCGCGCGACTTTGTCAAGATAGGATAGTGCTATATCGGCTTGTTCTTGCCAATCCTTTGCCAGCTTGTACGATCCTGGACTCCTTCCTGTGTACCCCACCATCACCGTTTGCGGAGTGGAGGGTTGTTAGCCCATTGCAAACTCGAAGGAGCTATGGTGGGTCGCCTCACTCCTCTGCAAATTGTCAGAGAATTGGGCTACATCAAGTAACTTTGCCCAATCTCTTTGGTTGGCACTCACAAAGTGCCTTAGGTATAACTCAAACAACGCATTCACCCTCTTTGTTTGCCCATCTGTTTGTGGGTGAAAGATTGTAGAGAAATGCAACTTCGATCCCAATCGGTTGAAAAACTCGGTCCAAAATTTACCCGAGAAGCGTGGGTCTCGATCGCTAATGATCATTCTAGGCACGCCCCAATACTTCACCACATCTCTTAGGAATAACCGAGCTGCCTGCTTCGCCTTGCAATTTGTAGGGGCAGCAATGAAAGTTGCATATTTAGAGAACCGATCAACCACCACTATGATCGATCTGCATCCGTTCGACTTTGGTAAGGCTGAAATGAAGTCCATGGTGACACTTTCCCATGGTCTCTCGAGGATAGGTAGCGACTCTAGCAATCCTTCCGGTGATTGCTGCTCATTCTTGTCTTGTTGACACATAAGGCAAGTCTTCACGTAGGCCTCTATATCATCCCTCATGTGTGGCCAATAATAGGTTGCTTCTGTAACATCCCAGATTTCGGGTAATTGATTTTATATATGTGAAAATAAATTTTTACTATTTGAGGGGGTGTAAATGTAATTAAATGTATATTTATTTTATGATTTCCAGCGGACCAGATTGAATAGTGAAAAAAAAAATGAAAAATGAAAAAATTGAAAAAAAAAACTGGATCAGAGAGCATCGCGACCTGGTCACCGCGACCACAGGTCGCGATAGCTCGCTCGCGGTGAAAAACGCAATTTTGGGCAGTGAGCATCGCAACCAGTCACCGCGACCACAGGTCGCGATGGCTTGCTCGCGATGAAATTGTCAAAATTTGGCAGTGAGCAGCGCGACCAAGGCGCGCTCGCGACCAAGGCGGTGCGAAAATTCCAGTGAGCACCGCGACCGCCGTCGCGACCTGACCTGGTGGCGCGACCACAGGTCGCGACGGCGGTCGCGGTAGCAAAAAAAATATAAAAAAAAAAGAGAAACTTCTCGCAGAAGCGAGAAAAAAGAGAGACAGTAAGAAGAGAGAGAAAGAGCCGAGAAAAGAGAGAAAAGAGAAGAAAAAGAAGAAAGAAAGAAGAAAGAGAGGAGAAGAAAAAGAGAAGAAGAAAGAAGAAGAAGAGGAAAAAGGAGAAAGAGAAAGAAAGGAAAAGGAAAAAGAGATCGTGGAACCGCGATTTCTCGAAACGAAAACGGATTCCAGGTAGGTGTACTTTCGTTTTTGAAACCGTTTTGAGAAGTATTTCATTTACGTATTCGTTGTAGTTTCGTTTTCATTTTCGTTTCGATTTCGTTGTAGTTTTCGATTTCGTTGAAAACTTTCGTTTTCGATTTTTGTATAAAAAGAGTTTATTATATATATGAAATTGATGATTGATACACTTGATTGTATTTCGAATAGTTCAATTTCGTTCTAAAGAGTTGACTTAGACTTTTATATGGTTATTGCTTATTTTCTTGAAGATTATTGTATAAAATTGGAGATGTATTGATTAAATATTGATTTGTACTTGATTGTGAATTTCGTTGATTGAAATGGCCCTAGGATACTTAGACATAGAAATGGATATAGGAGGTTGGTATACCAGCTAGGTTTTACTGAGCAGTACTGCGCCGTTATTATTGTGTGATTGTTGTTGCGGGGCAATCTCGGACAATCACACCGATT
Source organism: Xanthoceras sorbifolium (assembly GCA_003430845.1). NCBI lineage: Eukaryota > Viridiplantae > Streptophyta > Magnoliopsida > Sapindales > Sapindaceae > Xanthoceras > Xanthoceras sorbifolium. The sequence goes on along the minus strand of CM010608.1, from coordinate 18,787,783 downwards.
TTAGTGATCGTTGTTGCGGGGCAATCTCGGACGATCACAATGATACTAGTGATTGTTGTTGCGGGGCAATCTCGGACAATCACGTTGATATCAGTGACTGTTGTTGCGGGGCAACCCCGGACGTCACATTGACCCATATTCCAGTCCTAGAATGTTTAGTATTCTAGTGGGCCAGAAATGATTTGAATTGAAACTGAACTGAATGATTTGATAGATCGAATTCATATGTTGATTTCATTATTAATTTAATTGTTTTGAAAGTGATTTAGAAATGAAATTCATATTACGGTTTATTGCTTCTTTAGAGAACAATTATATTGTGAGTTATTTAATTGAGTTTTTAGTACACCCACTAAGCTTTATGCTTAGCGCGTTAGTTTTGTGTCTAACGCGTAGGTACCAGGAATTCAGAAGGGCCTAAGGACTGAAGGAAGAACGAGTTGCAGACCGAGTCACATAGATTGTACAGTTGGGTAGCTATATTTTTGTTATGTGTATATATATTCTGAAAGCATGCATATACAGGGAATTTGTAAATACGTTTTGTAAAATGTTTTGTAATTAATTAGTTTATGAATTATGTCCTTTAGTATTAAAAATGTTTGTAACTATTAAAGTTTGTTTTGTTTTATTTTATAAACTGTTTTGATAAGTCGCACTAAACGGCAGAGTGCGCAACTGTTTGAAACTGTATAGAAGTGTTGTTGAGAATTGTATTGGAATTGTTTTGGAATTGTTTTGTGTAAAAGCAGGGTTTTGGAAAGTCCGAAAAACAAACGGTACTCTGCCGAATTTTCGTAAAAAGTTTAATTATTTTTATGGGCTCACAATGATTTTGAAATGTAAAATGAAGTTTTGAAAAGTTTTGAAAGTCCGTGTAGCGCTCCCCGGGTCGGTCCGGCCGTGTGGCACCCCCCGACCCGATCCGGCCGGACCGATCCAGGGCGCGCTACTCGGACTTTCACATCTTTTCAAACTTCATTTTTCATTTTTAAAATCAGTGTGAGCCCATAAAACATTTTAAACTTTTTACGAAAATTCGGCAGAGTGCCGTTTGTTTTTCGGACTTTCCAAAACCTGTTTTTACACAATCAATTCAATACCAATTTCAATAACACTTCAATAACAATTTCAAACAATTGCGCACTCTGCTGTTTAGTGCGACTTATTAATCACAATTTATAAAATAAAACAAAACAGACTTTACTATTTAATAATAAAAGACAGTAATCATAAAATAATTAATTACAAAACGTTTTACAAAACTTATTTACAAATTCCCTGTATATGCATGCTTTCAGAATATATATATACACATAACAAAATATAACTACCCAACTGTACAAATCCTGTGACTCGGTCTGCAACTCTTCCTTCAGTCCTTAGCTTCCTCCGGATTCCTGGTACCTACGCGTTAGAAACAAAACTAACGCGCTAAGCATAAACCTTAGTGGGTGTACTAAAATCTCAATATGGAAACATATATAACTTTTAATAATAACAATTCACAATATATATATATATATATCAATTCAAATCATGTTCAAAACAATTAAATTGCAGAATCAAAGTATATAATAATTTTCGATCAATAAAAGCATTCAATACACTTTTTAATTCCAATCAATTCTGGCCCGCTAGAATACTAAACATATACGGACTGGAATATGGGTCAAGCTCCCAACCCCCAGAACGAATTCTGAGGAGGTACGTGTCTCCCAACTCTAGGACCGAGGGTACGGGACCTAGAGAGGTACATAGCTCCCTATCCCAGGAACGAATCCTTGGGAAGGTACATTAACTCCCAACCCCCAGGACGAATCCTGAGGAGGTACGTATCTCCCAGCCTCTGGACGAATCCAAGAGGAGGTACATCAATATCATCAATATCAATCAATCAATATCGGCGCAGTACTGCTCAATAAAACCCAGCTGGTATACCAACCTCCTATATCCACTTCTATGTCTACGTATCCTAGGGCCGTTTCAATAAACTATTTTCACAATAATCACAATATAGTATAAATCATGAACAATAGTCATGCGAGCAATATTTTTCACAAATCACAACAGTCGAAATGTTCGAAAACGAAATTAAAATACAATCTATCACAAATCAGTCCAAAATCAACAATAATCGTACAAAATATAAATCATGTAGTATTTACAAAATCGACAAAATCGAAAGAAAATCAAGATGCGATCTAATATAAAAGTATTCCAAAATCGACAATAGATGTAGCAAGTACATATAAATAAACACTTTACTTACGGAAAATCGATAACGAAAACTTTGAACGAAACCGAAAACGAACACGGAAACGAAATCGAAAACGAAAACGAAAACACTAACGAAAGTCTTTGCGTAACGATTTCGAAAACAAACGTACACCTACCTCGGTACCGTCTTTTCGTTCGAGAATCGCGGTTCGACGATTTTGTCTTTCATTTTCCTTTCTCCTACACTTACTTTCTCTCTTTTCTTCTTCTCTCTTTTTCTTCTTCTTCTCCTTCTTCTTCTTCTTCTTCTTTTTTTTTTCTCGGTCGTTTCTCTCCTTTTTCTCGGTCACTCTCTCTCTTTCTTGCCCTCTGTCTGAGTTCTGTGTGTTTCTCGCTTCTGCGAGAAACTTCTTCTTTTTTTTATATTTTTTTCGCTACCGCGACCGCCGTCGCGACCTGTGGTCGCGGCACCAGGTCGCGACACTCACTGGAGTGCGCGCACCGCCTTCGTCGCGAGCGCGCCCTGGTCGCGCGAATGGTCGCGTTGCTCTCTGCCTGTTTTTGACAATTTCATCGCGAGCAGTCCATCGCGACCTGTGGTCGCGGTGGCTGGTCGCGTTGCTCACTGCCAGGTTTTGCCATTTTCATCGCGAGCAAGCCATCGCGACCTGTGGTCGCGGTGACTGGTCGCGGTACTCACTGCCAGATTTTGCGTTTTTCACCGCGAGCGAGCTGTCGCGACCTGTGGTCGCGGTGACCAGGTCGCGATGCTCTCTGGTCCAGTTTTCAAATTTTTCATTTTTCATTCATTTTTCACTATTCAATCCGGTCCGCTGGAAATCCTAAAATAAACATACATTTAATTACATTTACACCCCCTCAAATAGTAAAATTTTATTTTCACATATTTCATATATATCAAAAATTCATCACCCGAAATCCGGGATGTTACAGGCCGGGTCGGGTCGGGGGGTGTTACACTTGTTGGTATCAGAGCGTGGTTTAGGCGTTTCTGGACCAAAGAGTCTGTATATGCATGCATTGTCTAAAGCTACCCATAGGAATGTGTGACTCTAATCTGCAGAACTCTTTTCTGTCTGATATAGGATAAAGAATGGAAGGAAGTGGTGATAGACCTGAGAGTCCCTCCAGCGTGGCTGGGGGAGCATCGAGGGAATCAGTTAGTCCGAGAGTACCGGACCCTGTACAGCCAGCGTTTATGCAGCAGATGGCTGAGTTCTTCCAGAATGTGGCCAGAGCAGCGCCACGAAGATCAGCCATAGAGCGACTGGCTAAACATAGACCTACTGATTTCCATGGTAGGAATGATGAGGATGCATCTGCCGCAGAACACTGGTTTGAACGGACGAACAGAATATTGGAGCAGATGCACTGCACACCTGAGGAGAGATTGGAGTGTGCAGTATCCTTACTGCAGGAGGATGCCTACCAGTGGTGGACCTCCATTATACAGACAGTGCGACCAGAGGATAGAACGTGGGACTTCTTTCAGACGGAGTTCCGGAGAAAATATATTGGTCGCATCTATCTGGATAATCTGAAGAGGGAGTTTTCCAACCTGAAACATAGGCAGATGTGTGACACCCCCCGACCCGATCCGGCCGGACCGATCCGGGGCGCGCCACTCGGACTTTCACTTCTTTTCTTAACTCATTTTACGTTTTAAAATCCTTGTGAGCCCATAAAACAATAAATAAACTTTTTACAAAAAATCCGGCAGAGTGCCATTTGTTTTTCGGACTTCCCAAAAACCTGCTTTTACACAAATCAATTCAAAATTCACATTTTTCACACAAACACTTCTATCACTTTCAATCAGTTGCGCACTCTGCCGTTTAGTGCGACTTTCACAATCAGTTTATAAAATAATAACAAATCAGACTTAAACATTTACAATCATTTTGATAATAGAATACAGAAATCATAAACTAGTTAATTACAAAACATTTTACAAAACATATTTACAAATTCCCTGTATATGCATGCTTTCAGAATATATACACATAACAAAAGTATAGCTACCCACTGTACAATCCTGTGACTCGGTCTGCAACTCGCTCCTCCTTCAATCTCTAGCCTCCTCTGGATTCCTGGTACCTACGCGTTAGAAACAAACTAACGCGCTAAGCATAAAGCTTAGTGGGTGTACTAAAACTCAATTAAATAAATTACAATATAATTATACTTTAAAGAGACAATAAACCACACTATGAATTTCATTTCTAAATCAAGTTCCAAAACAATTAATGTCAAAATCAAAGCATTTAAACAATTTTAATCACTTGAAATTCAACGTATGAATTCGATCCATTAAATCATTCAATTCAGTTTCAATTCAACTCATTTCTGGCCACTAGAATACTAAACATTCTAGGACTGGAATATGGGTTCACGTGATTGTCCGAGATTGCCCCGCAACAACAATCACTAATATCATCGCGATTGTCCGAGATTGCCCCGCAACAACAATCGCTAGTATCATTGTGATCGTCCGAGATTGCCCCGCAACAACGATCACTAAATCGGTGTGATTGTCCGAGATTGCCCCGCAACAACAATCACACAATAATAACGGCGCAGTACTGCTCAGTAAAACCCAGCTGGTATACCAACCTCCTATATCCATTTCTATGTCTAAGTATCCTAGGGCCGTTACAATAAACGATTTTCAAGTATTCGCAATAAATTACAAATCATAAACAATAGTCATGCAAGCAACTAAATTAAGTATTCCTCACAAATCGTAACAATCAAAATATTCGAAAACACGATCCAAATGCTGTCTATCGTAAACGTATTACAAATCAACAATAGCTATGCAAATCATCAATTTTCCTTCATATAACATAAACCATTTTCATACGAAAATCGAAAACGAAGAATCGAAAACGTAAACGAAAACAAAACGAAACGAAATCGAAAACGAAATCGGAAACGAAAACGAGAAACGAAATCGAAAACTAAAACGAAAAACAAGTAAACGAAATACTTCTCGAAACAATTTCGAAAACGAGAGTACACCTACTTGGAATCCGAGTTTTTCGTTCGAGAATCGCGGTTCCACGATTTCGTTTTCCCTTCCCTTTCCTTTCTCCTTCTTCCTCTTCTTCCTCTTTTTCTTTTCTTTTCTTTCTTCTTCTTCTTCTTCCTTTTTCTCGGTCACTCTCTCTTCTCTTTTCTGTTTCTCTCGACCTCTCACTCTCTTTCTCTTTTCTCAACTGTTTTCTGTGGCTTCAACGAGAAGCCAAAATTTTTTTTTATATTTTTGTCGCTGCCGCGACCGCCGTCGCGACCTGTGGTCGCGCCACCAGGTCGCGGTGCTCACTGGAGTGCGCGCACCGCCTTCGTCGCGAGCGCGCCTTGGTCGCGCGAGAGCTCGCGCTGCTCACTGCCAATTTTTGACAATTTCGTCGCGAGCAGTCCATCGCGACCTGTGGTCGCGGTGGCTGGTCGCGTTGCTCACTGCCAGGTTTTGCCATTTTCATCGCGAGCAAGCCATCGCGACCTGTGGTCGCGGTGACTGGTCGCGGTACTCACTGCCAGATTTTGCGTTTTTCACCGCGAGCGAGCTGTCGCGACCTGTGGTCGCGGTGACCAGGTCGCGATGCTCTCTGGTCCAGTTTTCCAATTTTTCATTTTTCACTATTAGTAAAAATTTATTTTTCACATATTTCATATATAACAAAAATTCATCACCCGAAATCCGGGATGTTACAAGATGACTGTGACTGAATATGAGAGGGAGTTTTTCAGGTTGAGTAAGTATGCCAAAGAGATGGTGGCGACTGAGGCGGATAAATGTAGACGATTTGAAGATGGACTAAACGATTACATCCGCCTACAGGTTGTGTAACGTTCTGAATTTTTAAGTAATTGATTATGATATTGATATAATTAGACTGTGGATTAATTGAGGAATGTTACAGGTGGCTGCCTTTGAATTTGAGGATTTTACCAGACTTGTCTCGGTAGCTCTGAATGTAGAAAGAATAAAGAAAGAAGAGCAGGCCAGAAGAGACAGAGGGCAGCAAAGAAGAGGGGCAGGGCCATCCAGCTCATATCAGCCCCAGAGTAAGAAATTTAAGGGACTGTAGTCCAGTGGTCCAGTGCAGTCACATAAGCCTGTACCTTCAGCTAGGCCTGGTCAATCTGCGACTTCTATAGCCAGTGCCCCTAGGAGTGCAGGTAGGGGACCAACCCCTCCAGTATGTGATCATTGTGGCAGAAGACATCCTGGGGAATGCTGGAAGCTTACAGGAGCCTGCCTGAGATGTGGCTCCCATGATCATTTCGTGAGGGATTGCCCACAGATGGGACCCCAGCAACCAGAGAGACCAGCCCCTACTACTTCCAGAGGTAGAAGGCCTAGTCAGGCAGTACCTGAAGGTGGTAGCCACAGAGGAGCGTCAGAGTCAGTGGCGAGACCTGATAGTAGAGCTCCTGCACGTGTTTATGGTGTTAGAGCTCAAGAAGACAAGGATGCTCCTGATGTGATAGCTGGTATTATTTCTATTTTTGATACTACAGCTATTGCATTGATAGATCCTGGTTCCACTCACTCATATATCTGTGATGCATTGTTGAAACAAAGAAGTTTGCAAACTGAACCTACTGAATTTGATGTATTAGTCAGTAATCCGATAGGTCAGAGTGTAGTTGTGAATCGTATATACAGAAATTGTCCGATTCGGATACAGGAGTGTGACTTTCCTGGAGACTTGATGGAGTTGCCATTCCATGAGTTTGATGTGATCCTAGGCATGGATTGGCTAACTCGGCATAAAGTAGTGATCGACTGTGAACTGAAACGAGTGACTCTCAGAACAATAGATGGTGCAGAGATCACAATGGTGGGTGAAAGGAGGGATTTTCTCTCCAATGTCATTTCAGCCACTGCAGCCTGTAAACTGATTAGAAAGGGGTATGAAGCATATCTGGCACAGGTGGTTGACTCCAGAAAGGTTAATTCTGACGTTCAGAATATACCCACTGTGTGTGACTTTGCAGATGTGTTTCCAGAGGAGCTTCCTGGTTTGCCACCTCAGAGAGAAGTAGAGTTTGTGATTGATGTGGTACCAGGTACATCTCCAGTATTGATAGCTCCCTACAGAATGGCTCCAGCAGAACTGAAAGAACTGAAGATACAGTTACAGGAATTGCTAGATAAGGGCTTCATCAGACCCAGTGTATCCCCTTGGGGAGCCCCAGTCCTGTTTGTGAAGAAGAAGGACGGGTCCCTGAGACTATGCATCGATTACAGGCAGCTGAATAAACTTACTGTGAAGAACAAGTATCTGTTGCCAAGAATCGATGATTTGTTTGATCAGCTGAGAGGAGCTTGTGTCTTCTCAAAGATAGACCTGAGATCAGGTTATCATCAGTTGAGGATAAAAGAGTCAGATATTCCGAAAACTGCATTCAGAACCAGGTATGGGCATTATGAATTTGTAGTGATGCCATTTGGGCTGACTAATGCACCTGCAGCCTTTATGGATTTGATGAACAGAATATTCCGGCCATACTTGGATCAGTTTGTGGTGGTGTTTATCGATGATATCCTGGTATACTCACAGACAGCTGAGGACCATGACAAACACCTCAGAGTAGTACTGCAGATTCTGAGGGAGAAGCAACTGTATGGTAAACTGAGCAAGTGTGAATTCTGGTTGCCTGAGATTGCATTCTTGGGTCACATTGTATCCGCAGAGGGTATTAAGGCAGATCCGAAAAAGATTGAAGCAATAGTGGAATGGAAGCCTCCTAGAAATGTTACCGAAGTCAGAAGTTTCCTAGGCTTGGCAGGTTATTATCGACGGTTTGTGAAGGGGTTTTCCTCCATAGCAAGTCCGTTGACCAAGTTACTGTATAAGAATGTCAGATTTGAGTGGACTGACAGATGCCAGGCAGCTTTTGACAGATTGAATGCAATGCTTGTAGAGGCTCCAGTCCTGATTCAGCCTGTTTCAGGTAAATACTATGTGATTTATAGTGATGCCTCACATCATGGTTTGGGATGTGTATTGATGCAGGAAGGCAAGGTGGTTGCATATGCGTCCAGACAGTTGAAAAGTCATGAGTTGAACTATCCGATTCATGATCTGGAGCTTGCAGCCATAGTCTTCGCTTTGAAAATCTGGAGGCATTACTTGTATGGTGAGAAGTGTTATATATACACAGATCACAAGAGTCTGAAATATCTGCCTACCCAGAGAGAGCTAAATCTGAGACAGAGACGATGGATGAAGTTGATTAAAGACTATGACTGTATAATTGACTACCATCCAGGAAAGGCGAATGTAGTCGCAGATGCTCTGAGCAGAAAAGCCTTGTTTACTTTGAAAGCTATGAATGTGCATTTGCAGCTGAATCCGGATAATGCAGTAGTAGCCGAATTGATATGCAGGCCCAGTCTGATTCAGCAGATTGCAGAGAAACAGAAGCAGGATGCTAAAATTCAGATGATATGTGAACAGATTCCAGAAGGGAAGCATCCAGACTTCTCAATCAGAACTGATGGTATTGTGTGTTTCAGAGACAGGATTTATATTCCAGAAGATGAAGAATTGAGAAAGATAATTCTGACAGTTCGTATGTTATGCACCCAGGTAGCACAAAAATGTACAGAGATTTGAAAACTCAGTACTGGTGGTCCGGAATGAAAAAGGATGTGGTGGAATTTATGAATAGATGCATGACTTGTCAACAGGTGAAAGCTGAACACCAGGTTCCATCAGGATTGTTACAACCAATAGCAATACCTGAATGGAAATGGGATCGCATCACTATGGACTTTGTCACTGGATTTCCACTCACCCGGAGTAAACACGATGCAGTATGGGTTATAGTGGACAGATTGACGAAGTCGACACATTTTCTACCTGTCAGAACTGACTACTCTCTGGATCGACTGGCCGAATTGTATATCAGAGAGATAGTCAGATTGCATGGAGTTCCTGTATCCATCATATCAGATAGAGATCCGAGGTTTACATCCAGATTCTGGAAGAAATTTCAAGAAGCCTTGGGTACTCGACTGAGTTTCAGCACAGCCTTCCATCCGCAGACAGACGGACAGTCAGAAAGGGTGATTCAGGTGCTTGAAGATATGCTCAGGAGTTGTGTAATTGACTTTGAAGGAAGTTGGGCGGATCATCTCCCATTGATTGAATTCGCCTATAACAACAGCTACCAGTCGAGCATAGCTATGGCACCGTATGAGGCACTGTATGGAAGGAAATGCAGGACTCCAGTATGCTGGACAGAGTTAGGAGAGGACAGGTTAGTAGGCCCAGACTTGATCAGACAGACTGAGGAGAAGGTGAAGATTATCAAGGATTGATTGAAAGTTGCTTCTGACCGACAGAAATCTTATGCAGATTTGAAAAGAAAAGAGATAGAATATGAAGTCGGTGAGAAAGTGTTTCTGAAAGTATCTCCGTGGAAGAAAGTGCTCCGATTTGGCAGAAAAGGTAAGTTGAGTCCTAGGTTTATTGGGCCATACGAAATCATTGAATGTGTGGGACCAGTAGCCTACAGACTTGCTTTACCTCCAGAATTGGAAAAGATCCATAATGTGTTCCATGTATCGATGCTGAGGAGATACAGATCTGATCCTTCCCACAGAGTTCAGGCCGAAAGTATTGAGATCCGACCAGACCTGACATATGAGGAGGAACCAGTACAGATTCTTGATCGGGAGATCAAAGAGTTAAGAAATAAAAGAGTGCCACTGGTGAAAGTCCTCTGGAGAAATCATAAAGTCGAAGAAGCTACCTGGGAAAGTGAAGAAACGATGCGACAACAATATCCCCAACTGTTTAACTGAGGTAAATTTCGAGGACGAAATTTCTTAAGTGGGGGATAATTGTAACATCCCGGATTTCGGGTAATTGATTTTATATATGTGAAAATAAATTTTTACTATTTGAGGGGGTGTATACCACTTGTCACGGCCTTAGTATTTTCTAAGCCAACCGTGCTGCACTTAACACACTTCCTCCCGTCGAAGAGGTTAAGTCAGCCTTAATCCCCACGAGCTATGCAAGTAACTTGCTAGCACAATTTAAGAAAGCTAAGTAGGAAGATAGAAGAGAAGATAGCACAAGTATTTGAGAGAATACTTGAATGAATTCTGAGATGGTTTGTACAAATGAGGGGTGTCATCTATTTATAGGCACCAAAGAACATTCTAGGACATCTACCTATCTACCATGTTCTAGAGAATTCTACAATATACAAGACTTTCCTACAATGTACATGTTCTAGAGAATTCCAAGTCTTGAACATCCTACAGGCTACAAGTTTCCATACTCTTCTAGAATGTCCCAAGAGCTAGACTTCTCTAGGAGCTTCTCCATCCTTCTAGATTATTCCACAAGGTTCACCATTTATCCAGGTTGTTCTGGATCCTTCTAGAAAGTTCGTGACAATGTGCTTGCTTTCTCTCTGTAGTACTCTCATTCTCACTAACGTTGATAATGAGATTAATTTAAGTATGAATATCCTTTAAACATTTCCAATTCCATACAGGTCCAGGTTCTAGAAAAGTGTTGGCAAGACATCTACAGATGAGTTCACATAACTTCAATATGACGCCAAAACAGTGGGTTGCATCATTTTGTAACTATACCATACAGATCCATAAAATTCAGTGAATAAAGATTGTAAGCTTCATTCTCTTAAAACCAACAAGACCAATAATAAATACATAAACTCTCTTTATCTGATTCTCTATATGCTTACATACACGTAACATGATACATTCATCTACAAACTTCATATAAAAACATTATGTATGTACAAGGCCATTTAGCTTTACCCAGATTTGGATCTTATTTTGGTTTCACAAATATATTCACAAACTCATACACTCTTATTTACGTATAAGCAGGAGCATTAGAAGGTGATAACAGAGGAGCTGCTGCTGGCATTGCACTTATAACCGAAGCAACTGCATCACCACCATTACCACTGCTACAGTGTTGCTCGAAACACTCCACCGGGTGTTCGAGCACGGACTGGCATACTTTGTTACTCCTCTGGAGTGGTTTCTCAGGCAAACAGTTCCGGCGATCATCGAACGCAATCCCTTTGGATGACAAGTTCTTGCAAATCCCCTCCTCTTCACAGAAGAAGTTATAAGAGAACGTAAAGTTGGCCAGATTAGGCAAACAACAAACTCCATCCGGCACAATCCCACTCATCATATTATGTGCCAAATTGAGCTGCTCCAAGTGTGCCAACCCAGCTAGGCTGTAGGGGATTGGCCCAACCAGATTGTTAAAGCTCACATCCAAGACTCTCAGTTTGTAGAGATAACCAACTTCTGGTGGCAAACACCCTGATAAACTAGTGTTGATTAATAGCAATTCCTCTAAAGTCTCTGCCAAGTTGGCTATACTGGGGGGCAGACACCCACCAAAGTTGTTGTTGGCAATCACCAAAACAGAAGCAGAGTTTACGCCAATATTTTTTGGAATCACACTAGTAAAGCGGTTGTTGTTCACAAAGATTGCATCAAGTTTTTTGCTGAAAAGTTGAGGAGGTAGTGGCCCTTCAAACTCATTGTAACGAATGTCAAGATAGTTTAGAGTAGGAAGAGAGAGCACCACATGAGGAAAAGGGCCTACAAATCTGTTATTGCTCAGATCAAACTCATAGAGGAGTGTAAGATTGGATAAACTTTGTGGGACTATGCCACAGAAGCGATTGCTGTTAAGATGGAGGATTGAAAGATCAATGAGAAGGCCTAGTTCTTCGGGGAGGAACCCGGCGATATCGGCCCTGTTGAGGTCAATACCAGCAACAACTTGGACAGTAGGATCATGAGGAGGAGGTGCACAATAAATGCCTTTGTAATTGCATACAGAAGGACCAACCCAGTTGGCTGTGAAGTTGTATGGATCAGAGTAGATAATCTTTTTCCATGCTTGGAGAGCAATGTAAGCTTGGTGGAGTTTCGGGTTAGGGAAAGCGGAGGAGCTATGGTGGCGGCCGCTGCCGCTGCGGTGGTGATGACTGCGGTGAGTGAAAGAGTAACTGTGTTTGGCTGCCTGGTTGTTTGACAAGAAACAAAGCTGTAGAGTTAAGATGATCAAGGCATGAGAAGTGATAGCAAAAAGGAAATATTGTAAAGTTTTTGAAGCCATTTTTTGATTTTTGGTTCTGGGTTCATGGTAAAGAGTTCTGGTTGTTTATTTAAGGAGCTGATAGTCGTCTTGGTTTTGAAGTGAAATTTGTAAAGTCTATGAGTTCAATCATGTTGTCCATGCCCAATAAGAACATTTATTTCTTTCGTAGATGGTGATATGATATCCTAAGAAGATGTTACAACGACCAGTTACAGCGACAGTTAACCGTTACAAATGGACACAACACATATAATGATTTTGCTGGTTTTTCATGTTTGAATTGGATAATTATGGCCATTCACACTAATCAACATTATGTCTTGTTGTTAGCAGATTTTGTTGACTTGAAATGGCAATAGTTCAACTCCTAACTTAGGATGCGTTTCCTTTGAACTAAAAAGAGCCTCGTTACCGACTTTTTAAATGTTTGTATTCAGACATCAAAAACCTATTTAATTTAAGACAGAAACACATACACTCTATATTACACATTTCTTTCTTATGAAAAACACTTAAAAGTACATAGCAATCTAAACAGAACCAGTTTTCACCATAAATGGCTCTTCTTTGATCAAAATAGGCAATTTTGAGTCTTGACTATACAGAAGAAACACTTTTCACATCACTGAAAATGCTTCTAAAACCTAGTAATAGTTACAGTAGGTAATAAAATGTGTTTTATCTACATAAGAGATGAAGACTAAGAATAGAAAAGATTTGTTGCAGACAAAAGGTTTGACAAAATAGGTAAAGGGAAGACGATGCGCACGATAAGGACTGACCTCCTTCCCGTAGTTTTCAGAGTAGTTTGAAGTGGAGCAATAGGAAGACACCCACCCTCAGGAAAAAAAAATATCCATCCATTCAAAATTCCTTTAAACTTAAGGGATCTACATAAAAGAGTCTAGAAGAGATCTAATTGCTTGAATATTTTTTCTTGTCACAAACTTGTGTCTTCGCCAATCAATGATGATGATAAAATCATTTTGAAGATAGATCTCACCCTATCAGAATCTTACTTGAATACAATTCTAGCTATGTGTATATATATCACCTATTTAGCTACTATACAAGAATATCATATTAGAAAATATGTTCATTTTAATTTTTGTATAAAATTTTTGATGAATGAATTTCGATCCATATTACGTGATAATGGGAGAATATCAATTGAAATTTTCTTTGATGTAGATTAATTTATACTTGAAAATAAAAAAACAAAATGAATTAAAACTTGTTTTCAAAGGAGAAAGAAGAAATCCTATAATGTTTCCCACTCTAAAAACATGACAATACCAAGGCATGACTTTGAACAAGCAAGCATTACGAAAGACTGTAATTGCAAGCGATAATTATTCAATTAATTCTCACTAAAAGAACCAAAAAGAACCAACACTGAAGCTCAAGAACTCAAACCACCGAAACACTCAAAATTCATAAAAGTTCTTTGCTGATTACTATATGATCTTCTTCTTTTTATCAAATCCGTAAATACTGGGAAACATCAAAAGCACTATTGCTAATCCAAAATTATTCAAACTTGAGAAGAGCAAACTACACAAATATCGTCACCATCTGTAAACATTTTAACCACCACCAGATCCGTATTTCTTGCCCAAAAGAAGGAGCTGCAGCTTGTCATAACCAGCAAGCACACCAGCACCCGCAACAGCACGCAGAATGTTTGCACCAGCACCCTTGAAGAGTGATTTAGCACCTTCATTCTTGACAATCTGAGAAAATGCATCCAGGGAACTCTTGTATTTGACAGCCTCTCCAGAGGTCATCATCATCCTTCTACGCACTGTATCAATTGGGTACGAAGCTAAACCAGCTCCAATTGTGATACCCCATCCCAGCAAGAAACTAGCCAAGAAACTATCCTGTAATAACCAACAGTTAAAAGCAATGAGTATACACACTTTGCTGCACAAAAGATTATTGAGATTGGAAAGAAATATTGCTAATCAGATAGTCTGGTTGCAGAGGCACCAGAATACTCTGAATCTTTTTCATAACAAGCATCATCAAAATAGAAGTTGAAGAACCAGGCAAAAAAACAAAAGGAAAGGAATAGGAGAATGTGATAAGAACAATGTGCAAGTCAATATATACACATACCTGCAACCCATCAATCAGTACCACAGGTTTCAGAGAATCATACATTCCAAAGTAGAGCCCACGGTACACTATAATTCCAACACAAGAAATGTTAAATCCACGATAGAGCCCAGCAATGCCATCAGATTTGAGTGTCTTCTTGTAGACATCAATCAAACCATTAAACTGCCTCCCGCCACCCACTTTAGCCGCTTTGGCATCATTGGCCAATCGCGTTCGTGCATAGTCAAGGGAGTACACAAAAAGAAGCGATGAAGCACCAGCAGCCCCACCTGATGCCAAGTTCCCAGCAAACCACTTCCAGTAACCATCTCTGTCTTTCTTGAAGTTAAAAAGCCTTTTGAAGTAATCCTTAAAGGCAAAGTTCAGCGCCTGGGTGGGAAAGTATCTGATCACATTAGCGGTGTTGCCTCTCCAAAGAGCAATGATACCTTCATCTTTCATAGTTCTAGCAAAGCAATCAGTGATGCCCTTGTATGGTCGAGATAGCCGACCAGACTTGATCATCTCATCCTGATTCTGAATCAATAGCTTAACTCGCTCAATTGGGGCAGCAGCTGTCTTGGAAACAGCAGCAGAAACTCCTCCCATAAGGAAATCCACTACAAAACTAGAAAGACCTTTCTCTGATGGAGCTTGTACAAATACAGGAGAAACAGGGGACACAAGTGCCAGGCTGGTGCCCTGAGATGCTGGATGCAAAGAATTCCGCAATCCATTGACATATGAACCAGTCACACTATAATTTCGGGAATGCAAATTGGGAGAAATCCTGGAAACGAAGTAGGACTGCCCTTGTATCTTCTGAAACACTGATGGATGCTGTGATCCATCTGCCATGTTCGCAACTCAAAAGGTTGGCCTAACCAACAAAGGAAGAAATTCAATAAGTAGACATACCAGTAGCACATGCTATCCAGGGTTCATCAAAGACAAGCAAGTATAACAAGACATATCACATATTGTTTACGCCTCATCATAGCCAAACAATATTACAACACATAGCACATACTGTTTGCAGTTCATCATCAGTCAAACAATTATTACAAGACATTATGCCCCTACTGTTTGCAGTTCATCATAGTCAAACAATTATTACAAGACATGTATGCCCCTCCCCCTTCTCAATAAAAATTCTCAATTTATGCATTCTGACTTTCAGATATATTCAAATGAACCATCAGAGTTGGCTAAATTTGACCTCAAAAGTGGTAAAAAGTGTTTGGCTTCAACCAAGAGGTTAATGGTTTGAATCCCTTGGGCCACCAACCCGGGATACAACATATCCCATGAGTTACCTGACTACCAAGGTTGTAAAGTCTTGCAGTAGTCTCAAATTTAAAGCCTGGGACAAAAAGCGTGAGAAGATTTTTAAGCCAAAATAACAAAGGATACACTAAATTTGCACACAAATTCAGAAGCAATTTAACTTCATTTTCATGGTCTTTTATATAAATTCATTCAAATCTTATAATGTGCAAGTGAAGAATCATTCAAAAACTAACCAGGAAAAAGATGTGTGCAATATTAGAAAGACATAAACATAAGTCATCTACAAGTTCCAAAATCATCAATCATGTAGAGTTGCGTATTCACTTATGAACAACTAGTACCATTTTCCCATTTTTCTGCATTAAACTCCTATTGCCCAACAACTCCATGAAAGATGCCATGTTTAGTAAAACTCTCTCTTAAAATTGTAGCTCACTCAGGTATAGTCAAAAGCTATCAGATAACAAAAATACCAAAATTTAATAAAAAAAAATTATAAACACAAATAAACTTTCAAATTTTCATGAAAAATATTTATTTGCACGAAAAAAGAGTTAGCAATAGAATTTTCATGGAAATATATAAATCCCAAGTCAAAATTCTGAAAAAATATCACTATAAACAAAGATATCAACTTAGAAAAGAAAATTGAGTTATTATATTAGTTTAAAACAATATCAAACAAGTACTGCCATCAAATTTCTCTCAGATCTTCAACTCAGTCTCTAACACTTAAAATAACATAACGGAAAACAAAGATATACCTAAAACAAAGCTCAACTGAACAACCAAATTAACTAAAAATGAGATTGAACCAAAACACCTGACCACTTTTGTATCATCTAGTCTCGTTTCCTCCACTTTCTCAGTGGCCAAACAGTGAGTACTTAAAAAAGTACAAATTACAGTGAAAATTACAAAATGTAGAAAACTAAGTACTGATTAATGATCTGTTACAGCAAAGATACAAGCTTAAAAAGAAGCTAAAAAAATCGAACGAAAACGAAACAGAGTGAGGGGAGATTATAAAATAAAAAGAAAGCGATAAGCAAGAATCTAGTACAAATGATCATGGTCAAAGAGCTGAAAATTGAAGCGAAGAGAACTAACCAGAGAAGGTCGCCGAAAGTGAGACCTCCACAGTCCAGAATATGAGGACAACAAAACGAAAGAGACGAGATATTTAAAGGACCATTTAGGGTTATGCTCTGTGCTCCTTAAAATGACGAATTTAGCCCTGTCGGTTTTTCAATTATTTGTGTTGACTGGCTTGGTCTTGGGCTGCCACCGCCGGGTCAAGCTTCGTAATATCTTATTCTAAGATCCATATGATATAATAGATAAGCAGCCAAGAGAAATATTTTAAATATCTTGTTATTTTTAAATAAAAGAAATACCCATCAAATTTTTTTATTTAATTTCCCAAATATATCTCAATTTTTCCAATGCCAAATATATTTTGCAAGGTAACAGCTGAATTCAAAGAGGAAAATCAAGCTATTTCATATATTTTTATAATTTTATATGATAAGAAATCAACTATTTCAAGAAACTTTAATCGGTCACTACAAATGAGCATAAAACATATTTTACAAATTGGATAACATCAATAGTTCACTCAACGAAACTCTACCTTTTCTTTTTCTTTTTTCAAATCTTTTTTTCTAGAAGATTTGTTCTTAGGATGCTAGACTCCACATGGGATTAAAGAATGCACATATATATATATATATATATATATATGGAAAGTGAAAATAAAATGAAGGATTTGGCCTTCTGAGGCGGTGGTTAGTAGGACATACAGCAAATACTTCAATGACACTGCATGCATGATAGTAACATCAAACTTGAATTATTTAGTTTATGCAGAACACAAGGAAGCCCTCTGCTTTGCCAATAATTCTTTTAGTTTCTTTAAAAGCTGAGGGTTGGAGCACATGTAATCTTGGAAGGACTCCCTCAAGTTTCTCAACACTTCCTTGTCACTATCACCAGGGCCTATGTTAAGCAACTTTGAGAAGAGATTCTTCCATAGTTCAACATTCCAATATCTGAGGACAAAATCGTACAAAGAGAAACAAAAGGGTAAAAAGAAAACACTAGAAGTGAAACTTAATAAGATTTGTCAACTTTATGGATAGATTTATCATAGTTCAATGGCATGTGAATAGAAGATACCGTCTAAAAGAGGAGTTTGGTTGGTAAATGAAGCCACCATCAGGTGATGATTTCTTTTCAACCTTTAGATAAGTGCCGTGCAGCATCAAGTGAACAATAACACACAGTCCATACGTGTCTACCTGGTGATAATGGAAAAGATGAGCTATTTTAAGAGTCAGTCTGATCCATTTAGCAAAGTACACTTTGGTGCTACAAATCTACAATAGAATTAAGACTGGCCTGAAATTTCCATGGCTTCTTCTCCTGCATTTGAATACAGCGAAAGCCAGACGTCCGACAATCTCCCTCAAAATCTATGTTATCAGGAAAAAGATGCAGGTCTATTCCCTTTCCCCAATCAACAAGGCAAAGACCCTGCATGATAAACTCTTAAGCATAATTAATAAACAAGTAGAAAATAAAAACTAGTCTACTTCTACAGGAATTCACCTGGTCGCGCCAAGGGCCACTGCAGTTGTGAAAACCATCCGTAGTAAGTTCACCTCTGCATGGATGTCAAGTACTTAATGTCACTTTCCAGATTCTTAAATAATACTGTCAGTACCATTTGAAGATTGAACGGAAGAGAAATATGCCATAGTTGATAGGCTAACAATGAATGTTTGCCAAAACTGGACTAGAGTAAACATTAGGATACCTGGGCTATCTCGTGCACTATGAGGCACAACCATAGACAAAAAGGGAACAAAAAACATTCCATGTCTACTGTGAAAGGGATAAATTAGCAGAATAGAATGAGTTGAATATAAGTAGAATGTAGCCATGGCTCTTTCCCAAGTCTACAGTAGAAAAAATAAGAAAATAACTTAACCAGAAAGTAGAGCAAAATAGTTGTCTGGAGAAAATGCATTTTGAGTGTCATGATTTTAAGATCAAACCAGAACCACTTCCCCAGTAAGCAAAAGGTCTGAAGGAAGAAGACAGTCACAAGTGAAAGACTATCGCAGCTTGCAGTTGGAGTAGTGATTCTTCAACCGTAAAGTGCAATGGGTCTTGCTATATATGGCCTGATCCTAAGCTCTAAAAAGTGCCTAGGATTTAAAGGATGCAACAAAGTATTGAAATGGAAGGAAAACACAAATGCCGGTCAGAAGAATTTTCCCTTGCATCAAAGAAGTGGAGCTTCACTGAGGACAAAGTTATGGAATAAATTGGAAGATGATAAAGGAACAATTCACATCCAAATTTACAGACCACAATCTATAACAGAAAATGGCTTTTACCTAGCATAGCGAATGAGCAAATTATCCGGCTTGAAATCACCATGAATGATGCCCACATTGTGCAAAGATTCCAAAATGCGTAGTAACTCTATGGTGTAATAAATGCATAACACTTCTTCCATGGACTTGCTAATGACCACATAAGAATTTATCGCATCCTGCACAACTTTACTTGTTATCACAATTACTGCAGAAGATTTGTCTAACTAGAAAGCAGACACAAAATATAGTAGACCCACCAGAAGTGTCCCTTGAGGTAAATAGTCGCAAACAAGTATGCTACAATCAGAATAGAGATGAATGCCGTGCGCAAAACCATATCTTGACCTCTATTGAAATTTAGATTAAATAAGTAGTATTCTTAAACGAAAGTAACACTAATAAGCAATCAAAACCAAGAAAAGACATACTTCCTCATCTGAGATGCGCTGATCAAGTTGCCGATACATGTAGAACTCCCAAGGGAAAGCTGGCTTTTGTATCTGTCAGAAACTTTCAGATAAGAAACATCATAACAAGACGTTCTCTGTGCTCTGCATTCAGAATGGGGAACGGAAAGATGACAATACCTTTAATGCAACAACATCATCAGGATCACAGTTGACAAATGCTTTAAATACTTGAGCAAAACCACCCTGACCAGCACAACCTTTAATCTGGTACTTCTTTCCACCTTTGAGTATCACAATATAGGCAATAAAGAGTAATAAAAGTTTAAATTAAGGTTCATAATAGAATTGTAGCTTAGAAATAAACATATAACCGAATGATAAACTAGAAGCTAGTTTTTTGTGAAGGAGATGAAAATATTAATTATTGGTTGGTATTATCACTCTACATCAAGATCAGTTCACTGAGTTTTGAGACAAGAACATAAGTCTCAAGCGCATAAAGAACATGCTGCGTGCACTAGATTTTAACAGTTTTCATGAGAAACCGAGCCACTTATTCCATAATGATAATATGGATTGCAATTTTATAAAGCTAACAAAATGAAATTTAAGAACACCATTTATATTATGAACACAAACACTTAACAAAAGTCTGAAATCACAAAAATTCATTTGGATTTTTCTTTGTTGAACTTTCCTCAACATAGATATATGCATTTAAATATATTAAAACTCATCTACATATCTTCCAACGGATAATATATGCAACTTCAAGTTCCAATTTACCATAGCTAGACATAACAATTCAAACAATTACAAAGAATCTCGCCAAATCTTCACAAATTTATGCTTTTAGCTACAAACATGCAAAATTATAGGTGGTAAACAGCTATACAACTATAAAATGAGGTACATCATAATAAAAGTAAAATTTCTTGGCAATTATTTTTCCTTTTTGATAGGAATTTGAAATATGGTGCAAATATAATTATCAATAAACAATGGCATAACTAAGATAGTCACCTAGCTCAATAATCTTATTCCTTGATAAATTATGCCCAGAAGGTATAGCCACTTTTTTCGAGACAACTTTATGGTATCCCTGAAACAAAAGTGAAAGAACTAGCATAAACATAACTGCTGATCAGACTAACTGATGTACAATCAGGCAAATAATATTTTGGGTAAATTGTCTCACATCTAATTTCATAAGTTGAGCGTTTATCTTCTTCAATAGGTCTTCCGTGGTGGAACTGGACCATGGGTTAACACAACCTTTTTCAGACTCGATTAATTCACCTTCATCAATCTGCAAAAGGGAAATCATATTGTATCACTTTTTATCACCTCTGCATTTCCAAACTTTGATTGAGAAATATTTGAACAACAATAGGTAAACAAGAGCTAGAAAAATTCCATAAAACAAAGTAGAAAATCACTAGAGAAAAAGTTAATGATTAAGAATAAAATCAAACAAGTAGTCAAGAATCCAAAGAAAATTTTATTGGTCATAGCCAAATTGTAATCCCTAAAAGATTTATACATTAAACAGAATGTCTTTCTCTACATGATATACAAACAATCACAGCACAGAACTCTGCAGATCTCATATGAAATGACCAACTAATCTTACCTCATACCTACTTGAATTGTGCATATATAGCGGCATACCTTTTGAAGTGAAGAAGCATTAAGTCTTTCCGACATTCTATCAAGAAATAAGGAATGCGCCTCCTCCAACTTTTCAAGTGGTTCAGCTTTCCTATGAGTGAATATAACAAGATTAAACACAAAACATAAAACAGCCAAACAAACAACTAATTGTAACTGGGAGTGAAAGAGACCTTGAAATGCCGATATGATAAACCATATGAGCATCCTGCCATTTCCCTTTTGCTTCAAGAAAAAGTGCATACCATTGATATAGCAAAGAATGGCCAATACATATCTCAGTCTCCTCCATATCTCTAAAAACCTTTTCAAAATCTTTATTACCCTCCAACTACATAATCCAACAAAACCAATTAACCTATCAGTAATTGACCCTAACATAAAATTTTTACCCACCAATATACATAATCTAAAAAAAGAAGGTTCAGGCAACTGAAGTTGAATGAAGATTGATATAAGAATATGTTGAGGACTTAGGTATAGATCTAACAACAAACCCTAACTTGCACCACAAACAACTCACACACACGATAGAATTGAGTTAGATCACCTAACTTAGGGATCACCAACTCTCTAGAACGCGGGTTATTTAGCCCTTGTCCTAGCCCAAGCAATTCCCAAGTATGAAATCCCAAGAAAAGCCGATTAAATTTAGAACTAGAGTTATTAGCCTTAGAACTAACCCAAGCTTAGAAAAGCCGAAAATAGAGAAAGTCTCAAGTTTATGATAATAATTGATGAATGAATATAAACCTAAAGTTTTATGAGCTATTCATAGCTAATAGTCCTAATACTAAAAGAAATAATATAGCCTAATAAAGTCCTAATAGAAATTAAATAACTAAAATCCTAATACAATACAAATAGGAAATAAAATAGACCTAATACACTTCTAATACTAAAAACCTAATAGAAAAAGAACTAGCTAAAAAAGAATTAAAACTCAAATAAGGTATTTTACTTGAATTACAACTCAAACTAATGTACTTCTATCAACCTCAATCTCCTAGTCCTAGTGATACTCTCATCATTCCCCCTTCCTTCAAGAATGTCGTTGCCCTCAAGGGCAACATCTGAAAACCTCTTCTCCTTACCATAATAAGTTTCATCTTCGTCTTTAGATGCTGACTCTCCGGAATCCTCAATCATTAACAACTTACCACTCTTGCATTGGCGTCTCATAGCCCACTTGTCACCACACTTGAAACACAGACCTTTCTTGATATGTTCGTGTACCTCCTCTCGTGATAGCTTCCTTACTTCTTTTGTTTTACCCCTCGTTTTACTACTCACTTCGGTTTTTTCCTCTTTGAAAGTCCCGATTTGTATAGGGTTTGAGTATTTGCTTCCCTTGTTGTCCTCGAATGCTTTCCTCTCCTTGTAGTTTCCTTCAAATATCTCTACCATCTGCATTGTCTTGCGCAAATTCCGCGACTGTCTTAGCTTCACTTCCCTAGCCAACCACAGTTTCAGTCCTTCTGTATATGTGCCCACCAATGTTTTTTCGGACCACCCTCTAGCCATAGTTTGCAATCGGCGAAACTCCTCAATATAAGTCTGTACCCTTCCTTTCTGTTTTAGTTTGGCTAAGCGACCGTGATGATTGACCACCGGTGATGGCCCCTATTGAGCCATAAACTCCCGCTCGAAAGCCGTCCATCCCATTCGCCTACTATCCTGCTTGTATTGTGCTTTGATCCATCTCCACTAACTATTAGCCTTACCATCAAGGTAGATGCAAGCCATGGAAACACGATCTTCCCCAGTCACGTCATAGACCCGAAAGTAATGCTCCACCTTATTCAACCACTCATGCGGTTCACCACCATTAAAATGTGAAAAGTCCACCTTTGGTTTTCTGGGTCCCCGGCTATTGTGCCTCTCCCGCCGTCTTTTACCATCAAACGTGGCATCGCGCCCCCGTGGTTCCCTTTGCTACTCATAAACGAGCATACGATCATGAGGTCTACTGTCAAATCTCTAGTCTTCCTCTTTAGAAGCCTCGCCCATGTCTGTTTTCGAATCTCTATCACGCAACCATCGTTCGACCACTAATGGCCTCCGTTCCACACGCCCACCTAGCCTCACTCCACGGTTTCCCAACGGATTAAGCTCATCTACCTCAAAAAATCTGGCCCCATGCCTTGAGCCTTGTGATCTCTATTCTTCTCCATGAGTCAGTCTGTTTATCGATTCTCTCTCCTTGTTTTCAGCTAGTCCCCATTCAATCCCTCTAATGACTCTTGATGGGTCCTAGCCATATGCGCTAGGGGCGTGGTCAACTCTACTATAGACTTAAAAAGCCGATCTTGATTCTCTTCTTTGGCTTCAAACCGTTGCTACTGCAATCCACTCCCCGCCTCATCTCTGGTTGCCTTGGCTATTAAAAAAAAAAATTTTACTTTTTTTTTTTTTTTTGTAGCCGCCAACTGAAACCTCCTAAAGAACCCTAAAAGTCTCTCAATGAAAGCACCAAATTGTTGAAGACCTAGATATAGATCCACTAACAAACTTTAACTTGCACTACAAACAACTCACACACACAATAGAATTGAGTTAGATCACCTTACTCAGGGATCACCAACTTTCTAGAACGCGGGTTATTTATCCCTTATCCTAGCCCAAGTAATTCCCGAGTATGAAATTCCAAGAAAAGCCAATTAAATTTTGAACTACAGTTATTAGCCATAGAACTAGCTCAAGTTTATAAAAGTCGAAAATAGAGAAAGTCTCTCAAGTTTATTGATAATAATTGATGAATGAATACAAACCTAAAGTTTAATGAGCTAAAAGAAATAAAATAGTCTAATAAAGTCCTAATAGGAATTAAATAACTAAAATCCTAACACAATGCAAATAGGAAATAAAATAGACCTAATACACTTCTAATACTAAAAACTTAATAGAAAAAAAACTAGTTAAAAAAGAATTAAAACTCAACTAAGGTATTTCACTTGAATTACAACTCAAACTAATGTACTTCTCTCAACCTCAATCTATCCAATCTCCCAGTCCTAGTGATCTCTCATCAGAATCATAATAACCAACACATATACATTCTTTTCCAACTCTATAAACAATTTAGAAGCTTTACTAGCCTCCAAAAAAATCCCAACAAAACCAAATTAAGACATCATTAAACCAAGTTCACAATTATAAGTCAAGCAAGTACAATGTAGAGCAACTTGACTTGAGAATGATATTACCAACACCTCATATGACTCATCACCAATTTCCTAGAAACACTATAAAAACCTTCAACCTGCTAGTACATGGCCAAAAAAGGTGAAGAAACCTGTCGACTTATATCACCCTCTCCACGAAACCCAACAAAACTATTCGTAGCTAAAAACACAAATGGAGGCAATTGTATTGTAAAGCGATTTCACCCAAAGCCATTGTATTGTAAATAAAGTTAGCAAGTCCACATCAACCCATCAATATATTTGACCACAAAAAGAATAAACACATTGAAAACCCTTTTTCGAGCAATGACAGTGTAAAGTAAGCAAGTACGTTAAAAAAAAAAAAACATTCACTACATGAACAAGCAAAACAATATTAACTAAGCAATTATTTTAGTATTACGCAAAAACTCCAAGTGAATTATTACATAAAGAAACCAGATCTTGAGAAATCTGATGTCGTTTTTGTACTGGGAATGGTGCTTGAAAATACTGATGCAATCTGATAGGAGCTTGTCGAGGTCCACGGCACCGGAGTGATTGGCGGAGTACCATTCGTCCAGCGCCTTCTTGATCGACCTACACTTTTAACAAATTCGTCACCACCACAAATTATATAATATCAAAAAATAAATAAATAGAAACACAGAGAAAAAAAGAGTGCGTACCAGAGCCATGGCAAAAGAGGATCGTGAGAAGAGGTGGTGTTGTCGTCAGAGTTGGGCCGAATGACAGCCATGCCCTTTCTCTTGCAGTAGCAGATGAGAAACTCAGGTGATGGATGATTTTGGATTGGAAAAGAGACAGCGAAAGAAGCGGGAAATTCTTGATTTTCAAAATTTCAGATGTTTTCAACTTTTTTTTTTTTTTTAAAGAGAGATGTTTTCAACTTTTAAATGTGCATTTCCAGTCCAATTAGAATCCTCTGGGATGGTCCCACAACAAATATCCAAAAGCCGGCACACGTCAATCGAGCTGGATCGGATCCAGTAAATCAGGTCGTCAACCGGGGTCAATTAATCTCAACAAAGAGAACCCGACCCCACCGCGATAAATAGGAAAAGGAGATTATCATTTGTTCTCTCATTTTTATAGAATTATTAATTTTTTTAACTAGTTTTATTTATTAGTTTCATTGAACTCTAACTTTCTGAAAACATATCAATTTGGTCATTGTTATTCAATTATTAGTCAAACTTAACTGTTTTACGGATAATTTTATCTTTTAACCTACCCTAATTAAAAAATTAAATAAATTTTAAAATTTTAAAAAAATTAAATCAAAATCTTCATACGAAGGTTATATTTAAATTTTTTAAAATAAATAAAAATTAAAAATTTTAATTTTTTTCAATTTATTTTTTTTTTACTATTTTAAAAAAAATTGATATTCTTGGTAGAGATCCAATTAGCAAAAAAAAAAAAAATTAAAGTTGAAGTTGAAGAATTGGATTCGATTAGAATCTAGATCTGAGTTCGAATCGAACCCAGATCTGGATTCAACTTCAAATTTTTTTTTTTTTGCTATTTTTGGTGGAAATCCACCGTTCATCAACAAATCCAATCTGGATCTCCACTAAGAACATTAATTTTTTTTTTTAAAAAAAGTAAAAAATTTAAATTGAAAAAAAATTAATTTTACAATTTTTATTTTTTAAAAAATTTTTCGATATAATCTTCACCATCTATCAATTTTGATGGACGGTAGAGATCCATCTAAAAATATTTTTTTAAGGGCATTTAAAAATATTTAAAAATATCTAATTAAAAATTAATCTAAAATGATCATATTATCCATCGAATTATTAATATTTTTTTTAAAAAATTTGAGATTAAAATTAAAATTTTAATTTATTCAAATAGAGTTAAGAGTAAATCAGTTTTTTACTAATTTTGTAAGGTTTAACTGTTAGACAATTAGTCAAATGGATCAAATTAATATATTTTTATAAAGTTAGAGTTTAAAGGTAGACGAAACTGATTTAAAAAATTAATAATTTTAAAAAAAATTAAAAACTAAATTTATAATCACCCAATAGGAAACGAACGCGTTGATAGAGCAGAGACCCGATTTTCTTAGCCAACCAGTCAACACCAACAGCCTCCTCTGCCTCTTGCAACGTTTCGAGTTCCCATTAGATCAGACCAACAAACGTCCAGAGAAAGGTCAAATCGCACTTTGACGCCGTCCCGATCAACCAGTCTCCTCCCACCACGTCTCTATCTCTGCATCCCCATCAACTCACCGAATAAGTCCCCAAATTCACGATCATTTTACTTAATGCAGTTGTGCATAACGTGGCCCAATCAGCAAGTACAAATAACTGATCATATTTCACGGCTATGATAAACGACCAACGTGGCACTATCTGATTGGTTTTGACACATTTTAGACATGCGCACATGGGTAAAATAATGTATAGCATGAATTTTCACAGGAGAGAACCGTCTCATTCAAGCAAGAAAGGAACGGTACATGTAAAAACCTATAAAACATCACTGCAAAACAATGGTGTAGGGGCCACCACTCACGAGATTGAGCACAGCTGTTTGGTTTTTTTTTCTTATTTATTTATATCTCACTAAGAAAAATAAGAAGATAAAGAATAAAAAATAAAAATGTCGATGTATAAAAATTTCTACCTCCTCTGTAAACAACAAAAGAAAAACAAAAAAACAAAAAAATCCAAGACACAGCAAAAATAAGAAAGGAAATGGAGCTTGTGGTTGTGGTCCTCACTCATTTCCTCAACCTCTCTTCTCCTTTTTCAACTTTTTCTCTCTTATCAAACCCACCTCAAATATATTTCCTTGTGTTGCTTTTCAACTTTTTAGTAGTATTTACTTGGTTTTTTTATTTTATTTTCTTTTACTTTTTTGCAACGAATGGATGCGAAAGGGAAGAACAAGATGGTAAAAGTCGTGAAAAAGGAAGTAACGGGTGTTGATTCTGATGACGAAGGATGCGAGCAGTACATGGAGGAAGATGATAGCGGTGGCAGCGGCAAAAAGAAGGGAGTGGTCGTCGGCGGCGTCAAGAAGGGACCCAGTGCTGGTGGTGGTAGTGGGTTGAGAAATTGTCAAGTGGAGAAGTGTACAGCTGATCTGAGTGACGCGAAGCAGTACCACAGGAGGCACAAGGTTTGCGAGGTCCATGCAAAGGCTCAGTTCGTGCTCGTAGCTGGGATTCGACAGAGGTTTTGCCAGCAATGTAGCAGGTTTGGGCGCCAATTGTGAATTTGATGAAATTGTCTTGGTTTCCTTGTTGTATGTTGTAGATGTTCGTTTTATTAGACTGTCCACGACAATTACTCATGTTTCTCTGTTTATTTTGAACCATCAGTGTTAACTGTTCCTTCTACTCTGTCTGTCTGTTTCTTATTGTATTATAAAAGGTACATGACAGAACAATATCATCTTCTAATTATTATTATTTTTTTTTTCTGTTTTAGGATAATATTCCTGTTATTTTACTCGAGGAATTAGCTCGTTGAATTAGATTGTGCAAAAGCAACTTTCAACTTTTTAACCTGTAATTAACAAATGAGTTTAATAGACCTTTAAATGTTTTAATTGCATGATTCTAGATAATCTAGTCACATGCCATTATTCTTTACGGTGTCTTTTAGTCCTTGTAATTGGATGATTCTGTGATCTTGTCTAATATGGCCATGTTGTGATTTGGATTTTACTGCATGTATCCTGTCTGCAAATTCAAATTTTTAGTATAAAGATGGAATCAACCGACTTTTATGCTAGTGTTTATTGTTATTTAAATTTCCTTTTTTTTATCTTATGACAATCACATCTCAACTACTTTAATCACACTACAGACGCATGTGGATATGGTTTTGCATAACATTGTTATGATATCCTCATTTAGGTCCTTCTCTAATTACAACGATCATAACAAAAATTCACGATATTTGTTTCATAATGTTGTGAAATCAATTATGTAACGTTATAAAAATAGACGTTAGTTTCATAATATTACAAAACTGATTCTATAACGTTATGAAATAAATGTTCTAACCGTCCTGACTATGAATAGTATTTATCTTCCTATATTGCTGTCTCAAATCATAAACTAGCAAGTTTTGGAACTTAGTTATGCAATTTATCTATAAATTTTTCTGATTGCAAATGTTTTGTAGCAGATTCCATGAGCTTTCGGAATTTGATGAGGCCAAAAGAAGTTGTCGTAGGCGTTTGGCTGGACACAATGAACGACGAAGGAAGAATACAGCTGAATCTCATGTGGAAGGCTCAAGCCGTAAAGGGATGGGCACTCAGTTAAAAGATATGGTCTGTGGGCAGGTTGACGACAAGGGAAGAATCAAAATAGCTATCCAAGAAAACACCACTTACAAACACTTCCAGATCAGATAACTTGTATGCTCTCAACATCATGCTCTCTCTCTTCTGTCATCCTGGGGATGTAATCATGGCGATTGTGTTATTATCTATCAAGCTTTGTAGTATAAAGCTATTAACAGAGGCAAGTGGAATTAGAACATCCATTTTATATCATGGTAGGATTGCTAGCTAATTGCGGCTCTAGGTATGTCACGATTTATCTGGTCTAGCCATTTAACTCGTGTATGCTGCTGGGCTAGAGTATTATTACCTGTACTTTCTCAAGTGTTACCGAGTGATTTGCCCTACATATAATCTCATCATAGTTGATTTTTCAGGTACTATTATGTTGAAGGATTGATAACAGTAAAATTGCCTCCAAGGTACTTTCTTTGAGAGAGTTTCAATATAAAATATGCTAGCTGGTTGTAGTTTGTATGATCTATTATTATTTCATATCATTTTTATTTTTCATGTGAACTGATAGTTGACATTATGTGTATCCCCTTACATTATAATGAGTGGAGACTTGTGTAATTTTCTTGCTGGTTGTGATGAAATATCAGTGTCTTCCTACTAATCAAGTGATTAAGGGGATTGATTATTGACTCTTTGCATGCACACGGGATTTACTGCCAATGATTTACAGTTTTGTTTAATTTTTTTGGTGTTAATCGTTTGAGATTCAATGATGATCACCTTGCACATAATCACTATCAGTATTTATGGTTCATTTCAGTAAATGTATCACATCACACCTGCTGTGGATTTCTGCTGCTTGTAGATGGGACAACTGGATTCAAAATGTGCAGATGACTTGTTTTCACCCCATCAATGCATGACCCTCTCCTTTCCTGCTTTTATTTATGTGAAGTATCATATGATTTAGATCATGTATGATCAAACTCATGCATTATTCAATTCTTTAAATTTTGGGTGAGATCAGAATCAGATCAGGAAATGATCATGATCTGTTTTTGAGTTAAAAAAAAATACCATTTTGAGTGGGACAAACGAGCAGATGGCCTACTTACTTTTGAGTTTTTTTTTTTTTTTCTCTGTGGATAATGCAGTAGAATAATAAAATTTGCAATAAATAAATATATTTATGTAGGACAACTCGATAGCTATTTAAGCTAATAATTCTATTAACAATGTTTTCTGCATCTATAAATGCCACTAGTTGACTTTAAATTTCCATTTACCAAACCTTTTAAAAGTGGGTTCGCTGGGGAGATGGAGTGTACACACGAATCAAAATTGACAGCTTGCAAGATTTCAAAGTTATGCAAGTGTGTGTCTATATGTTTTCACATTTTCTATGCTTTAATTTCCTAAATTTGTGAAAAATAAACTCTTATCATTCTTACTTTTGGCTATTTTGTTTCCTATTTCCTTCCACATTTTCATTTATTCTTTTTTTTTTTTAACCCCAATTATTTGCTTTCAACTTATCAAATACTTAATTATATTGTTTATATATTAGAAATAATAATAATAATAATTTTAGGTTGTTCAAATTATTTATTTAAAATTATGACAAGATGACATGCATGTGAGTTGTAATTACCATATAAATAATAAAAATTGTTAGTTATTAAATTATTTATCATATCATTTAAATTTAATTAGTGATAAATAATTTTTAACATAAATTTTTTATAATTAATATAATAAAATATTAAGAGTGCATTGTTAATGTTCGAACACGTTGGATATCATATTATTACAATAATTTACAAAGATGATAACAATTATTTTAAAACTCTTAAATTATAAATTATTTTTGAAACTGTAAATTGGTAAAAATGTTCTAATTAGATGTATTATCTTTCATCTCTAAATTTCAATTATCTCCCTTAAAAAAAGAATTATAATAAAATTGGGTTGACTCATATACTCATAGTTCGCGTAATTAATGTATTTTTTTATTTATATCTGTAATATGAGTTCGAATATCACATTTATAAAGTCCGCCTCTTAAAAATTCACAAAATGTACCTTCACATTTATATATTGAAAATTGTGCCTTCACATGTATAATAGAGATGCAGGTTCAAACTAAATAAAATTTCCTCAAGTAATGTACATCGAGAGTGATAGAATTTACAAGGTAATACTCTATATTTACACGTTGAGATTATTATATTTACAAGTTGAGCTTGTAACTTTCTAATTGTGATATATGTTTAAACTGAACAAAATTTCCCCCAATAACACACATTGTGATCGTGCCTTCGCATCTACAATACTGTGATAGAGATTGGAACTAAACAAATTTTACTTAAAAATAAAAATAAAAATAAACCAAAATCAGGTTTGGTAGTGACCAGGGAGCGAGAGTGCAACAAAGGAAAACAGAAGTATTTAAAAGAGAGAAATAATGGGATATTATCCAAACAAAAGAAAAGTTTGTTAATATAATAAGTTTAGCTGGAAATGACGAAAAGCACCTATAAAGGGAGACAGAAGGCCGCGCACCGAGCCAACAATTGATACTTTTAGTTGCCGTAAACATCTGATTCTGCTCTCTCCAAAGACAAAAAATAAATAAAAATAAATAATAACACACTAAACATAAAAGCAAAGCAACAGTGGCAGAGGCTTTTGTAAATAAATCTCCATCTAATTTCCCTTCTCGGTTCTTTTGTCCGAGAGAAACCGAAAAACGCAGAGACTCGAGCGAATTCCCTCACTTCAATCGTCATCAATGCCTGCACAGAAGCGGTCTTTGCAGGAGAATCACGCTCTCGACGACCATGAACAAGACCAAGAAGAAGGAGAAGAAGAAGAAGAAGACGAGCCTCTGCAGCAAAACCATGCCAAGCAATCTCGACGCGAGCAACACCAACTTGAAGAAACTGAACAGCGACAACACCAACCAGAAGAAGAAGACCTGAAGGAGGAAGAAGAAGAAGAGATACAAGCGGCTGAAGATGAAGATGGTGATGGTAACGTTCCTCACTCTTTTAGTGTATGTCAATAACACGTGTACGAGATTGATTTCGAATTACGATTGATGTGAGCGATTGCTTTCTCTGTCTCAGAGTCTGAGGGAACCCCATCTTCTACCTCTGAAGAAAAATCCGAGTACTTTCTCTCTACCACTTCATTTTCCAAGTTTTTTTTTTTTTTTTTTTTTTTTTTTTCTAGTGTAGTTAGCTTATCATTGCGTACTTGGTATCTGGGTCGGCTAGATTTTTGCTGTTTTAAGAGCATTTGTTGGGTGTGTAGTTGAAACGTTCTGATTTGCCTGTGTTTTACAAAGCGGCGCCGATGGTGGTGTTTCTTTTGCGTGCTTTTTTGGTTTCAGGGGTTACAGATTTCGCCATTGTCTTTTTTGTTTCGTTTTTATTGATCTAGAGTGCCTTTTGAGGTTCTTGCATGTAGCGATCTGTTTCTGGTAATTGGCTGCCTTTTTTTTTTTGGTTGTAATTGGCTGGTTTTATGCATGAAATTCGATGTTTCAAGTGCTGGTAAGGTTCTTGCATGTAACGAACTGTTTCTTATAATTGGCACTTTGTATGCATGAAAGTTCAGTATTTCAAATTTGTTGGAGGATTTGACTCTCTCATATAGTAAAACACGGGTGTTTTTATATAAACACTTATCGATTGGCAAGTCGATAAACTGGTTGTCAAAAACATTTTGCATGCATGAAATGGCTTGATAAGATTAGAATTTGTCTTCTGACCGATATCATGCATAGCTGCACTAGAACCTGAAATTCACTCAAAATTTTGTTGTTTCTTCTTTTGAGATTGTCGTCTGCTGTAAGAAAGTCCGTAGAGATCTTAGAGCTTTACTTTTATCTAGGTATGCTGAACAACATCTCATACAGGATTGTAGAATCAGTTTATCGAAGCAAATCAATTCTTTAGGATTCACCTGACTTTATTTTCCACATTACCAGAATGGCTCTATTTCCATGTTCTATTTGGTTTAGTTATTTTATTAAACTAAATTTATTAATAGTTTTGCAGCTGAAAGCAGTACCAATGCCCTGCTGTCTGCTGGCATTTTGTAAACAGGAAATGATCAAAGATCCACTTTGTTGTGTACTTATGCTTTTAATAGTCTGTTATATTTTTGTGCGTTAGCAGCATAGCCTTAAATCTACAAGACTCAGACTGCCAACACAATAAAATTCATTTTTAACTTGTATATAGTCAAGGTTAAGTTAAGGGTGTAGTAAGCAATAAGTGGTAGATTGGGCCTAAGATCAACCACTGGTTGGGGCATTGAAGTTCAGATATGCAGTAGTATAGCAATCTGTCTAAGAATTCAAATTGGATTTGACATTGGATTCGTGATCTGATAGTTTAGGGAAAGTGAGCACCGGATTTGTTATCCACTTGTGAAAGCGTTGAGAGGGCACTTATCAGCACAACCAGTGGTTGTAGTATGTTAAACTCCTCCATCAAGGGAAACCTTGTCTTCATGTTTTTTTTCCTTCTTTCCTGTATTTGTTAGGAATTCCTTTTTGGGGACTATTGTTGGACCATACATGATACAAATAGGTAATTAGGTAGTCAGAAACTTGTGGGATATGGATATAACATTTGACTTTATGGATAGAAACCAAAAGTCATATCACTTGACTCATCCTTGGGATTGTATTTGTTAGAAAGTTAATATGCATTTCCTGTGAACCTAGTCTTACCGTGAAGTCCATGTTTTTCAATATGCTAGTTGTTTCTCATCTGTACTTTATTACTAAATCTAAGAGATATGTATATTCTTTCTAGCAATAACTTTCTTATTTATAATTTAGCGATTTGTTTGAATTTTGTATTGTCTCTTTATTATCAGTGAATCAGTATAATGTTCAAATTATGTTTCAAATTATTATTGCAGATTTGTCTTTGTAGAACTGCCAGATATTCGCAAAGATGTACAGTGTCCAATTTGTCTAGGTACTTGCTCAATCTTTTTTATTCTTTTGGCCTTATTCTACATGATTATTATTATTATTATTATTATTATTATTATTATTTCCTATAAAAATCAGTGAGCATAAAGTATTTAATACCTGAAATTTAACAATTGGGATAGCCTTGATATTCGTTGAGTGCGTGTAGCATCTACACGTGAACTAAAACTTAAACATTTACTCTGACAAAATTTGATAATTGAGTTCTGTTTTCCACTTGAATTTTGATATGTGCCCTCTACAGCAAAGATTTCTGGACTGAGGTTCACCAATTGTTTTCTTAATATCCAGAACTCTTCTGACCTTGCCCTTATTCTCCGAGTACTAAAATGGGGTAACTACCAGAACTCATAACCTTGAAAATGAAACTTTTTTTTTTTTTTCCATATCCTAGGTAGGTTGGTTGAAAGCCCGCCCCTTAGCCACTAGGCCAACCATATTTTACTGGGACTGTCAGAGCAGACATTGAATACACTGGAAAAATCTGTTCCTGCATCCTATTTTTCATTGCTGTAGCCACATCTACTGATAAGCTGGCTTGACTTGTTCATTAACTCCAGATTCTCCTTTTTTCTATTGTCTTCGTTCCTCATACCATATGGACCTTTGTTGCACATCTGAAGCCAAACTGCTAGTCATTGTCCTATTTTTCCCTTGGGATATGGAATAGCAAAGCAAGAAGGAAACATAAAATAATCTATTTGTCTGAAGAAAGTATTGATCCAAAAGGTCTGAGGCGAAATGGCTTTCCCAAGCTTAAAATTGTTAGAAGAATTGAGATCCACTTTCTATGTACAATTGTATAACAAAAGCATTATTTATGCCAGTATTTTGTAATTTGTGAAATTTGTTTATGAAACTTCAATGAATAATTGCCGATCATGTAAAACTGTCTTTAACAAAGTCTCATATGAACTGGAGTTAGTTGTGTTTTGCTCTGGTGTAATCTGTACACAATACTGAAAAGAGGTCTATTGAGAAATTTCTACAACTTGGATGATTATACTAAAAATTGAAAATGAAATTTGTTCAAAAGGTAATGCATTATTTACGAAGCACATGGCTATAAACCATTGATTTCTAAGAGGACTGGTGACGTGTTATGGTGAGGCTTTTTGGTGAGACTTAACTGCA
This sequence comes from Xanthoceras sorbifolium, assembly GCA_003430845.1. Taxonomy (NCBI): domain Eukaryota; kingdom Viridiplantae; phylum Streptophyta; class Magnoliopsida; order Sapindales; family Sapindaceae; genus Xanthoceras; species Xanthoceras sorbifolium. Next base: position 18,752,944 of record CM010608.1, on the reverse strand, counting down.
GTTGTATTGGTTTTTGTTGAGAAATAGATTTGCACAATTGTTCAAAGCTTGTTATATTAAGAAAATGGTTGGATTGGAGAGTTATTGATGCTTTATGTTATTATGTTATTTCAAGTAGGAGCTTCAGATATAAGATCATGTTTTCAAGTTGAGCAGTTTTGCTTAGTCATATTGGTAAAAGCGCTTGGTGCTTATTGCCATTTATCAAAATCAAGTATAATCAATGCAGTCCTTAGAGAATGGAGTTGTAGATTACTCTAATCTAGGCTCAATTCACAAAAACAATTGAATGGACTTTCTCATTATAAGGATGTGTTGACCAAATTCTTATGAAACAGAAAAATTGAGGTGCTGAAGTTAGACCGACCTTAGAGAACTTATTAATTGGGTGTGGATTTCGAGTTTCATTATGATGGTTAACAATATAAATCATGCATTTGCTTGTACAGGGATCATAAAGAAAACACGAACTGTAATGGAATGCCTGCACCGCTTTTGCAGAGAATGCATAGACAAGTCAATGCGACTAGGGTATGTGATAAAAGATAATGCCATATGATTATTTGATACTCTGTTGATGCGCTTGTCAGGCTAATTGTGTGAATGACTGAAAATTGGATTCACTACTTAAAACTGATATACAACTTCAGGAATAACGAGTGTCCTGCTTGTCGCACACACTGTGCCAGTCGGCGTTCTTTGAGAGATGACCCAAACTATGATGCCCTAATTGCTGCATTATATCCGGATATTGACAAATATGAGGAGGAGGTAAACATTTCCTTACTTATTCAAATGTGTTTTATAGCATTATAGCAAGTTGCAAATTGATGTGCTGACTATATGTTCTCAGGAGTTGGCTTTTCATGAAGAAGAAAGGACTCGCAATAAGCAGGTTAGATGCCATGGTACTCTATATATCTGTGTTCTTGCAGATCTACCTTTATGCATGATTTCATGTTCAATTTTAGGTTAATATTTCTAAATTTCAGGTAAAGCATTCATCACAAATACCTACATTGATATGTGTTCTTGGAGGCCTTGGCTACAATGTATTATACTAAAATTGTCTGATATCATCCTGGCAATTCTGCCCAGGCTCTATGCTGGGAATTTCAGTTCTTAGATTCAGGGCCCTGTTTCTTTTGAAATGGACTGTAAATTTACAAAATACCTGGTCTTACTGCTACTAGTAGAGGTAACTGAGTCAAGCTTTTTAAATGCAGCACGGGTTTTGCTTGGTTAGAAACTTGGGTTGACTTTTTCATTAAGGTTTATAAATGAACCCCAACCAAGCTCCAATTTTTGAAGCTCATATAGGAAAAATGTGAAGCCCAAATTGCATTGAGTTGGCCTGCAGAGCATGCTAGCCACTTGATTATGACCTAGAGGTGTGTGGTTTTTCTGTTAACACTACAACATGGTGTTGTCTTGTGTGATCTAACTGGTGTACAAATTGTGATGGTCCATCAATCCTACTGTCCGACATAAATAAGAAATGTGACAAGTCAAGGAGTCTTCCCTCTGAAAGACTTTTATTGCACCCATTGAGCACTGTAGTACTGTCATTGAGAAGATGGCCAACTAGTAAGTGATGTGTTGCTGGTACAAATGTGAACATGCCATATAATATATATTGTTTTTAATTAATACACTTGAAAATCTTAAATAAATAAACCAAAATTCTCGGTTTCAAGGTGAAGATTATAATTGCATACCTGCGGAGGTTGGCTTGAATTTTATGGCAAGCTTAAACTTGTAGTTTAGGTCAAGCTATGTTCAAGCCCAAGCTCCAACAGTTCTATAGGTGAGCCAAGCACAGATCACCTAATAATCCTAAGCTCAGCTTGTTTGCATCTTTAAGTACTAAGACTTGCTGATGGATCATTCGTTGTTGCTGAGAATGTTTTTAGTCACTGCTTGAAATTTAGTTGTTCAGATCAGATTACACCTTTCCAAGCTGAGAAAATAATTATATAACAAAGTCAAGTTAAAAAGCCTTGTTGCTTGAGAATGGGGATAACTGCTTAATGACGTAATTCAATTTTTGTTTGACAGATTCAAGCATCAATTGCCCAAATATTTCAACGACAATCAGAAGCACTGGTTAAGAGACGCACACCCAGTAAAGAAAATCCATTTATGACAAGACTGCAGCGTAATCCTCGTAGTGCTCAATCAAGAAGGAGAAGAATTGGTAGGGGCACTGAACATCATGGATCTGAAGACAATGAGGACGAAAATGATGATAACGGAGGCAAAGATTCATCTTCTAATGATGAGCGTACTACAGAAGTCAGGCAGAGAAGGCGCAAAAGACGATCAGGAATTCGGCCATCGCAGCCTTCTTCATCAGCAGCGAACTCAGATGGTGGATGCATTGAAAATGATTCAGAAGTGGGCAGAGAAAGCAGAGGAATTTCTCCAGGGCTTATATGGAACCCTGAAATGCTTGCTTGGGGCAGGGGCGGCGCTCGGAGTAACACACGACATGGCAATGCTAGTAATTGCAATAGTAAGAGTTCGAGAATTGCTCGCTTAAATAAGCTGGTAGAATATCTCCGAAGCTTACAAGAAAACAATGACGAGGTATGATAGGATGCTGTTGTAATGTTTATTGAGTAAAAATTGTGTCTATCATGGTTGGCACATACCAGAACTGTAATTATTATTGCTGGAGAGTACTTTCAAGGGATGATGAAATAAATGGTGATGTAATGAAATCTTATCTAGTGTTTGTCTTTCATAAGCACTGCAATGTCCTGATACAATTCACCATTATGTTTTTTCCCCATGTGGTTTCACATCCTCTGCGATTAAAGCCTATTCTTTTTTGCAGTTAGATGTTCATCTCATGCTTCTTTCTTTGGACAACCAAAGTGCACCAAGTTTGCAGCAACCTTACCTTTGTTGTCGACCCAGTTTGTCCGTTAAACAGCTATGTGAAGTGAGATTCCTCTCTCCCCACTTTTTGATTCTTAAACTCTCTAATTTAGAAAGATAAAAGTTGGGGCTTTAGAAACTCTAATTTTTTTTTTTCAATTTAACATTTATCCTGCATTAATGAAATGCCTGTCACTAGAAAGCTGTCAAAATCTACCCACAATGTGATTGTGACTGATATTACATTCTTTTGATCCAGATCCCCAGTCAATTTCTTTATCCTGCATAATAGTTTGGTATCATTGAGTTGTTAGGTTTTGTCCTTTTGTGAAGTTTTGAGCTTGTCCAAACTCTCATATGACCTGAACCCTTTCAGTTTTGATCGATTGCCTGCACTAGATGCACTAGCTGTAGCACACTGTTCTCTCTCCATATGTTATCAAAGTAGATCATTTCATTTTTTACCATCTTCTTTGGTGCTTGACTCAATTGGTTGTGCTTATACTGTGTGCAGTATGTTTCGCTCCAGACACCTTTGGAAGCTGAAGAAGTTGAAATGTTGATGGTAAAAGAGCAGCTCAATGCCAATAGCGACCACTCAACCACAAATCCCTCAACAGATCAGGTGCAGAGTTTGGAAGGTCAAGAAACTTTGGCAGGGCTAAGAGTCAATTGCACTTCCAGTCAGGATCATTTGGTCAGTATGAATTTATTATTACTAGTTTGTCCATTTACACAATATGTAAATACATGACACCTCGTTGAAGCCCCTTTATTCCATTACATTTTCGGATTGTTTTATATGATAAAGATATAATCCTAAACTCGTTTGAATGGTTGCATATTCTAGCATAAATTCCTGACATCATGCTTATACTTTGTCATGTGTCGGTGCCTACTCTGTCCTGATTAACTTTTGTAAGGCCATATGCTTAGCTTCTAATGCATTCATTATGCAGTTTTGAATATATCATTGAGATTTGATTTCTTATGAATTCATTTCATACGGTTGAATTCAATCCCTTCAAATATTAACCTTTTATTAATATGATTATACAAGTCATAACTCCTATCCTATTATTGAAAAAATTGACCAGATTTTCTCGTAACTCCGTTCTGGAATATACTTATATACTGTAGTTCCTTTTAATGCTTAGAGATTGTAGATAATGGCTTTATGGGCTCTGATGCTTCCAGCAGCCACTAAATTTATTTTTTTATTTTTTTATTTTTTTTTCCCTTCACCCATTGCAGGTTCTAGCATATAGGCGGAAGCAGAGTAGCTAGCAAATCATTTTTCCAAGTTGATGCTGGTTTTCTACAAAGATATGAGGTCGGCTTATCTGTTTGTGCAAGAGCTTTATGTAAATATGGTCAAGGAGGAGATATCTGGGCCTTTTTTAAAATGTAAATTTGCATCCAAGGAGTCATGAGTTTTTAATTTTTTTATGAATGAGAAATATAAGAATTCTGTATAGGACATAAACTTGTTTTCCTTTTCTAGCCGAATAATTCAAATTGTTACTTGAAGAGCTTTTTCCTCCTGTGTTTGAATTTTTTATACTGAAAGCCAGTGTTGCCTAGCTGGAATAATTCATTTGCTCATGAGCAGTGTGGAGTCTCAGGGTGCTCAATTGAAAAGTTGTTCTGGTTACCTTCTTGATGATGTAAATTTGCACCCACATGCATGATGAATGAGAATTATGAGATAAAAGTCTTTTTTTTTTTCCGCGTTTCTCTATTAACTTTTAAAGCCTTTTTTCCCTAGAACTTGTAAATTTATTTTTGACATTTAGCTGGAATGGCTCTTGATCTCACATTGAAGTTGTAAATTAAGAGAGGCCTCTATTTTGGATGTGGGAATTATGAGAATCCTTTGACCAAACTTGACTTCGAAGTAAAGTTTTTCTTTTTAGGTGGCCTGGAGAACAGGAGGTTGAAGATGGGCAAAAATCAATAACCATAACTCAACGTTCCTCCTTCTGTTTTCTTTTTATTCACACATTTGGTTGGGCATATCAAACTTATGTCCAAATTCTTCCCTGATCATTTTTTTTTATAAACATTTCAGATATGCAAATGGTATAGGCAAAACTAGCATCAATTCCAGTTTCTTCCCACTTCTGTTAATTTCGAGTCACAGTGACAATATATCACAATCTTAAACAGCGCACCGTAGACAAATCGAGTTTCCATTTTTAAGGAAATTTTGTGAACAAATTCATAGCTGATTTTACATTCTAAGTCAACTACCTATTCTTCCTTGTTATATTTTTAGCTACACAAAAGTTTCTCAATCATAGTGCATGCAATTGGTCGGCACTAAAAGAATATTGTGATTGACTGAGAAAAAAGAAAAAAAAAAATTGTTACACCATTTCATCATCATGATACATCATCATCCCTCTACAGGTTCAAGAGTTCTTGAACAGCACACCCCCATTGCAACCCAAATACAATCATCTCATTTGCGCAAAGTTGCTGGAAGCTGCAGTTACTGCTGTTCTCATCATTTTTCTTCTTTCTTTCCTTTGGACCACGCGCAGCTGTGGTGACTTTGCTTTTGTAGTTCCTTTGTCGGACCTATACGTGCCAAGATTATACCATCACAATCAGTCGAAATAAAAGAAGAAAAAAGAAAAAGGAAAGAGGTGTTTTGAGATTAAATTTCCTTACTTCTGTGGGCAGAAAGGATGTTCAAAATTCGGCACGGGCCTTGCATGGGGAACCAATGTCCTCCTCAATTGTTTCAATGCCTTTTCTTCCTCCATCTGCCCATTTGATGGGATAAAAATACAATATTGTCACAATAGGCCAGCCAGCAACAACAATGGAAATGTGAAATGTACAAGTATCAGAATATATTCCCTACCATCCTTGCGGCCTCGCTTTCCTCTCTGTATCTCTTGTACATCACCTCCTTCTCCTTGATCTGTAAGTGAACTTCATAAGTAGTTGTTGAAAAGTGATTCGCTTGCTTGCTATATTAAAAATATAATGTGTCATCTTTACCTTCTGATCAAAATCTGCTCTCTCTACAGCCCGATGCTCTAGATGTAGGTTAAATCCTTTGACTTCTGTAAGGGGTTTGCGTACTTTCTCTGGCACTGGAATAGGGTCCCTGCAAGACAGCCATGATGAAAAGGGATGTGTTTATTCAGCTATATGCTAGGAAGTATGCTAGAAAGTGTATATCCACATTGCACTGGGAAAACTTACTCTTTCAGGACTGGCTGTGCCTTAAATAACCTCATTCGAGCTTCTTCTTTCTCCTTCCTCTCTCTCTCATCCTGTTCCCTCTGCATTTCCTCCTCATGTCTGACTAGACTCTCTAACTGGAAAGGTTCTGGTTTTGTGCAACGTTTGGGCGCTGGTTTTGGTGGAATCTGCAAATGAGAAGCGATGTTAACAAAGCACAACCTTTCATAATAAATGGTTGTAACAAAAGTTTCCATGAAAAAAAGCAATTAGTTTCTTTACCACAGGATAATCAGTTGTATAGGGATATGGATTGGCCTTTGGAATTCTGGCCTGTCCATCATCCAATTGTTTATGGATAACCTCCATCACAAATTTCCTCTCTTTCTCAGCTCCTCTTTCCTGAAAAGTCATAAAGCCAAACTAATGAGTAACTTAGAACTCACTACACAACTTCGACACCCATCAAAACCATGAAAGTAAATGAACATACCTCCGTATATAGATGGAATGGATTTGGCGTTGTATTTCTTGGAAATGGTTTAGCATCTTGAGGTTCTGAGTTCAAAGAAAGCTGCAAAAGTAAAAGGAAAAAAACAAGGGACTAAAATGAGTAACTGTCGTCACATTTTCTATAATATGCTAGGATAGTTACTTTTAAGTAGAATGTTTACCCTGTCAAACAAATCAACAACGGCAGAAGGCGGTGGAATCCTCTCATTTGTACGCAAATGAAACTCTTGGGGTATGGTCACATGTTTCTTTGTATTACAGAAAATCCCCAGTTCTCCTTTACTCTCAAATATCTACAAAAGAGATTTTTCTTTTTAAATATGAAAGGGTAAGGTAAAAACAATTGTCCATTCTATTGAAATTTTTTAGAGCCAAACCTTTTTGTTTAGAGGCTTTGCCTTAAATTTAGGGGCCTTCTCAAGTTCGTCCAGCTCAAGTTCAGCAGAACTTTTAACCTTGGGTGGGCGGGCTCTCAGTAATGTATGAAGTACAGGGCTTTTAGGTTCAGTGAGATGATTAGGTTTCCATTGATTATTCTGCAGTTAATAAAATAACAGAAAGGTATGAGTAAACTAAAATAGTTCCATCAGGACAAGAAATAAAGCAATTTCCCTTTATACCTGACGAGACACTTCTGTTGAAGCTACAGAAGATGTTTCTGCATGTTGATTGGCCCTCGCCATTGTCTCGAAATGGAACTCCTGCGGACATTAAGAATTATTAGTCAACTTATCAATTCAGTTTATCATAATATTATTTTTCTTATTGTCATCCATTCCTCAAATACAGCTTACCTGAAATTCTGGAGGTTGCGGTGCACTTCTCTGCACTGCAGGCAAGCTTGGAGCTTCCAGAATCTATATAATACCACAAATCAGGAAGGAAGTATGAAAAGTGAAAAAATGGACAAATTAACTTAACACATACACACAAACCGACAAGCATAAAAAGTGACATACCTTCTTGTTTAATGGTCGAGCTTTGAATTTTGGAATCTTTGCGAGCATCTCCTCCTCCAGTTCAGCTGTGCTCTTTATCTTGACAGATCGGACCCTCTGAGATGTTTCCAGTTCAGGTTCTTTAGGCCTCGTCAATGTGAGCTTAGACTTTGTCTGGATAACAAAACCAGCACCATCCTGAATATTATTAATGGAATGAATTTGGAAAACAAATTGGATGAAAAAATGAAAAATATACTAATAAAATGCATCTTAGTTTCATTTGAGATTGAAATTCCTCTCATTACATGTGAAATTGAAGTAATGTGTGGCAGCGACAAGTCTCTAGTATTATAATGGAACTTCTTCATCATCTCTGCCATTGAAACAAATGGTACTGGTTCTCGTTCCCGAACATAGACCTTCAGATAAATTCAATAAGCATATTACAATGGTGAGACAAATAAGAACACAGAGAAAAGTTTGGGAAAAACAATAAACCTTTCTCTCCTCCTTGCTAGTTTTATGAGCAGTTGAAGAGAATAAATTGGAACTGCCACTGGTAAGACCCAATTTTGACTTGTGGGGCAAATTTTGGGGTTTCACATTGAGAATCTGGGAAAAATACAAAAAGGAAGGAAACAACTGTTCAGGTAAACAAAATCACCAAAACTAATAAAGAGGAAAAAAGTGATAGTATAAAGAAAAAGAATGCTGGCATTTACCTGTCTTGATCTTCCTCCATCCAACTTCTGTCTCTTTATAGCTTGGTTTTCTAGAGCCAACAAGTTGGGAGTCCCAGCAACGTTTTTCACATTTGTGCCTCTGCAAGTGTGGTTGATAGAAAATCAATACCAGAAAACACAAGAGAGAGGTATGAATACAGAGCAGAAAGGCCAAAAGCACCGTACCTCTTAGTTTCTGATGAATGTAACTGATTTTTTGGCTTCAATGCTGATGGGTTTTTAATCATACTAGCTATCTTTCTAGCCGTCTGCTGCTTCTTGGAATCAATCACTCCCTTTTGAGAAGTCACCATTGCTTTTGGGGTGCAGACTTCACTTCCTACTTGGACGGAGGATTTACTCATCTCTTTATCACCAGCATGTTTCATTTTCACACTGAAATCAGCAGAAAGATGGCAAAACAAATAAATAAATATGAAATTGGTTGACGTATGTAAAATACTAGTTTATGCTAAGCATCATCCGTCTAAACTCTAAACAACATCCTTTGCAACAAAAATAGGGTAACGAACCTTCCATTAACTTGAGCACATGCAATTTCTCCCAAATTTTCTTTACAAGCAGCCTCATCAGCAGAAACCTGAAATGAAACCGAATTATGAGAAGAGAGAACAAACACTCAAGAACAGCAAGTTGTTACAATTGAAAAAAACTACGTACCGCATTGACACCTCCAGTCTTTTCCTCCTTTGACTCAGTAGGGGTGGTCTCTTTACTTTCCTTTGTTTTGCTAGACTCCACTACAGCTTCAGGGTTCGTTTCCAAGGGACGGTTAGTAGCAGTTGAGTCTGATGATTCTGAGGCCTGCCAACCAAAATTTGGTTACCAAATTAAATAAGAGAATCACTTTCGTCCGGGTCCTTAAATTTTTGAAACAAGGACAAAATATCACACCACCTTTTGTATTTGCTCTGCTGCTTCACTGAAATTGCATAAGCTCTCAACCTTAAAAGATCTATCAGTTTTGATTCTTGGCATACAAGCTGCATGAATTATAAATCCAAAAAAAAAATTGAGAACCAAACAAGATCTCGACATCAAGCTGAATGTAGTATTTCCACCATGTCATTAAAATTCTCTATTAATACACTTAAAAAAAATGGAATATAATAATTTCTGTGTTTGAGAACCAAGAATTTTTTTTTTCCTCATATTATTGTTTTAACCTTTCCTAGTTAAAACACAAACTTATAATAGACAACAAAGTAATGGAGCAAAATCATAATAAAAAAATCTTGGATTTTCGATATGCTTAAAAGCCCCCAAAAAGATTGACCAAATTAAACCTAATAACTCTTGGTTCGCTTGAATTATTGATTTTCAGTTTCACAAAAACGAAACAAACAGAAAATCATTCTAATCCACAACATCATAGCATAACCTTTACTCAAATTTCTTAGCGTCGAAACAAACCCTAATCCCTAAAACTTCCAAAAAAACAGAGGACTACTATAAATAATTTCAGTTTCTTGATCGTCTTGTTATATGCACGATCAATTAAGAGAATTTTAAATTGAAAAGAGATAGCAAGAAAGAAGAACTCACGAGAAGGCGCGTAAGCGAGAGCGGAATCGAACCAGAGCTCGGCTTTACGCGTTTCTTCCTCCGACTCTCCTTTAATGAAATCGAAGAATCGAGGCGCCGAGAATTCGTACGCCTCGTCTATCATTGTCGTCGTCGTCATCGTACACGCCGATTCCTCTGCAACCGACATCGTCGATTCCTTTCACTTACCGTTTTAGAGAGAGTGAGTGAGTGTGTGTGCGCGATAAATTGAGAAGACAGAGAAGATATGATTTCTCCTTTTAGTGTCGTAAATGTGAAAGAGAGAGAGAAGGAAGAAGTATGAGGGAAATGAAACGGACTGGAGAGTGGAAAAGAAGTATAACGTTGAGATCTCCAACGGTCGAAATTTTTGAAACTGGGGTCGGACTTGCAACGGCCGTGTTAAGTGACACCTCATTCTGCAATGTGTTTCTAACGGCTATATTTTAGTGTCCGGACTAATTACAAACGACGCCGTTTCACTTTTTTTTTTTTTTTTCCCTTTTTCCTTGTTTTCTACTGGAAAAATACATATAAATAAATAAGAATTAGACCTGATTTTTAGGTTTTTGGTAATAATTAATACTAAGACATGACCAAAATATATTTAAAACATAGATTGAAATTTCCTAATCTAATCAAATACACACAATCGCCGAGGGTGATAGATTCTAGTATTAAAAATCTATTTTATGGATTCTGTTGTAATAAATGATAGTTATCTAATTATTTTGAAAAAAAAAATGATAATTACTTTTTATCTAATTTTTATCAATCATGCATGTAGAAAACATTTTTATAAAACCCTAGCATGGTGCATTTGGAATTGTTGGATGTCTGGGAAGTGAGGATGACCTATATGGATCTGTTAAAAAAAAAAATGATAGTGTCAAGCTGTGTGCAGTCCAAATTCAATGCAGAATTTGAATAATGAGATCAAAATAGTTGATGATGCAAACTGAAACCACTATGCAAAACACGTATCTAATTAATTATAGGATTTGAATTAGGATTTAATCAAATGCATCTGTTTGTTATGAATTAATAATCTAACTATATTCAAATAGAAAAATAAAACTAACCCATATTCCAGGATCGAACCAATAATTTTATCAGTAATTCATGGATCATGACACTTACATGGTAATTAACTAATTGTTCTTGCATTGACTGATAACAAGGGCGTGGATTTTTACATGTTAGCCAAATAGTTACTCCTTTAATTTAACAAGCTTCCACACCATTATTAATCCCATCACTCTGTGAATCAATCTTGTTCTTAGGTGTCAGGGTGCTTCCATCTAAGTACTATGCTTGTATCATCAGATTGGTCTGAGATACATATATATATTATACACACAAGGCCGCGATGTCTCGTCTTGCTGGGCAGCTTCTACTAATGTTGATTTTGATATCAGGGTCAGCTATGGCTAGGAAACACCAACAACACATCTCTCGTTGTCAGGATGTGACAGAGTATTTCCCCTACTGTTTGGTGTTCCTCAAGGGGTACAATCATAGACCGTCGCAGCAATGCTGTGACCACATCAAGGTACTTAATGTGATAGCAAAGGGTCACAAGAGTGAGCGTAGGAGGATATGTCATTGCATTGAGAATATGGTGAAGGGAACAAGCCCTCTAATCTCCTCCCGAATTCTTGCTCTTCCAACCAACTGCCGTCTGCAGCTTAATTTCCCCATTTCAAATAAGAGGGACTGCTCCAGGTAAAACATTCCTCTACTTTTCTCTTGATATCTCTTTAACAAACAATTCACTAATTGCTTTTGCTTTGCTGCAGGGTGTAGAACTATGTGGCAAGGTAACAACCGCGTTCGATCAAGTCAATAAAGTGTGTTTAATGGAGGGAGGTCTTGGTGGTTTAAGTTTCAAAGCTGTTGCCTCCCAACAGATTCATATAATCAATAATGTTGTTATGTTTATAAACTGACAATTAAAGAGACAGATGTGCTTTCTTTGTGAGATATATGACTCTTGTTAACAATCTAAAGAAATCAAGATGAATAATAAGAGAGAATAGTTCGGGTTTTCATTAACATTGAAGAAGATAAGAATAGGTTACAAGAAAAGAAAGATATATACTTCCTAATGAAAACACTAAACTAACTTTACATAAATAATAAATTAATAATATATAACTCTAATATCCTCCACAAACTCACGATGCGTCAGCAGAAAGCATTGAGAGTTTGCTAAAGAGAAAACGAAAATATGAAATAGTATACGACTTGGTAAAGAAATCTGCAAGCTGCAAGGAAGAAGGAACAAAAGGCAATGTAATAGTGTCATGCTTAAGGTGGTAGCGAGTAAAATGACAATCAATCTCAATGAGCTTGGTTCGTTCATGGAAAACTGAGTTATGAGCAATCTGAATAGAACTCTCGTTGTCACAATATATAGGAGTGGGATGAGAAAGAGAAACACCTATATCAGCAAGTAACTAGCGTAACCAAACAATCTCTGTGGTAGTAGATACCATAGCACGATACTCTGCTTCGGAAGAAGATTTAGAAACAACAGTTTGTTTCTTACTCTTCTAAGAGATAAGAGAGCCACCCAAAAAGATACAGAAACCAGTAACAGACTTGTGATCAGTGGAATCATGGCCCCAATCAGCATCAGAGTAGGCACGCAGCTCTAAAGATGAGGTGGATGGAAGCAAAAAACTCTAAAAGATAGTACCACATAGATGCCGTAAAACATGAAGGACCGCTGCCCAATGAATGGTAGTAGGAGAGGCAACAAATTGACTGACAATATGAACAACATAGACAATATCTGGACGAGTGATAGTGAGGTAGACGAGACTGCCGACAATGGTGCGATACAATGTATGATCTGACAAGGGAGCACCATCAGAATGAGAGTACCGAACATTGAGCTCAGAAGGAGTATTATCAGTCCTAGTATCAGTGAGATGAGCTTACTCAAGGATATCAGTGGTGTACTTGGACTAAGAGAGAAGATAACCTTTTGGATAATGTAACTTCAATACCCAGAAAGTACCGCAGAGAATCCAAATCCTTCATTTCAAATTGACGTGCTAATTCTGACTTCAGCACTGCAATCCCATCAACATCACCACCAGTAATAATCATATCATCCATATTGTAACACCCCCTGACCCGATCCAGCTGGATCGACCCAGGAAGTGCTACCGGGTTTTCAAAACTTTCTTATTTCTATTTATAAACATTTCTAAAATCATTGTGAGCCCATAGAATAAATTTTCAAAGCATTGAAAAACCATAGAGTTTATTATTTTGAAAATCATTTTTGAGTGAGCCCCATCAATAAAATTGTTTATAAAATTTCGGCAGAGTTCCGTTTGTTTTTCGGATTTCTCAAAACCTGTTTTTTTCAAATAAAATCCCAATTCACAACAATGCACAAAAACACTTCAAATATCATTTCAAACATTTGCGCACTCTGTCGTTTAGTGCGACTTTCCAACACAGTTTATAAAATAAAACGATTCAGACTTTAATATTTACAAACATTCTAATAACAAAAGACAGAAATCATAAAAGAATTAATTACAGGACATAATTACAAAACATATTACGAAACATATTTACAAATCCTCCGTATATGCATGCTTTCAGAATATATATACATATAACAATAATATAGCTACCCAACTGTGATAACTCTGGGACTCTGTCAGCAAATCTCTCTCTCTCTTCAGTCTTTAGCTTCTTCGGGATCCCTGGTACCTACGCGTTAGAAATAAAACTAATGCGCTAAGCAAAACTGCCTAGTGGGTGTACACTTAACATAAATGACAATATAATATAAAACAGTATAGCTAAAACAATATCTCGTAAATCAGAAATTCAGAAATGTAATTAGACAGTAAAGCTTATAAACAGAATTATTGTTCAGAAATATAAATATCTATATAAAACAAACATTTCTCAAATACTAAAACTTTATAAACATACAATATGTCAAAACGTTATGGAATTCAGTTCAATATCATTTCTTTATTTCCAGACACTTCCTGCCCATAAATTCTAAATTTGGCCCGTGATACACATAACAGGGTGTACAGGACTGGATTACGGGTTTTACAGTCGGGTTTCCCATTTCATATGAAATGGTATCCCTATATAAACAGTCGGTTTCCCATTTCACGAAGAAATGGTATCCGGGTATTCTCACAGTCGGTTTCCCATTTCACGAGGAAATGGTATCCGTGGTAAACAGTCGGTTTCCCATTTCACGAAGAAATGGTATCCGTAATCAATGATCAGAGACAATACGGTGCAGTACTGCTATAATTTCACCCAATTGACATGTCAATCTCCTATATCCAGATATCCCTATACATATATCAGGGCCTTTAAAACTCATAACAAAACGATTCTTTGGTTTCAGAGATCGACGAAAACTATTTTAAATCAAAATCCATAAATGAGAAAATCAAACAACAACTGGAAATCAGGGTTTTGAAACACAAAATTTTATTCAACTTTTCACAATAATAAAATAAGGCACAATCACTCAACAATATATAAACAAAATGCAATACGAGTATATTCACAAATCAATACGAATATATATAAAATCCATAACAATATTTTTAACATACTAAATCAAAACTTTTTATCAAAATAAGTTCGGAATCGTGTGTACACCAACCTGCATACCGTTTTTCGTTCGTCAAATCGCGGTTCCACGATTTTCTTTTTCCTTTTCCTTTCCCTTTTTTCTTTCACCTACACTTTCCTTCTTCTTCCTCTTCTTCTTCCTCTTCTTCTTCCTTCTCTTTCTTCTTCTTTCTTTCTTTCTCTTCTTTCTCTTTTTTCTTCTCTTTCTTTTCTTTCTCGCTCTCTGCCTTTCTTCTCTCTCTGTTATGTGTGTTTGTGGCTTCTCGCGGAAGCCAAATTTGTTTTTATATTTTTCGGCTGTCGCGATCGTCGTCGCGACCTGTGGTCGCGCTACCAGGTCGCGATACTCACTGGAGCGTTTGCACCGCCTTCATCGCGAGCACACATCGCGGTACCTTGGTCGCGCTGGTGGTCGCGCTGCTCACTGCCAGATTTTGACATTTTCATCGCGAGCAATTCATCGCGACCTGTGGTCACGGTGACTGGTTGCGATGCTCACTGCCAAAAATCTCATTTTCCACCGCGAGCAAGCCATCGCGACCTGTGGTCGCGGTGACCAGGTCGCAATGCTCTCTGCTTCAGTTTTCCTTTTTCTTGCATCATTTTTGGACCGTTCCATCTGGTCCACCTGGAAATCATAAAAATAAACATACTTTTAATTACATTTACACCCCCTCCAATCACAAAATTTATTTTCACATATATAAAATTAATTATCCGAAATCCGGGATGTTACACATATACAGAGAAAGCAAAATACGACCTATATTAGTACATTTGACAAAGAGAGCCGAGTCATGATTACTGGAAGAAAACCCAAGAGAAGTGATCACAGCAGAAAACTTCTCAAACCAAGCTCGAGGAGCTTGTTTGAGACCATATAAAGATTTTTTAAGTTTGCAAACTTATCTAGGATTATGGGAAACACTGGGTGGTGGAGCCATGTAAACTTCTTCATGCAAATCACCATTCAAGAAAGCATTTTTGACATCCATATGAGAGATATGCCACTGACGGATAGATGCAACTGCAATAAGAGTACGAACAGTAGTCATCTTTACAACAGGAGCAAAAGTCTCCTCATAGTCCATACCATACTATTGAGAGAACCCTTTTGCAACCAATCTAGCTTTGTAACGCTCAATAGACCCATCAGACTTCGTCTTGATCTTATATACCCAACGAGAACCAACTGTACTTTTACCAGGCAGTAAAAAAACCAAATCCCAAGTATATGTTTTATGCAAAGTAGAAAGTTCCTCATTCATAGCTTGCTACCAAAGTGGATCAAGAACTGCCTCTTTATAGAATAAGGGCTCAAAGAGAAAATGAATTGATGCTAAAAAGGAAGAAAAGGAATTGGAATTGTAACATCCCTAATTTCGAATAATTAAATTTGAATATGTGAATATAAATTTTGTGATTTGAGGGGTGTAAAACGTAATTAAATGTATGTTTATTTTTTATGGTTTTCAGGTGGACCAGATGGAACGGTCCAGAAATGATCCATGACGAAAAAGAAGTAAAAAATTGGGGCAATGTGTATCGCGACCACAGATCGCGATGAGCTGCTTGCGACGAAAAAATGGCATTTTCAGCCAGTGAGCAACGCGACCTGGTGACCGCGATCACAGATCGCGCTGACTGGCTCGCGATGAAAAAAAATGAAATTCTGGCAGTGAGCGTGGCGACCAGAGCGCCGCGATGTGTGATCGCGATAAAGGCGGTGGAGTTGCTCCAGTGAGCAACGCGACCTGGTGGCGCGACCACAGGTCGCGACGACCGAAAGATTATAAAAAAAAAAATAAGCTTGTCGAGGAAGCTATTGGAAAAACAGAACAGAAAATAGAAAAGGGAGGAAAAGAGAGACCGAGAGAAAAAGAAAGAAGAGAAAGAAGAAGAAGAAGAAGAAGAAGAAAGAAAGAAGAAGAAGAAGGAGAAAAAAGAAGAAGAAAAAGAAAGAAGAAGAAGAGGAAGAGAAGAAAGGAAAGGGAGAAGGAAAGAAAAAAAAAAGTGAAAGAGAAAGAGAAAGGAGAGGAAAAAGAAAACCTAGAAACGCGATAGTCGAAAGGAAACGGTATCCAGGTTGGTGTACCCCCGTTTTCGAATTCTTTACAAAAAGTATTAAGTATTTTTAGTTTGAATCTGCGATTTGTTTGAAGAATTTCGTTATTATGTGTTTATAATATTTTTTCCTTGGAATGATTTATTTTTTTTTATTGTATTTCGATCGTATTTCGATTATTACGATTTCGTTGAAAATACTTGATTTAGGCTTTTGTATGAATATTGTTTATTTTCCATGAAAACCTATATGTATATTTGAAGAATATAGTTTGAATTGTATATTTATTGAGTGATCGTTGATTTGTAACTCACAGTGAATATTTGAAAATGTTTTATCGAAACGGCCCTAGAATACTTAGACATAGAAATGGATATAGGTGGTTGGTATACCAGCTGGGTTAGTTTAGCAGTACTGCGCCATTATTATCGGTGATTGTTGTTGCGGGGCAATCTCGGACAATCACCACGATTCTAGTGATTGTTGTTGCGGGGTAATCTCGGACAATCATATAGATATTAGTGACTGTTGTTGCGGGCAACCCCGGACGTCACATTGAAACTACAGTGATGAGACCCATATTCCAGTCCTGAAAAATTATGTTGGGTATTCTAGAGGGCCAGAAGTGAAGTGAATTGCATAATTTGTTTATAAGTAAATTTCGAAATAAATTTCATACGTTATTTCATTATTGAATTTGAAATGATAGTAACAGAATTGAGATTGTTTTGAGAGGAAATGATTATAACCTAGTTTATGATTTGGTTTTATATGGATTATATATTGTAATGAGTGTTCCTTTGAGTTGATTTCATCCATTTTCATTTGCGTAAATGATTTGAATTGTAACATGTTTATATCTAATTATATTGTGATATTTTGTTTTATTATGAAAAGTTATTTATGATTTTAATACTTGAGTTTAGTGTACACCCACTAAGCTATATGCTTAGCGCGTCGGTTTTTATCGCGCGTAGGTCACAAGGATACCGAGGCAGATAAGGAGTAGAGAGAAGGTACCTGCAACTAGAAGAATTCAGAGTCACCTCATTGATTGCGTAGATATATATAATTTTGTATGTTATATTCAGTAAGCATGCATATACAGAAGTCTGTACAGTCGATAAAATATATATAGGTTTTGTAAATAATTTATGATTTCTGTTTGTTTTTATTTTAAAAAGTTTGTAATTATTGAATTCTGAATTATTTTATTTTAAAAACTGTTAGAAAGTCGCACTAAACGGCATAGTGCGCGTTTGGATGAAATAATATTTGAAGTGTTGAGGATTTTATGTGATTTGAGTTTTATTTGAAACATGTTTTGGGAAATCAAAAAAACAGAGGGAACTCTGCCGAAATTTTTAAAATTGTATTTTCAATGGGCTCACTAGAAAAATGTTTTTAAATTACAAATCGATACGATTTTCAATGGTTTGAAATGTATAAAGTGAATTTAGAAAGTTTTGAAAACCCGGTAACGCTCCCTGGGTCGATCAATCCGGGTCGAGTCAGGGGGTGTTACAGGAATAACAAGAGTAAACAAAATCTGGGAGTTGAGTAGACTTACGAGTACGCTGAGGATAACGAGGAGAATGATATATAATCTCAGGAGGTGTTGGGATAACTGTAGGTGGAGAGAGAGTATCAGAAGCATCAGAAAGTGAGATACCAGTATCTGTAGAACTAACTGTGCGAGCCCTGCGAGAATAATAGAGTTGAAAAGGAACTACAGGAACAATAGAAGAGTCATAATCTATGTTAGAAGGAACCTACGGAGAGAAGCTATCAATATGATAAAAAAAAAAGGATCAATATGAATAAGATCATATTTGGTGACACTGTAAGTAGCAACAAGAACATAAAAGAAAGGTATATGTTCAAGAAACACAATATGACGATACACATATAACTTTTTTAAAACAGGATCAAAACAACGATGTCATTTTTGTCCCTCACTATAACCAAAGAACACACAAATGGCAAAGCAATACGACAATTTTGTTCGCTCTACACGAGGGCGAAGGACAAAACAAGTAGAGTTAAAAACTCTCAAGAGAGAATAATCAGAAGCATGCTCATATAATTTTTCAAAGGGTTACAAACATGAAATGTGAGATGATGAGATTTTATTGATGACATTGACTGCAGTAAGAACTTATTCTCCCAGAACTCACTAGGAACAAAAGAAGACAACAAAAGAGAACGAGCAGTTTCAATAATGTGTCTATATTTTCTTTCAGCAACACCATTTTGTTCAGGAGTATCTGTACAAGAAGTTTGGTGAACAGTTCCATCCAAAGCAAGTAATTCACAAAACTTATTGGAGGTATATTCACCACCTAAGTCACATCTAAAGCACTTAATAACAATAGAGTGTTGAGTTTTTACAAGAGCTCGAAAGTTACTGTAAATGCTAAAAAAGTCAGAACGATGTTTTATAAGATAAACCCAACAAAAACGAGTGCAATCATCAATAAACGAAACATAATATTGAAACCCCCCCTTTGTAGCAATTGGAGGAGGTCCCTATACATCAGAGTGAATTAAGTCAAAAGGTGCAAGAGAACAAGAAGTACTTCGATTAAAAGGCAAAGCACAAAATTTTACAAGTTTATAACCACTACAATCTGAAATATCATAAGTTTGCAAATTTCCTAAGGTTCCCGTTAAAGCTAAGAATCTTAAGCGGGAAGCTGAAACATGACCAAGACGAAAATGCCATAAATAAAAACTAGAAGATGAAGGACACAAGCAAAATGAAGACAAGTCAACATTGGGAGCTGCAAATACTGGTAATATAAGCTCGTCAAAAACATATAATCCCCCTCTTATATGGCCTATTACAATCAGCTTCTTGGATTGTAGATCCTGCACATGACAAGAAGTAGAAGTAAAGGACACTGAGTAACCAGAATCATACAATTGACTGACAGAAACAAGATTCATTGTAAGTTTAGGAATGTGATAGACATTAGAAAGAGGTAAATGAGATGTTACAACAGAACCAACTCTTGCTAATGGCATAGGAGTGCCATCAGCGGTCATAACAGAAGTAGATGATACAAGACACAAAGAAACAAAGGATTTCGAATTAGGAGACATATGATGTGAGGCTCCAGAATCTAAAACTCATGTGGAGGAAGACATACCTGAAGAACTATGAGGCAACTGACCTATCGGAGATGATGCAAACATAGCATGTGATTGTGCAGCAATAAGCTTTTGAAGTTGCTCAGAAAGGGATGCAAGTGTGGGATTTGAGGATGATGATCCAAATCCAAGAGAGTCTGATGGTGGCACAACTGCTGCAGCGTTAAACTGTGGAGGTCGATGTGGTCGTGGTTGTGATTGGTTGACAAACTGTGAAGGCTTGAACTGATGTTTTTTGTTATTGTGGTTGCGGTGCTCTATTGATCAATTTAGGACATTGAGATTTCCAATGACCCTTCTGCCTGCAAAAACTACATTCATCAAACCCGACCTTTGAGTATGGTTTGTTCTTATAGGAAGCATGAGGTCTAGTGGGAACTGCCAAAATTGACTGGTTTGGTATCGGGAAAGTTCATTTTCCTGCCTGTGACTTGAGGCGTATCTCATCAGCCAAAAGCTCACTCACTACCGAATCAAAAGAAAGAAGCGGACTACAATGCAGAATTGAACCACGGAGGCCCTTAAAATCATCACGAAGTGCCATCAAGAACTGAACCAAGCGTTGCTCCTCTCTATTGGCAATATAAGGTGCACAAGCTCGCAGTTCTGCTGATTCTGTAAGAGCCAATTAATCTCAAAGATCTGACATTGCATAATAGAACTCTTAAATACTCATATCCTTTTGTTGAAGAGCTCGAATATGAGAATTGGTGTTTCTTTGCAAAGTTAGACTGCGTATACAGTCTGGACAAGTGTTCTCAAACATTCTTAGCAGTGTCATACTTTGCCAATTGTGTACCTATTGAGTGCCCAACAGAATTGTTTATCTAGGTGATAATTTTCGAGTTATCAACCTGCCAATTTTGTACAAGTTGTGCATAAGTCTCTGCCTTATCATTGGTGGGTTTAACAGATGTGCCAGAAATAATACTCCATTTCTTTTTCTCTATAAGAAAATTCTTCATATCATAACTCCAATACAAATAATTTCTTTCATCTAACTTTACACTAATAGACTGAAGCGAATCATTTCTATTATCATCCATTGTAAAATTATAACAATCTAACGAAAATTCTAAAGATGCAGAATATAACAAACCCCCCAATTGTAAAATCTGTCAAACCCTAATTACTGCAGTTCATACGAAAATCCAAAAAATATCAAAATCGAACCAGTTGGATCTGCGAAAGCTATGGATTAAATCAAACTAAATTTTAAGTGCTCTGATATCATGTTAATAATCTAAAGAAATTAAGATGAACAATGAGAGAAAATGGCTAGGGTTTTCATTAACATTAAGAAGATAATAATATGTTACATGAAAAGAAAGATATATATACTTCATAATGAAAAGACTAAACTAACCTTACATGAATAATAAATTACATGAATAATAAATAAATAATATATAACTCTAATACCTCTCTAACGAGATAAAGCAGAAAGCATAATGACTTGTCTAGATGGATTTTCTAGTAGTTCTCGCAATTCATGGCTTGATCGATGTTGCTTAATTACTGCCATGGAAGACTACAAAAAATTATTTCATGCTGAGCAATACTTACCCTCGAAAACTCTTTTCCTGATTTCAATGAGGCACATATCCAACCATTGCCTCGCAATGAAATGAACATAACAGAACCTCTTTCACAATTTTATCGAACATTTATCAGTAATTCATGGAGCACGAGAATGAGGCCAACGAACTGCTCCTGGGTTCCGTGTTACAATTGCCTAGAACTTTTAGGATGCAATCAGAGTTTCACATTGGAAGCCTGATCTCCATAAGCATATATCAATCACACCTATTTGCTTCTAAAAAAATAAAATAATAATAATAATAAACCAGCAAGCAGCAATGGTACTTCACCATCTCGGGTTTCTAACACTCTTCCTCTTATTATTTTCTGATAATTTGGCCAAAGCTAACCAACAGAGGTCCTCATGTCAGCTTGTATTCGACTCCTTTCCTTATTGCTTCGATTTTCTGATGGGGGATTACTTTAAACCATCAACCAAGTGTTGTACACACCTCAAGAAACTGAATACGATAGCGGAACACAGGAAGGGGAACGCGCAGAGGTTCTGCTTTTGCATTGAGGCCATGACAAAAGGGACGCAGCCCCCAATGATTCCCTCTCGTATTCAGGATCTTCCAATTAGATGCAACACACATCTTAGCTTCCCCATCTCTGATAGCATGGATTGTTCCAAGTAAAAACTCTCTCTCTGTCTCTCTCCCTCGCACACAAAACACATGCACATGTATACAAATTGATATTCTTATACATTATTGCAGGATTATGGATTGAATTGTAGTCTTGGTGGAGCTACTACCAGTATTATGACAACATACAAAATATCAACTTCATTTTTTTTCCACTAAATATATTGGAGAAATAATTCGGAGGCGCATTTTATTTGTTGGATATATTATGCTATAAGTGCTTGAAATATATGGTGATGTTCTGCTGTGCCATCAATGATTATGTGAAAAAAAATAATTAAAACGTGTAAGTTACTATCGTAACTTTCAAATATTGCTATGGGAGAAGAGCCAAAACTGCACGCGTTTGGTTGCGGAGGAATTTTCCAGTTAATTAGGCTTATGGGTTCAATTGTTTGTATTATTGTATATACATGGCACTTTAGAGTTTCTTTCTGTATCAAATGACATGCTGTTACAAAACAATTCGAAACCATTGTCAGTAATACAAGGAGATGGAGCATGGATATTCGATATTGAATATTTGATTTTTCTAATTATAATCTACCATATATAAAAAATTTATATAGTTAACTTTTATATTTAAATTTAAATTTAAATAGTTTCCGTTTTCTGTAATATCTTTTCGTATAAATTAGCTTTTATTGTAATAAAATTAGAATAACAATAAGGGGAATTGTAATAACTCCCCGTGCATATAGGCGTAATTGCACAAAAATCTGAAAATATATGATAATAGTAATAACTCCCCTTTGACTAGTTGACTAACGATGGTCAATTGTTGACCACAGTTAGTCACTAACGTCAAAGGGATAAAATTGTCTTTTTCCATTTCCAAATTTTTATTGATTTTTTTTTTCAGAGTTAAAGAAAAAGAAAAAGAACAAGAACAAGAACAAGAAAAAGAACAAGAGAAGAAGAAGAAGAAGAAGAAGAAGGGAAAAAAAAAACTGAAAACAAAAAAATTGGGTTGATGGTATTTGGATAGTGGTTGGGTTGATGATGAATAAAAAAATTGAAAAAAAAAATCTGAAGAAGAAGAAGAAGAAGGAAAAAAAATTTGGAAATAAATTTGGGTGGTGGTTGGTTTGATGATGAATAAAAAATTTTAAAAAAAAAATTTAAAAGAAGAAGAAGGGAAAAAAAATTGGATTGAAGGTATTTGAATCGTGGTTGATAAAAAAATCTGGAAATAAATTTGGGTGGTGGTTGGTTTGATGATGAATAAAAAAAAGAAGAAGAAGAAGTAGAAGAAGAGAAGAAGAAGAAAAAAAATATGGAAATAAATTTAGCTGGTGGTTGGTTTGATGATGAATAAAAAATTTAAAAAAACATTTTAAAAAGAAGAAGAAAAAGAAAAAGAAAAAAAGAAGAAGAAGAAGGGAAAAAAAAAATTGGATTGAAGGTAAAAAAAAAATTGAAGAAGAAGAAGAAGAAAAAATTGGAAGAAGAAGTAGAAGAAGAAGGAAAAAAATTGTAACATCCCAAATTTCGAGGAAATTAATTTTGAATATGTGAAAATAAATTTTGTGAATTGAGGGGTATAAATGTAATTAAAAGTATGTTTATTTTATGGTTTCCAAGTGGACCAAATTGAACGGTCGAAAACGATGCACGAAGAGAGAGTGAAAAACTGAGACAGTGAGCATCGCAACCTGGTCATCGCGACCACAGATCGCGATGAGCTGCTCGCGATAAAGAATGTTGATTCTTGGCAGTGAGCACCACGACCAGTCACCGCGACCACAGATCGCGATGACTGGCTCGCGATGAAAAAGTGAAAATCCTGGCAGTGAGCATCGCGACCACCAGCACGACCAAAGCACCGCGAGGTGTGCTCACGATGAAGGCGGTGGAGTTGCTCCAGAGAGCAACGCGACCAGGTCACCGCGACCACAGGTCGCGACGACCGAAATTTTATAAAAAAAATAAGTCATCGCAGAAATCTCCAGAAAACAGAAAACAGAGAAAGCAGAGAGAAAAGAGACCGAGAAAGAAAAAGAAAAGAGAGATAAGAAGAAGAAGAAGAAGAGAAGAAGAAGAGAGGGAAGAAAAAGGCCGAAGAAGAAGAAGAGAAGAAAGGAGAAAAGAGAAAAGAAAGAAGAAGAAAAGAAGAGAAAAGAAAGAAAAAGAAAAGGAAAAAGAAAAGAGAAAAGGAAAGAGAAAGGAAAAAGGAAATTCAGAAGAAAAACTGTGCGAAAAACGGAAACCAGGTTGGTGTACACTTCCTTTCGAAAACCTTTGTGTTTTTTTTATTTGAATATAAGTTTTGAATCTAAGTTTATTTGAATATTTTGATATATATATATATATATATATATATATATATATATATATATTGTTTACCGTTTATTAAATTGACTGTTTTGTTCCACTCGTAATTCGATTTTTGATTTATAATGATTATATTAAAGGAAAGTATTTGAGAATATTGTTTGAATTAGGATTATTGTTTGGAAATCATATTGTTGAATTTGATTAAGATTTGAGAGTTATAATTGTTGATTTCGAAAGAAACGGACAATTTTGATATGACATGTTATGAAATGTGTGGATTCTTGATTTGAATTGTGAAACTGTTGTTTAATTGAAAAAAAAAATATATATATAATGAATGGATGACTGTTATATCTCGCGGGGCAAACCTGGTATAATCCAGTTTAGGCGAATCCCGGAGATAGATATTGTACTGATGATATTGATGACTGGTGCATCTCGCGGGGCAAACCTGGCAAGGTCCAGTTTAGGCGAATCCCGGAGATAACCATTTCACTGTATCCGTGACTGTTGTATCTCGCGGGGCAAACCTGGCAAGGTCCAGTCTAGGCGAATCCCGAAGATAACCATTTCACTGTATCCGTGACTGTTGTATCTCACGGGGCAAACCTGGCAAGGTCCAGTTTAGGCGAATCCCGGAGATAGATATCGTACTGATGATATTGATGACTGGTGCATCTCGCGGGGCAAACCTGGCAAAGTCCAGTTTAGGCGAATCCCGGAGATAGCCATTGTACCGATAGTGATGATGGCTGCATCTCGCGGGGCAAACCTAGCTGAGTCCAGTTTAGGCGAATCCCAGAGCCAGCTAGTGTACTGTATCCCTGACTGTTGTATCTTGCGGGGCAAACCTGACTTGGTCCAGTTTAGACGAATCCCGGAGGTGAACGTTACACTGATGTACAGATATTGAAATGTATGCGGAGTGTACGACTAGAACGGAGAATGAAAGTAAATAAAAATGTTTATATGAATAAACATGTTACAACATAAATAAAATGATTGTATGTTTTATTGCTTGAATTTAGATGTTTTTATAAATCTGTTTGTATATGACTTATTTCCTTAAGAAAGTTAAAGATTGAAATGTTTTTATATGATCGTAGTGGAATATTATGAACTGATGAAAATTGAAATGTTTTTATTATGAAATGATTATTTATTTTGATACTTGAGTTAAGTGTACACCCACTAGGCATTATTGCTTAGCGCGTTGGATTTAATCACGCGCAGGTATCAGAGACACCGGGAGAAATAAAGGATAGAGAAGAAGTAACAGCAGATTGAAGGTCCAGAGTCACAGTTTCTTTTGAGTAGTTATAAGTGAATATTATTTGTATATTGTATTTAGTGAAGCATGCATATACAGAAATCTGTAATTTGATATGTATAGATATGTTTTGTAATACGTGTTTTATGATTTATCTTTTGTTCAAATGTTTGTAAATACTATTTATATACGGTTTATTTGAAAAACTGTTGGAAAGTCGCACTAAACGGCAGAGTGCACGATTGATTGAAAATGATATTTAGAAGTGTTGTGGATTTTGTGTGAATCCTTGTTTTATTGAAAACAGGTTTTGGGAAATCAGAAAAATAGAGGAAACTCTGCTGAAATTTTTGAAAATAAAGTTTGATGAGCTCACTAGAGACATATTTTAAATTAGTAATTGATACGATTTTCAATGGTTTGTAATATATAAAGTGAATTTAGAAAGTTTTGAAAACCCGATAGCGCTTCCTGGGTCGATCCAGTCGGGTCGGGTCAGGGGGTGTTACAAAAAATCTAGAAATAATTTTGGAGGAGGAGGAGGAGAATTGAGTTGATGGTGGTTGGGTTGATGATAAAAAAAAAAATTGAGTTGATGGTGGTTAAGTTGATGATGAATAAAGAATTGGAAAAAAAAAATTGAGTTTATTTTATTTTATATGCACGAGAGCTATTGCAATTTCCCCTAACAATAATGAAAAGGGGGAATTGTAATGAAGTTCCCCAATGATTGGTCATATTGAAACGAAATCGTGAGTTTAACCTTAATTATATTTTAGTACCGTTGACTAATTGGTTGACCGTTAAAATTGACGGTCAACCAGTGGTCAGAAAGGTAAAATGATCATTTTTTCTTTTTATTATTTTTTAAAAAAATTAATAAAATTTAAAAAATTTAAATAGATTTTCACTGTCCATTAGAGATTATATTAAAAAAAATTTAAAAAAAAGAAAAAAAAAGAAGAAATTTTTGTAGTGGACTAATTGGATCTCCAACCAATAAACTAAAAAAAAAAAAAATTCAATCTCCAGCGAGGCAGTGATGGAGATCAATTTTTTTTTTTTTTGTGGAGATTGGATTTTTTATTCTTTTTTTAAAAAAAAATTCCATTTTCTATTTTTCTTAATATGGTATCTATCGTCCATTAATCTTGGACAGTGGGAATCCTTTTAATTTTTTCTCTTTTTTTTTACTTTTATATTCAATATTTTTTTAAAATTTTTAATTAAGGGTAGTTATGTCATTTCACACACAAGTCAAAATTAATTTTGACCGTGTCAACTAATGGTAAGGTACTAACATGCAATTAAGGCTATACTCACGATTTCAATATAATATAATCAAACCTTTGCCTACTTTATTACAATTCACTCAAATAAAAACTATTTTCTCTTTTATTATTTTACATCTTATCATAGGCTTATAGCATTATTTGATCTCCTAAACCTTCCCTTGATAAACTATTTGACTCGTCATCTGTGGTGACAGACAATGGCACCCTTTTTTAACTTTTTCTAGTGGTTTTTGCTAATCATTCAGTGCTTGGATCTTCAATCATTTTTTCGTATCACACGTGGGCTTTCACTCCAAACTCAATTTCAATATAGATCAGCTTCAGAGTCCATCATCAATCCGGACCTTTGAGTTCAATTTCAATCTCACCTTTAAAGTCAATCAACATCTTGGATCACCTTCGAATTCAATATCGCTTCAAATCACTCCTACCTCAATTATCATCCCGGATCACCTGCAGACTCATTATCAAACTGGATCACCTCCAGCTCAACCAATATATTAGATCACCTCTAAACTCCATCATTAATCCAAATCACCTTTGGATTCAATCAACATCTTGGATCACCTCAGAATTCAATTTTAATATGGATCGCCTTCATAATCAATCAATATCTTAGATCACCTCCAGACTTTTCACCATGCCTATAAGGCAATTCATTTACAAACTCACCTTGAGTTTGAGGGGATGTTGAATATTTGATTCTCCTAATTAATCTTACCATATATAAAATATTTTAGGGCGAATTATAATGAAATACCCTGACGTTTGATCATATATAACGAAATCGTGAGTTTAGCCTTAATTACACGTTAGTACCTTACCGTCGTTAACCTAGTCGAAAATAACGGTTTGACCATAACTTATGTGTGAAATGACATATGTAGATACTGAAATCTACTAACAGGATCCAGGGATCTCGGGTCGGATAAGTGTAGGGCCAACAACCTACAAAAAGAGATCAAAGTGACACTGAGGTGGTGCCAGCCATATAGTCTTCGACGCTCAAATTAGATAGTAAAGTCAAGTGAAAAATAGGAAATAAAGGAAAGTATAACTTGTAATCGTTGAATGTTGAGCATACTGCAATCGATGATACTGATGTGGATACTATAGAACTAAGAACTTTGACTAGGCATCAACTATGTCGAGTGAGGGCTGGGCACACTGGTGTCGAGCGATAATCTTCTTTCTATTAGAGCAGAATAATGGTTTTTTATATAAATTGCGTGACCCTTATTTATGACACTTGGGTTCATATTTATAGAGTATGGGTAGTGACCGTTGAGGGCGGTCAAGAGGATCATGCTCCGAGATATCAGGAATCCCTGTTATCTCGGAGCAATTTGACTGATTTGGATGACAGGTTGTCAATGTTGACTTGGCCGATCAATCTACGAATGATTGACTTAGTCTTTTGGTCCTACTTTTGGATCGTGTCAGGCTTTTCCTTTCGGGCCTTATTATGAGTTTATATCTTATGAGCTGTTTTTTACCACTACAATATAACTAACACTAGTTAAAAAATTAAATAAAATGAATAACTATTTTTTTTTAAAATGGATCTCCACCGTCCATCAAGATCGATTTTATAAAAAAAAAAATTTAAAAGATAAAATATCGTTAAAAGTCGAACAATTAAAAAAAATAAAAAAATTTATTTTTATGTTTTTTTTTTTTTTTGTGTTCTTTGTGGTGGATATCCAAATCCACCACAAAGAAAACGAGAACATTAAAAAAAAATGCAGAGCTGAGCTGATCTCATGTCCATCTGCGACCTCTTTATCGCAGATAAAGCATTGCAAATGGAGACAGATGAAGCCATCGCAGATGGAGTCCATCTAAGCAAATATGCTATCATAGGAGATGATTTGATTTGCTTCCATTTTTCTTTTGTGTTCTTGTATTCTTGGTGGTGGAGATCCAGACCCATCCACAAGAACAAAAAAAATTTCTTATTTTTTTTTTATCTCTACTACCAAGATCATAAAAAAAAAATTTCTTATTTTTATTTTTTTTAATTGGTTTTTTTATAAAAAAAAATTTTTAATTTTTTTTTCAATAGGATCTTCACCCTCCATCAAGATTGATGGACGGTGAAGGTCCATTTTTATTTTATTTTAAATTTTATTATTATTTTTTTAATTTTATTATTTTTCTGTCTATTGGTGACCGTCAGTTCTAATAGTTAACCACTAACGTATAATTAAGGTTAAACTCACAATTTCGATACAATATGATCAATCGTCAGGATGTTTCATTGCAATTCGTCCAAAATTTTATAGGGTGAATTGCACTCAAGTACCCTGACTTTTATCATAATTACACGTTTAATGCCAGTTTTGTCATAATTGCACTCTAATACCCTGTAATCCGTTGACCACCGTTAGAGTAACGGTTGACCAAACGAATTCAGGCAAAATGACGAGAATGTCCCTCAAAGGAAAAAAAAAATTGAAAATCAGATCTTCGAACCCAGATGAACTGGGTTCGCGATCGAACCCAGTTTCTGGGTTCGATCCCGAACCCAGCAACTGGGTTCGCGTTCGAACCCAGCTGGGTTCGATTACGAACCCAGAAACTGGGTTCGACCACGAACCCAGATATCTGGGTTCGAACGCGAACCCAGCAACTGGGTTCGTGGTCGAACCCAGTTTCTGGGTTCGAGCACGAACCCAGATCTGGGTTCGAGCACGAACCCAGATCTGGGTTCGTGCTCGAAGAACACGAACCCAGATTTCTGGGTTCGTGTTCTTCGAAAAAAAATTTCAAATTTTTTTTTTTTTTGTTGATTTTGTTTTTTAAAAAATATTTTTTAAAATTAATTAAAATATGACGTGGCATGTTCTTATTAGTTGGATGATTTTTTAAATTTTTAAAAAATAAATTTAAACGTAAAATACCATTTTACCCATGAATGCGTTTGGTCAACCGTTACTCTAACGGTGGTCAACGGATTACAGGGTATTAGAGTGCAATTATGATAAAATTGACATTAAACGTGCAATTATGATAAAAGTCAGGGTACTTGAGTGCAATTCACCCTTTATTTTAACTAAATCTGCCACTAAACTAATCAACAACTTAACTATATATTCTGACAGCAAGCAAAAATCATGCGAATTAATGCTTGAAGCTTCGCTTGCCGATCAAGATCCATAGCAGAGAACACTCCAACTAATTAGGAGGCAGCGCAATGACAGTTTCAACGCTCATGCTGCAACAATGACATTTGTTTTTACGAAACAATTGGAAACCATTTGCAGTGATTCATGGAACATGATATTTCCATGTTGACAATAAATAGCCCATCAACAAACTACCCTATATAAAGATGCATTTTCTCCAGCTCATTAATTAAGAGCTAGCATATATATATATATATATATATATATATATATATATATATATATATATATATATATATATATATATATATACACACCCCCCATTAGTTGAAGATTGCAATAATGGGTCGGCTTCTGGTTTATGCAACACTTGTTCTCCTAGTATGTGGATTATCATCATCAACAAACACTGCTGGAAAGTCCAACTACTGCATGAAAGTTTTGAGTCATTTTCTTCCATGCATGGTTATGTGGATAGGTTTGTTAGTATATAACTTTAGTTTAGTATTAGCCCATTGGGCTTAGTCCTGTATTAGCCCATTGGGCTTAGTCCATTTCCTGTACATCGCCTATATATGGTCTCCTCTATTGTACATTGTTCACACAATCAATATACAGAATTTACATTCTCAACATGGTATCAGAGCTTTGTTTTTGATTTTCTGGTTATTGTGGATTTCCGGCGAATATTCCGCTGCCCTCGTCTTCGTCCAGTACTCACTGTCAGAAGAGAGTGACCGCCGTCACCCACAGACCTTCGTCTACGCGGATCCACCAGCACCGCTGCTTGCTCGATCCACCAGCACAGCCGCTCGCTGCCCAGATCGCTCGCTGTAAGAATCAACCAGCAGCAGCACAGCGTCTTCGACGCCAACCAGCCGCTCGATCCACCAGATCCGCTCGCTGCCCAGATTCGCGACCTTTCTCGCCAACCTGCTGCTGCTGCTTCGAGTTCGCCGCTGCTGCTGCACACCTGCGCAACACCTCCTCGCTTCCTGCTGCTGCCTCGATCTTCGCCGCGTCTTCGACGCTGCTTCGATCTTCCACAGCGTCATCGACGCTGCTGCTGCTGCTTCGAGTTCGCCGCTGCTGCTGCACACCTGCGCAACACCTCCTCGCTTCCTGCGACGCCGTTTTCGCCATTCGCGACCTTTCTCGCCAACCTGCTGCTGCTGCTGCTTCGATCTTCGCCGCGTCTTCGACGCTGCTTCGATCTTCCACGGCGTCATCGACGCTGCTGCTGCTGCTGCTGCTTCGAGTTCGCCGCTGCTGCTCTTTCTTCGTTCACCGGTTCCGCTGCTTCCTTCGCCGCTGCTGCACCTGGTTCTGCTGCTTTCTTCGTTCCACGGCGTCGACTCTGCCTTGCACACCGCAAACGACGCCGTTGGAGCTGCGCCGCACGCCAACACCGCTCCGCTGCAGCTGCTGCTCCCTTTCGCGGCTCCTCATCGCCGTTTGGAGCCACACAGCCGCGTCATCGTCGAAGTTGTGCCGCTGCCACCTTCAAACCAGAGCTTGGACCTTTGAAACAGAGGTAAAATGGTGCGGCTGCCAATTTCAACAATTTCATTTGAAATTGGTTTAGTTTGGTAAATTACCATTTGACCCCTCAGATTGGTAAAATTATTATTTTTACCCTGCCACGTCAGCCCTATTGCCACATCAGCGCCACTGCCACATCAGCCCTACTGCCACGTCAGCGCCACTGCCTCGTCAGCAAAAAAAAAAAAAAAAAAAAAAAAAAAAAAAAAAAAAAACTATCTTGCTCAGTTTTTCGCATAGATTCTCATTTTGAGCTCCGTTTCTCCAGTTGAGGTCGCCATTCTTCATTATGGTGCAACAAAACGAACGAGATATCATTCGTCCTATCAACATTCGCCAAGAGACAGTCAAGGAGTTCATTTCTAAGGAGAACCGTCGGCCTACTCATCACATGTCATCTTCTGATCATGTATTGGCTACACCATCTCCACAGTCTCCTATTGCCACATTCACTGCTCCTCCGCAAATAAACTCTGGGCGACTCACCTCTCAGTCTTCCAAAGGTACTCGCTGCAAGTTTTGCCGTGCTAGAGGCCATGACATCTCAGTTTGTCGCAAACTACAGAAATTTTTGCAAAAGCGGAATATACCTTCTTTTCCTCAGGCAGCTGCTGTATGTCCTCCAGCTCCATTGGCTCTTACAGGTCCATCTTTGGCTTCCTCACTTACTACGGCAGATATTGAGGCAGTACTTCAACAGGTTTTATCTCGAACTTCCACTGCCCTTTCTGTCACCTCAGGTAAACAACCTTGGTTTTTTGATACTGCATGTTGTAACCATATGACTCCTGATGAATCCCAATTTTCTGATAAGGCGTCTTTAGAACATCCTATCACTATTTACACTGCTGATGGAACTCCTATGCCTGTTAGTCATAAAGGAAAAATTTCCTCTTCTGGTTTATCTCTTAGTGACACTTATCATATCCCAAAGTTGTCTCTCAATTTGCTTTCTGTTGGTCAACTTTGTGAATTAGGCATAGATATTCTCTTTACTAATCATGGTGTGTATGTGCAGGATCCCCGGACGGGTCAAGTGCTTGGGACAGGCCGTAAGGTTGGTCGTATGTTTGAGGTTTATGACTTGAAGATCCCTTCACAAGTTGCTTCGGCCGCTGCTACCATTGCCACCCCATCACCTGATCTATGGCATGCTCGTCTTGGTCATCCATCCTTATCTCGTCTTCAGTTTTTAGCTTCTCAAGGTCATTTAGGTTCAATTCAGTTTCAAAAATTTGATTGCCCTTCCTGTCATTTTGGTAAGCAAACAAAATTGCCCTTTAGTAATAGTGTCTCATTTTCTTCGGCACCTTTTGATCTTATACATTCTGATATATGGGGTCCTGCCCCTGTTCCTACTGAGGGGGGGTCTAGATATTTTGTCATATTTGTGGATGATTTTTCTCGATATACTTGGATTTATCTGCTTCATCATAGGTCTGAACTTGTGTCCATTTACCAAACATTTCATAAAATGATTCAAACACAGTTCAATCGCACCGTCAAAGTCTTTCGATCAGATAATGCTCAAGAATATAATGATAAATCTTTCCTATCCTTTTTAGACAGTCATGGGACCCTTACTCAACGATCCTGTCCTTACACATCTCAACAAAATGGTCGTGCAGAACGAAAACATCGTCACATTCTTGATGTTGTCCGCACCCTTCTCATTTCTGCCTCTCTTCCTGAGCGCTTTTGGGGTGAGGCCGCACTCACTGCTGTGTACACCATTAATCGTATTCCTTCACCAACCATACATAACAAATCACCATTTGAGCTTCTCTATGGTCAATCTCCTGACTACTCCTCTCTTCGGGTTTTTGGTTGTGTTTGTTTTGTCTCTCTTCCTCCTCATGAACGCACAAAACTCCAGCCTCGTGCTCGTCTCTGTTGTTTTCTTGGTTATGGTGTATCTCAAAAGGGGTTTCGCTGCTATGATCCTATTTCTCATCGTCTTCGTGTCTCTCGTCATGTTGAGTTTTGGGAACATCGTACTTTCACGAGTCTTCAACAGCTTCCCACGTCATCTTCCTCCGAGTCTCCCATTTTTACTGATCTTTTTATCCCTCTCTATCCTGAACTTGTGAAGGATTCTTCGTCATCGGCTGCCTCTCCAGACGACTCATCTCCAGCTCTCTCCCCGGCATCTGACCTGCCTGTCTTGGATCCTGTGGCACCACCCTCTCCTGAGTCTCCTGAGTCTCTTGTTGATCCTGAACTCCGTCGTTCCACTCGGGTAAGCATTCCTCCCCCCCATCTCTCTGATTATCACTGCTCTTTTGCTCTTGCCACCCTCTATGAACCTCACACATATCGTGAGGCTCATACTGACCCTCTTTGGCAGCAAGCTATGCATGAAGAACTAGATGCCCTTCAAAAGAATCACACTTGGGATATGGTTGACTTGCCTCCTGGTCAGTCTGTAGTAGGTTGTCGATGGATTTACAAGATCAAGACCAAGGCCGATGGATCTGTTGAACGATACAAGGCTCGCCTAGTTGCCAGAGGCTTTACTCAGGAATATGGCATTGACTATGAGGAAACTTTTGCTCCTGTTGCTCGCCTTACATCTGTCAGATGTCTTATTGCTGTGGCTGCTGTTCGCCGTTGGCCTCTTTATCAAATGGATGTGAAGAATGCTTTTCTAAATGGAGATCTTCAAGAAGAAGTGTACATGCAACCACCCCCTGGCTATCCACACTCCGGCAGACAAGTTTGTCGTCTTCGTCGTGCTCTTTATGGCCTCAAGCAGGCTCCTCGAGCTTGGTTTGAAAAATTTAGCTCAGTTGTTGCTCAGCAGGGTTTCACTTCGAGTCCTCATGACACTGCTCTCTTCATCCGACGATCTTCTGCTGGTATCACTCTTATTCTTCTTTATGTTGATGATATGATTATTACTGGAGATGATTCTGCAGGTATCCGCTCTCTTCAGCGCTTCCTTAGTCAGCATTTTGAGATGAAAGATCTGGGCACTCTCAGTTATTTTCTTGGGCTTGAAGTTACCTCATCCTCCGATGGATACTATCTTTCTCAAGCTAAATATGCTTCTGATCTTCTCACTAAGGCCGGTATCACCGACAATAAGACTGTTTCCACTCCCTTGGAATACAATGCTAAGCTCACTCCCTTGGATGGTGAACCTATATCTGATGCTACTCGCTATCGTCAGTTGGTTGGTAGTCTGATCTATCTCACTGTTACGCGTCCAGATATTTCGCATGCTGTAGGTATGGTTAGTAAGTTCATGGATGCCCCTCGTTCTGTCCATTATGCTGCCGTTATTCGGATTCTTCGATATGTCAAGGGCACTCTTTATCATGGTCTACACTACTCCTCTCGGTCTTCTCTCGAGCTCCATGCTTATTCAGATGCGGATTGGGCAGGTGATCCGACTGATCGGTGTTCTATCACAGGTTTCTGTTTCATGTTGGGTACTTCTCTTGTCTCATGGCGTAGTAAAAAGCAGGATGTTGTTTCCCGTTCCAGTACCGAGGCTGAGTATCGTGCCCTTGCTGGCACCACCTGCGAACTTATCTGGCTTCGTTGGCTCTTGGCTGACATGGATGCTCCACAGCCCACTGCTACTCCTATTTATTGTGACAATCGTAGTGCTATCTACATTGCTCATAATGATGTCTTCCATGAACGCACCAAACACATTGAGATCGACTGCCACATCACTCGTCAGCATCTCAAGAAAGGCATTCTAAAGTTGTTCTCCATCTCCTCTGCTGACCAGCCTGCTGATACTTTCACCAAGTCTCACCCGCCTGGTCGTCTTCGAGATCTTATATCCAAACTCCAGTTGGCTTCCTCATTGCCACCTCGAGTTTGAGGGGGGATGTTAGTATATAACTTTAGTTTAGTATTAGCCCATTGGGCTTAGTCCTGTATTAGCCCATTGGGCTTAGTCCATTTCCTGTACATCGCCTATATATGGTCTCCTCTATTGTACATTGTTCACACAATCAATATACAGAATTTACATTCTCAACAGTTGACTCCTAAAACGCCAAGAGATTGGCTGCGCCGGCATCAAGAAAATCAATTATGTAGCCAATAGGCAGAAGGAAACAATTGTGATTATTAATAATAGTGCTGTGGTCCTTAACTTCTTCATCTATATATTAAAACAAACAACGGTGAGGCAATTGTACTAATCAAAGGTTGTATTATATGTTTACAACAGTAGAGTGATTG
Source organism: Xanthoceras sorbifolium (assembly GCA_003430845.1). NCBI lineage: Eukaryota > Viridiplantae > Streptophyta > Magnoliopsida > Sapindales > Sapindaceae > Xanthoceras > Xanthoceras sorbifolium. The sequence continues at coordinate 18,717,328 of CM010608.1, read as the reverse complement.
TAATCATCATCAACAAGTCTTCACAGTTCTAGTCAGTATTTACTTTTTCTTGTTTGATTTGGTAAATTAAAACCACTGGCAAGACTATTATAATTCCCAATGCAATGTTTTCAATATGCACAATTCAAATAAAAGAGGTAATACTTTTGGACTAGAGACTAATTCAATTACAGAGTCTACCCTTTGTCCCACAATTAAGCTAATTACATTGGGTGCTTGCAATTTACAGCAGCCATTTTTGTTCAATTATTTCCATTTAGGACTTGAAAGTTTACTGGTTCAAAACAGCATACAATTTGATCACTGTTGATGGATCTTAGAATTGATCTGCTGTGAATTTGTATTCATCAATTATTGTTAAAGTGAGATATCCCCTTGATTTGTGGATTCTAATAAGGAAAAAAAAATCCCTTAATTTTCTTAAAAATTGACTACTCCTTAATAAGACAAATGGATTCTAATCATATGTCTCTAATTACTATTCTAGTCCAATTATTCAAAACTGGAAACTTTGGTTGCTTGTAAGAAACAATTTTTTTTTTTTAAAAAAGAAAAAATTGACACAGAAGGATACTACATGTATGGTTCGGATATTCGAAAGATATCTACTCCTATATAACGGGAAGAAAACTCTTACATATACTGATAAATATATATGGTGATATTAAATCCTTACTACTTACGTGGATTGGCTGATTGGAAAGATGCACACCAATTGAATTACGTCAAAAATGTGCTATAAGAAACAATTATTGATGAAGCTTTTTTGGTTAACCATGTTGATCTCTTTTAGTTAAAACAATAGATTAGTGACAAAAGTTGAAATGACAAGTAATATATCTCTCACACTCGAATTAATAAATTTATATATGCGAATCCAAATTTATAATAGTTAAAAAGAAAATTAGGGTACGGAAGTTGTTAATCTTTTTATTGGTTAATTCATAATTTTCCATTATTATCAAAATTACTTTCAATGATTAAATATTTTTTTTCATGTCTATGATATATTATTTTACAGGAACATAACTCTTTTTTTTTTTTTTTTTTTTTTTAACTGGAATCAAATTATATATTTTTAAAAGATTCATTGATAAATTTACAAAATACATATCATAATTTGTATAGAAAGTAGATTTAATCAATTAATCTCTAAAATCTAAAGCATATCATAATGTTGGATCTTTTGTTTTTTTAAAATATGATTAGACAGTGGAGGGATTTTCTTGAAGTTGAGACACGTATTAGCCAATGTAATAATTATAATAAGTTCATGCATGCACTAGATCTACTTGATTTCATGAATAATAATTATTGATAATTTGATCATGACATCTCTACCGTGACCCCTTTTATTTATTTATTTATTTATTTTTGTCTCCCTTCCATTTGGCCAAGTGGCTGCTTGATCCGTTGAATTATTTTGACTTTTCGTAATAAATATCTTTTGATAGGCCCACGTCAGGAAACAGTGTCTCCGCAAAAAGTAAATAAAAATTCAATATTTTAAATAAAAATAATTTATAAAATTCTTTCAACACTTTTTTTTTATATAAATATTTTCCATATTTAAATTAAAGACAGGATAATAGTATCTCAGGGTAATTTTTTTTTAAAAAAAATAATATCCGAAGGCAAATTCTACTTATTCTAAATTCCAGTAAAAGTTTTCTTTCATCAAACCAAACCTTAACTTATCCCTAACAACTGTATAAATTATGGAATGATTCGATAATATTATATTGTTGTAGAATTTAATACAAGTTGCTTTTTATCAATTTAAAAAAACAACTATTTTATTCTTTTAGCAAAATCAACCTACAATTAATATATACAAATATATTAAAAAAAAAAAAATTCTCTACTCCTTTTGTGTCCCCCAACTTTAAAGCAATGGTCATGGTCACGTTGACATGCTAAGGCAGCCAAAATTGAAGTAAAAAATATAAAAATATTAATTCACTATTCTCCCACTTGAACTTACAAATTGACACTAACTAGCTCTCATCCCTCACCCAAAGTTGTATAAATATTTTATTTTTTAAAATCGATATGAGGGTAGGAATTTGTGGAGACTTAATAAGATCAATCACTATAAATATGGTATGATTCAATATTTAACTATTATAGGACAGATCTTTTCACACTTTATTTAACTATTATATGGTATTATAGAACTCGAATTCCTATTATAAAAGTGAAGAAACATTCAAATTGCACTTATAACTTAAACTATTATGGCATGTTTGTTATTTGGGATAGGCTTTGGATTGGACAAAAAATAAGTCAATTTCTTATTTGGTGCTCCAATTTTTATTTTTTTTAAGTGGGTACAATTATAACATTAATAACTGCCGGAACCTGTCAAGATCAATCACTAAACGCACGGCTCAGATATCTGCTCCCATAACGGAAGGCATCTACTCCCACAATAAGGGGAGAAAACTGTTCACACATACTGGTAAATGTGTATGGTGGGAATTGAACCCTCACCACTGATATGGGAGGTAAGTGCACTAACCACTTTATTAAAAATAGATGTACGTTTGGTGTTCTAAATTAGAAGGACTAATTTTTGTCCCTTTTTTTTTTATCTCATTGCATTAAGATAAAATAAACCCCTCCAAAACAAAGAGTTTATTTTATCCTCTTTCTCCTCAATTTTTTGCTTTTTTTTTTATATAAATTTATTTTGCATCTAATTTTTCAATTTTTTAGTGGGCTCCTCTCTTTCTTCCTCCTTTTTTTAATAAATTTTTTATATTTTATTAAACTATTTATATATATAATTAAATTTATTTAATTCATTTTAAAAGTTAATTATATATATTTTATTATAACATTTTAAAAATTTTATATTTTTAATATATAATTAAAAATAATATTATTTTATTTATAATTAATTTTAAATAATTTTATTTATTTTAAAAATTATTTTATTTCAATCCCACAAGACTCCAAATACATTTTTACAGTACTAAAAATTCTATTTAATTCAATATAATCTTATTTTATAAAGATAGTGCAATCTAATTCTGTATACCAAACGTATTCTTACTATATTATTAATTTTTTAAATATTAATTTTTTAATTTTGTCAACTTGCGAATACGACATCACAACCAACCTGTCGGACTTAACAGTATTGGCCTTAACCTTAGCCTTATAATTTTTTTTGTTAATAAAAAAAAAGAAATTTTCTCTTGATAATGTCTCTTAAAAAAAAAAAAAATCCAGCAGTACTTTGCTTTTGTGTATTTTCTGGATATTAAAATGAAAAGAAGAAATTACACCCCATACATTTATTTATTGATATATAATCATCCTCATATAGTTTAGAATATTTTTTATTTTTTACCCTTTAATTTTATTTTTTTATTTTTTACTTCTTTTATTAAGATTTATTAATTTTTTAATTGAGAAGATCATTTTACTCTTAAATTTTAAATTAAATAATACTTAAATATTTTAATATATAAAAAATTAAAATATATAAAAATAATTTAATAAAAAGATAAATTTAATAAATTTTTAAAAATTAAAAACATATAATAAAAATAAAATAAAACTAAAAATAATTTTTTTAAAAAAAATTTTCTAGATTTGGTGGAGATCCAACTGTCCATCTTCAAAAGATGGACGGTGAAAATTGGCCTTCACCAAATTTTTAACAAAAAAAATTTAAAAAAACTATGAACAAACAAAATAAAAAAAAATATCTCACATTATACTATAAATAATAAAAAAAAGAAAAAAAATGTGGTGTGGAAGAGAAAGAGAGAGAGAGAGAGAGAGAGAGAAAATATATGAGAGTAGAAGAAGAAAATAAGGAGAAAGATATGATAGTAGAAGAAGAAAATAAGGAGAAAGAGGAAAGAGAGAAAAAAAAAGAGAAGAAAAAAATAAAGAGATAAAGGAGAAAAAAGAGAAAAAAATATTTTTTATTTTGTATTTTTATTTTAAATAAAATTTTATTTAATTTAAAAATATTTTAAATTTTTATAGATAATGGATGAAAAATATATTTATATGTGAGGATTTTGAAACCTCCAACTATTAAGATAAGTGATCTTATATATTTAATGGTTAAATTTAAAAATTAAATAAAAATTTAATAAAAAAAATTAAAAATATTTTATAAATTAAAAAAATATAAAAATAAATTAAAGGACGAAAAATAAAGAATATTTCAAACTATATACCTCATTTATTTTATGGAAAAGAAAAGGTCGTCGGCTGCAACGCGTACGCGACGCGCACTGGCGGTGTCATGTGCTCTCTTTTAAGTCAAACAATGCCACCTCATATTTATTTACACACAGACTTGATTATCCTGCTCTTTGGTTTAATTTTTTGCTAGTCTTTGTGTATATTCACAGAGTCTTCTCTCTATTTTCCCTTCTCTTCCTAGCAAAACAAGCACCATGACCGGCAGAGAAATTCTTCAAAAGATGAAGGTCAGCTATTATTTTTACAAAAGAAAAAAATTTATTATCTTAATCACCTAATTAAGTTAATGCTGCTGCTAATTCTGGTCCTTAATTAGAAAATTCATGTTCTTGTAGTTAAAAGTTTACTTCTTTTTTTTGTTATGTTTTGTGCCATAATCGATTGTGTGTTAGCAAGAGCTAATGTCTATAATTAATTAGTAAAAAATTGAACTTTCATGTGAAAAATGGTAAGTTTATTAGTTGACTCGTGGTTTCAAGTTTTGGATTATAAGAGAGTAAAAGAAACTTATTTGTGGGTGTTTCAATTGGTTGTGACTTGTGATTTGGTTTATTGATCTTTGGAGTTCTGATATATAAGATTATGAAGAGCATGCGCACATGGAGCTGAGTTTATCTTAGATGGGAGAAGCTGTTTGTATTTGCTGCTTGTAAGGAAAGAAATTCAATCTATAGTTAGTCATGGTGTTAAATTGTGGTGGATTTGTCCGAGAGTTTCTGTAAAATTTCAGTTTAATACATATTGTGTTGATAAGAATTCGCTAGCAAAGCAGCAGAATCCTGCCTGCTGCATAATAGTTTAATTAAGTGAGAAGAATAGATGAGGCTATACGTATGGTTGTTTCTGTGCTAATTAGATGTTAAATTCAGAAACCGAGATTCAAATACTGGCATGGCTACATGCCGTGATTAGCAAAAGTTGACTACGTTTACCAATTGTAACTCATATATGATGAAGTAGAATATTGGGTCCATATTCTGTGCCCAAGTTTAGAATTTGACACAGAGTCTAAAGTTTTTGATTTGAATAACACGATTATTTCAGAGTCTCCTACTAAAACTGGGTGTTTCTGCTGACTCATTGACACGAATTATGTGCTTGTTATCATGGTTTTTAATTTGATTCTGCAAAACTGAAATACTCATTCATGGAAACCAGCTTTATTTAACGAGGAATAGAAACTATAACATTTTCTTTAACTTCACATCTAGAATTTATTTTTATTATTGTTTAAAATGACGGGCTTACTTAATATGGTCTCATTGGTTATTATTATTGTTTCTAGGTTAAGGTTGGGCTTGGTCCATCCGCACCTGATACAGGGAAAGGCAAAGGCAAAATTTCGAAGCATATCACTCATGGTTATCACCTGGCAAAGGGAAAATCAAATCACCCCATGGAAGATTATGTAGTTTCTGACTTCAAGAAAGTACATGATAATGAGTTGGGTTTATTTGCCATATTTGATGGTCATTTGGGCCATGATGTTGCAAATTATTTGCAAACCAATCTGTTTGATAACATTTTGAAAGAGGTATTCATGTCATCTGACTTCTGTTTTCTTTTGTTTATTCCGTTATTCCACAACTTTCATATATCATCATTGCTTCACTCAAGTCTTTCTAGCTGTTAAAACATTTTTTCAGGATGTCCGTTGTGAATATGTATATATATTTTTATTTTCTGCAAGCAGTGTGACTTTTGGACTCCATTGTGAATATGTATATATATTTTTATTTTCTGCAAGCAGCGTGACTTTTGGACTGAAACAGAGAGTGCGATAAAGAGAGCTTATCGTACAACAGATGCTGAAATATTGAAGAAAGCATTTGTCCTTGGAAAAGGAGGGTCAACTGCTGTAACAGCAATTCTGATGAATGGTCAGAAACTGGTAGTTGCAAATGTAGGAGATTCTCGGGCTGTTTTATGCAAGAACGGAGTGGCCAAACAACTATCAGTTGATCATGAACCAAGCAAGGAAAAAAAGTTGATTGAGAGCCGTGGTGGTTTTGTATCAAACCTTCCGGGTAAGGGAGCTTCTTTAGTACAAACTGGCTAATTTAGTTTTGCATTTAACAATATAAATTTTTTTCTGGTATTTGCATGCGCGAGATCTTTTTGTGAGAAACAGTAGATTTCAGCTATCTAAAGAAAGTTGCTGTTGACATGGTTTGTCTAGCCAGAATGTTTCTTCTGATTTTTAACCATGCTTTTAAAACTTAAATTGCGAAGCTAGGTTTTCTTAATTCACAATCTGTTGGTTTCAGGGGATGTCCCACGTGTTGATGGACAACTAGCCGTAGCAAGGGCATTTGGTGACAAGAGCTTGAAAATACACCTTAGCTCAGAACCAGATATAGCAGTGGAGATGATTGATGATAATGCAGAGTTCATCATTCTGGCAAGTGATGGGATTTGGAAGGTCAGTTAACTTTAAATATTGATGATCACCTCATTCTGTTTTCAAATTATTTTTCAATTAGGAGGAGACACCAAATTCTTTAGTCGTCTTTGAGTTCTATGTTCGAACTCCTGTTTTGTTATTAACTAGTCATAATGTCACTGAAGTTTTGGTTTTTCCAACGACTGTTGGGACCTGACAGGTGATGTCAAACCAAGCAGCTGTTGACTCCATTAAACACATAAAAGATGCTCATTCAGCAGCGAAGCACTTGATAGAAGAGGCAGTTTCTAGGAGAAGTAAGGATGACATATCCTGCATTGTTGTAAAGTTCCATTGATATTTTCTTTGTATGAGTTGGATTCTTTGTTTTTGATCTTTTTCTTTTTAATATCCTGGGTCTGTCTTCAATGGAGGAAAAGTATTGGTGGATATGTGTGTGTACCATACATATAGTTGTTTCTTTTGTAGCTGCGTAGACTTGTTGGAACCACCGTTGCATGTACAATAGAGCACTATAAAAAAATGATTGCTCAAATTTGAACTTCTTCATGTTAAATTAATGCTTTTACAAGTGTCATCATCCAATGTGTGTAGTATTTGCTTAGACTTAGTTCTGCAGAAAAGGCAAGCAAATCTAGTAGACATTTTCATATATTTGTATACTATCTGATTTTGATACAATTTAGTAAAAACAAGACAACAACAACTTTTACTTCACTCGCACACATGGTGGACCATTTCTCGAATTGTCTTCAAAAACTGTTATCAGCTGCAATCCACTCTAATGCCTATCTTTTTTTTGTGTGTGTGTGAGAGAGAGAGAGAGAGAGAGAGATGGTCAGAAGGAACAAACAGAGAAATTAAAAAGCAGAGGACCATGTTGGACATAGCATTTGCCAGTAAGAGCATCGGCTCGAGAGGAAATAACATGATAACCCTCGTCAATAATGGTGTTTAAAATGCACAAGCAGATCCTTTGTTTACCCTTCTTCTCTTTAAGAGCTATGGTGTTGAGATCCTTGAGATGATCACAGCAAGCCCTTGAAGGAGCAATGTCTAGCCCTCCAAGGTAGTCAACACATGGTAAAAAGTACCATGCCACATCTGCACAACCTGGGTCCTCCCATGTCCGACCCTCAATGGCTGACCCACAAACCAGAACCAAGGTTGTTACTACTAACACAAGATAGCTAGACATTTCCGTGATTGCTAATTAGCAAATGTTAAAAAGCAAAGGCAAGATTGACACAAAAGGTTTCGGTGCTCTTGTTTAAGTCTCTTGTAAAAGGAGTTTGGTTTGCTAGCTAGCTTCGTAAGTTGTTATCACGCAATTTCTGTTTCCACGAACAACTGAAGTTTGTTGATTTTTTCTGAAACCAATCAAGCATGACTTCTTCACAATATTTATCCTTTCTTTTTCAGAGCAAGAGCCTATATATTTGATATATTTAACTACTATAATCATATCATATGATATTAAAAACATATTTAATTAATTATTTATACCATATAATATGATATATATTTTTTTATATTTACCTGCTGTACGGTGGCAGCTTGAATATGAAAATATTATCAGACTGGATGATCTCTTTTTACTAAATATATAAGATGATATTTATTAAATAGAATGTATGTAGGCGTTAAAAATTTTCTTGCTTTTGTCAAAAATGCTAGAAATAGTTAACACTATCAAACCGCAAATTTACCATTATGTTTTTACTTTCATTGAACAATTTTCGGACTATAGTCAAGACGTTAAACTAGTGGCGTGACTGCAAGAGACAACTGTAGTTTCTGTAATTCTCAAAATCCTTTTCATTCTCTTCTTTGAGACTTCGACGACTGGGTCTCGCCGTAATCAAAACACGAAAAGATAATTGGTTTTGTGTTTCACGGCTGGCCTTATTAGGGGTGGCCTTGTCGACTCTCGTTTACGACAATTTAAGCCCACTTCTCGCAAAATTCCAACACTCGCTCGCACCTGTTTTTCGAAAACTGTTATGCGAATAATTGTACTACTTTGTCCTATTGCTCAATTATGGGCCTGGCCCATATTCTAACCTCGTTTAATTGAAATATAGAGAGGGGTGAATCTATATTTGGCGACAAAGGGTAAATTACCGTACCAAAAAACAATAATTTTTGTGGCAACTCGAGGACCATGCAATCCAGGATTTGGGTTTGCAATAATTTGAAAGATAACCCTTGTTGATAGTCACTTGGAGGTAGTAGTAGAATCATCGGAGAGTGAACCCACCATCAACACCTTGTCACAGCATCATCGCCCGAAGTAAAATCCAAAAACTCACACATTCTTTGACAAGCAAACACATAGCAAGGTCTTGCGTGCTACGTCCTGTGAAGCTGCCACCTACACTTTTTTGCATGATGATCCCAAATGCTGTGCTGCCACGCATCTCCCTACCCCCCCCCCCCCCCCCCCCCCCCCCCCCCCCCCCCCCCCCCCCCCCGCCATCACCCCCCATCCTTGTCAAGTTGGCATCCTTCTTTTCTCTCTCCCTCCTATATAACAACCCTCTCCCATGTTCCCCTCTCTCTCAACACACTCAAAATCTCAATCTCAATCTCATTCTCATTGAGGATTTCATCAAACAGTTAGATAGAATAAATACACTTGAAATTTCTGCATTTTTCGTTGAGCTATGAGCACCATTTGCGCTGAGCAACACAAGCTCCATGCATCCCACCAACTCCTTTCCTCCTCCCCAAGAAGCAAACCCTTCAAGGACATAGAGGTTCCTCCCAGGAAACTCCTCCTCAACAGCAAGAAACCCAACCACCACCACCACCACCAAGAGATCATGTTCTTCCCCGAAGAGATTAACAGCCTCCACAAGTTCTTGCCTTTCAACAACACCGACGCCGAATCCGACCCGGATTCCGACCCTTACGCCTCCGACCATTTCCGCATGTATGAGTTCAAGATCCGTCGCTGTACCCGCAGCCGGAGCCACGACTGGACTGACTGTCCCTTTGCTCATCCTGGCGAGAAGGCTCGCCGCCGCGATCCCCGCCGGTACCATTACTCCGGTTCTGTGTGTTCAGAGTACCGTCGTGGAGGTGTGTGCAGCCGAGGAGACGACTGTGAGTTCGCTCACGGAGTGTTCGAGTGCTGGCTCCACCCGTCCAGGTACAGAACCGAAGCTTGCAAAGACGGCAAGAATTGCAAGCGCAAGGTGTGTTTTTTCGCCCACTCTCCTCGTCAGCTTCGCATTTTGCCCGAGATTCCAACTTCTCCCAAGTACAGCCCCGCGAATCACAACAAGAACCACCACCACTGTTGCATGTTTTGTCACAACACCGTCAACTCCTCTCCGACCAGTACTCTCTTGGGGATGTCTCATTCTCATGTGTCACGCTCGCCGTCTCTCTCGCCGCCTTTGTCCCCCGTGAAGCACAGCTTCTCTCCAATCTCGCGTTACAACGGCGATCGTTTGAGCAAGTTCTGCAACTCTGACGTGGTGATGAGCTACAAAGATGCGCTCAACGAGCTGATGAGCTCTCTGGACACAATGAGTTTCAATGAAGTTTCATCTCCCATGTCAGTGGCCAGCAACAGCATGAATGTTAACCTACCTTGGCTTGATGTGAGTTCCTTCAATGTTGAAGATCAACCTCAGTTTGTCCTCTCTCCTTCCACTCCAAACCTTTCTGGGTCGTCAATCAATTCATTTGCCGCCGATCATCAGACGACGATCAACGACGTCAATGGTGGCTTATTAGCTAATTCTCCTGATCCTGATCTCGGATGGGTCAATGATCTCTTGACGTAGGTGGTGGTGATGATGATGACAAAAGAATAAGAAGATCAAGACGTGTACATACAGCCTCACACCAGCCGTTATATATCTATCTATATATAATATGTGATTTGGTGTATATGGTTATTGTTGTTATTATTCGCTTTATTTCTGTACTTCAAAAAATTTTCACGTCGAGTATTTTGTTTGTTTGATGTTAAAATTAAATTCTCTCTTTAACACACAGGGAGAGAGATTTTAATCCTTGTTTTAATGTACTGACTTTGAATGAAGGAACTCATTGCAAGTGAAAACATATATAGTAGTAATGGAATGAAGAACATTTGTGTTTGTTTTTATGTTATATATCCTGTTTAAATTTCAATTGTCTGGGCTTTCTCTCTTGCATGTATTGTGTTGTGTACGTGTTCAACCTAACAACGATAATTGTGGTACAAGAATCGTGATTATTATGATATTTTAATTGTGAAATACCATGCATGGTAAGATCTCAGATAGTGGGCACGTGGCGGGCATGCAGGAGACGATAATGGTGACTAGATATGGGAATTTCAGAATTATTCTCAGTAGCAGATTTTGATTCTGCAGATATTTTTGGCAGCTTCCCGACGTTTCAACATGTCCCCTGGTGAATCTTTCAAAAACCTCCTTGTTTTACTACCCTCCCAAGAAGAAAATTCTAGAATTCTTCTTATAATTTTGGATTAATTGTAATAAAGTGCCCTAACGTTTGGCTATATTGCAATGAAATCGTGAGTTTAGCCTTAATTGCATGTTAATACTCTTAACTAACTGATTAATTGCATGTTAGTACCCTTGACCAAGTTGACCGGTATGTTGACTTTTTTGGTAAAAAGACAAAATTGCCCCTGGTTAAAAAAAAAATTAAATAAAAATTTAAAAAAAAATTTAAAAATTAAAATTTTTAAAAATAGATCTCCACCGTCCATCAAGATTGATGGACGGTGGAGATACATTTTTAAAAAAAAAATTAAAATTATATAATTAAAAATAATTAAAAAAAATATTTTATATTAAAAAAATTTTTGGTGTTTCTTGGTGGAGATCCAATCTGGATCTCTACCAAGAACACTAAGAACACCAAGAACAAACAAGAACACAAAAAAAAAAAAAAAAATTTCGAAAACTCGATTTGCTCCATCAACGGGAGCAGATATGCTCCCGTTGATGGAGCATCTGCTCCGTCGCCGATGGAGCGCTGCTCCATTGGCGACAGCTGGGTTCGAAGGCGAACCCAAAAACTGGGTTCGACTTCGAACCCAGAAACTGGGTTCGACTTCGAACCCAGAAATATGGGTTCGACTTCGAACCCAGAACTGGGTTCGCCTTCGAACCCAGTTTCTGGGTTCGCGTTTGAAGAAATTTTTTTTTTTTTTTTTGTTTTGCTCTGTTCTTGATGTTCTTGATGGAGATCCAGATTGGATCTCCACCGTCCATCAATGTTGATGGACGGTGGAGATCCAATCTGGATCTCCACCAAGAACACTAATTTTTTTTTAATATAAAATATTTTTTTAATTATTTGGTTTTAAATTTTTATTTTTTATTTTAAATGTATCTCCACCGTCCATCAAGATTGATGGACGGTGGAGATCCATTTTTAAAATTTTAATTTTTTCAATTTTTTTAAATTTTTATTTAATTTATTTTTTTTAAACCAGGGGCAATTTTGTCTTTTTACTAAAAAGTCAAAATCAACATACCGGTCAACGTGGTCAAAGGTACTACCATGCAATTAAGGCTAAACTCATGATTTTATTGCAATATAGCCAAACGTCAGGGTACTTTAGTGCAATTATCCCTATAATTTTTATAATTTAATTATATTTAATTTAACACCTACAAAACTAGAAATTATTGTCTCAAATCACCTCAATTATTATATTTATTTTTCTTGTTTCTTATGAATTATTAAATATCTATTTTGCCCTATTTTAAATGGGTTCTCTTTTGTTTTATTATTTTAATTTCTTTTATATTTTTTACAATTTTTATTTATTTAATTTTGTTTTTGATTTTTTTTGTTAAGTTTTATTTTATAGAATTTGAGTTTGTATGAATCTCTTTCAAAATTGGGATCAGGGATAGAGTAGTTTCTGATTTTATTTAATTTGATTTTTTATTATCTTGATGATGTTTGGGTCAAATGAGAATTTGTACTTTGTTAGTACCATGTGAATTTGTACTTTGTTAGTACTTTTTTTTTTTTTTTCATTCTTTTTGTAGCTTCTATTGACCTTTACGTTAAATTAGTTAAATTAAAAAAAAAAAATTTGTCAAGAGTTTCACTGTCTATTAATAGGGTATGTAAAACAAGTATCATTTTGTATTAGTAACAAGCATTTGATAATTTACGGGAAACACCCAAAAATGAATGCAATAAATGAGCTGATTTAAGACAACAACTTCTTCAATTTTCTTGAGACAACAATTTCTTTAATTTTCTAGGTGTTAGCATATGCCATAAGAGATAAACTAGCTACAATCGTTATTAGGAGATGACGGCTGGCAGTCATTCCCGTAGTGAGCTAAGGGAGCGACACATGAATATCACTATTTTTACTAACCTTTTTTTTTTTTGTGTTAATTATAATATTTCTTTAATTTCTTCAATTTTCTTGAGACAACAATTTCTTTAATTTTCTAGGTGTTAGCATGTGCTATAAGAGATATACTAGCTACTATCATCATTAGAAGATGACTGTAGCTGGTAGTCGTTCCGTTAGTGAACTAAGGGAGTGACACATGTATATTACTATTTTTATTAACTTTTTTTTTTATTAATTATAATATTATCACTCATTAATTTTATCAGTTTTTTTTTATTAATTATAATATTATCATTCACTCTATTTACTTATTTTATATCTTGATCCATTTACATATACAAGCAGGTGTATTATATATATATAAAGAAAAATGTAAATTTCATATTGAATGTCAGTGTATAAATTTGTTTCCTTGAGGGAAACTTGATGTGGAAGACAGCTATGAAGGTAGGGAAGGGACCATAAGGGAGTGTTTTTGGAAAGATTCATTGTTTTGATAGAGCTGGTTTTGTAGGGTTAGGTGGTGGTGGTGGTGGTGGTCACAGACAGGGACAGAGACATATACAGGACTCACAAGAAATGGTGTGGGTGTGAGGAAGCAGCCCATGCTTATATAATGACCTTAGATAAGGGTTTGGGTTAGGGTTAGGGTTTGGGGGGTCCCCTACCTCACCTTACCTGTATGCCCCTTGACCTTTTTCGGCTCACACTTATGTATTTGTATTTTCAAATTATCAAAATTAATGCTGCCCATACTTTGTACTCTCTCAAATGAGTGACTTTCTTTATTCAATGTCTATACATTGCATGTGTTTGCAAGGAGAGAATGACATGGACAAACAACAAAAATTGTTTACAAAAATCAAATTAATTAAAAATAAGGAGAGAATGACATGGACAAACAACAAAAATTGTTTACAAAAATCAAATTAATTAAAAATGTTGAGTGAAATGATGGAAATATTTTGCTAAATTATAACTCAAATCTTTGTGTTTTTAATGATAACTATTAATTAATGTGAAATGACATCTTGTAGTGAAAATATTATTGAAATATCTGAACTGTAATGAAGATGACTTTTGTGGACACGAGGCAGAAGCACAACCGTGGACTGAAACTATATATTGTGGCTGTTGCTGGTGATTCTCATATCAGACCAAAAAACATGACATGACCCCAACTTTTAAGAAGATAAGAAAGCTTCTGTTGCATCTGATAATTTTATTTTTGGAATTATTATTAAAATTTCTCTATATTTATCAAAATCTTCTCTCTAATTTTATTTATGGTCAAAATCCTTCTGTAATTTTATTTTATAACTAAAATTTTTCTTATCGTCAGTTTTAATTATCAAAAGACCATTGACCGATAACTTTTTAATTAGAAATATTATTAAAATTTCCCTCTAATTTGGTGAATTAATCAATTTTCCCTTTATTATCAGTTTTAATTATTAAAATATTTTTACCCATCAATTTTTTTATTAAAAACTTTAACTCATCAAAGATATAAAGGTAAATACTTATATATATATTAAATTAAAATATTTTAATTTATAATATTAATAAATTTCTACCATATATCATATGATGGACGGTAGATCAAATACAAAATATTAAAAATTAAAAAAAATTAAAAATCGATGGAGATAGAAGGTAGAGATCCTTTTTTTATTTACTTTTTTAATTTTTTTATGTAATTATTTTTAAAAAAATTTGTGTTTATGTTCACCACCGTCCATTGGTGGATATCCAAATTTTTTAATTTTTAATATTTTATATTTGATCTCTATCGTCCATCATATTACGGACGGTAGAGATTCAATAATATTATAAATTAAAATACTTTAATTTAGGGTAAATTGCACTCAAGCACCCTGACTTTTATTATAATTGCACGTTTAATGCTAGTTTTGCCATAATTGCACTCGAATACCCTGTAATCCGTTGACCACCTTTAAAGTAACGATTGACCAAACGGATTATGGTAAAATGATGAGATTGCCCTTGCAAAGGAAAAAACAAAAAAAAATTGAAAACTCAAATAATTTGGGTTCGCATTCGAACCCAGATCATCTGGGTTCGAACGTGAGTCAAAACTTTTTTAAAAATTTTTTTTTTGTTGATGCCACCTGTTTTTTTAATTTATTTTTTAAAAAAATATTTTTAATATGACGTAGCATGTTCTTATTGATTGGATGATTTTTTAAATTTTTTTAAAAATGAATTTAAACGTAAAAGACCATTTTGCCCCTGAATCTGTTTGGTCAACCGTTACTTTAACGGTGGTCAACGAATTACAGGGTATTCGAGTGCAATTATGGTAAAAGTGGCATCAAACATGTAATTATGATAAAAGTCAGGGTACTTGAGTGCAATTCACCCTTTAATTTAATATATATATATATATATATATATATATATATATATATATATATTTATCTTTATACCCTTAGTGCCCTAAAGTTTTTAACAAAAAATTTTAAAAAAAAAATTAGACTCCATCGTCCATATCATAAACATAATTTTTTTTAAAAAAAAATTAAATAAAATAAAAAGGTAGATCTCCACCATCCATCTCCATAAATGGATAATAGAGATCATAAACACAAAATATTTTTTTAAAAAATACATAAAAATTAAAAAAATTAAAAATTAAAAAATGGACATCCACTATCCATCTCCATAGATTTTGAATTTTATTTAATTTATTTAATTTTTTAATATTTTATATTTGATCTCTACCGTCCATCATATGATGGATGGTAGAGATTCATTGATATTATAAATTTAAATATTTTAATTTAATATATATATATATATATATATCTTTATATCTTTGGTGCCCTAAAATTTTTAACAAAAAATTTAACGGTTAAAGGTATTTTGGTAATTAAAACTAACGGTAGGAAATTTTGACCATAAATTAAAGTAGGAGGGGATTTTGATTAATACACCAAATTAGAGGGGGGATTTTAATAATATTGTTTACTGAAAAGTTAACGGTCAATGGTATTTGGTAATTAAAACTGACGGTAAAGGGAATTTTGACTATAAAATAAAATTATAGGGGAGTTTTGACCATAAATAAAACTAGAGGGGAAATTTTAATGAATATACCAAATTATAGGGAATTTTTTTTATGTGCTCTTTTTTTTTATTTTTAAAAATAAAATAAATAAATAAATAAATAAATTTTGTTATTGTATTCAGAATCTGAAAAGGCTAAGGTAACACGCATGTTGGAAATGGTATTAGGAAAATAAAAATATATTTGGTAACAATATTTGCAAAACAGTTTTTACATATATAATTTGACCCCTTCCATCTTGGTATAAATATTTTATGAGATTTTTTTTTTTTGTTCACTTGGATAACAGAAAAAAAAGAAAAAAAAGAAAAGAAAAGAAGAATAAAGTAGTTACCAAGTGATTTGGTTACTGGTTTGGGTTTTCTTTTCTGTTCTGTGTTTAGTATTTTTTTTTTCTTTTTTTATTTAAAAAAAAAAGAACTTTCAGAAAACATCTCAAATATGTATTTTGTGTTTTCCAATTTCAACATTGATATGGTTTCCCCTGTTTTTATTTTTTTTAATTAAAAATAAATGGTAAATAGTTACCAAACGTAAATCCAAAATAAAATGAAAACAAATATAAGCCTAAAAGAATGATATCGAACGTGTTTTTATCTTGAATACTAAAAATTACCTCAGAATATATTAACTTTTATAAAATTTCATCAAAAGTACTTGTTATATTGTATTAAAATAGCATGAACCTATATAATAACTATATTCTTCAAGGGTATAGCTAAAATAGTAATAGACAAATAAAGGCCAATAAAAACCCAAAAAAAAAAAAAAAAACTCAATAAAAAAAATGGAAAAAAGCCAAAGAGCCAAGTAATTCTCAAATCTATAAGAAGATTCGTAGGGTCTCGTGGCCATCGAACCACATCCATTCTCATGTGAGTTGATAAATAAGGTCGGTCAATATCCACTAATCCTTTGGAAGAAAATAAAGGTTTTTTTTTTAAACAAAAATGTTTTATAAAAATAAAAAATGCATATTTCTTAGGCTGTACCTTTGGCATTTTAAGTAGATGTGACAAAATAATGATAGAAGATTCTGAAAAATATTGAAAACGAGACTAATGCCAATACTTTAAGAAAATACAAGAAATGGTCTGTGTCAACATCTGGGTTTTGAAAAGCTACAATCTATTAGATGTTTTCTCAGCTTGGTACAAGTTTTCAGTTTAATATAATATCTAGAGTATTTTAATTTACTTTTGTTTTAATAGAAAAAAGAGTTTTAAAAAACAAAATGAGTAAATGACACTAACTTTCTAAGTTTCTTCAAAACAAATGAGAAGTGAGAACCAATCCAACCATCATCGATGCATTTTATGATATATTCATCGAACTATGTTCTAGTAATTAACTCGCAGCTATATTAATAATTATTATCAAAGTGATAAGAGTCAAAAAAATGGAGGTGACAATTGCAGACAGAGAAGAATAATTTATGTACGTCGTGAAGTGTATAACATCCTACCAAAACGAACTGCAGCTTGACAATTTCACCTATACATGTTGTAAGCTATTGAATTACTTGGTATTGTATAACTCAATTGTCTTTACAGTTTCTGGAGTAAACTGAAGACAATCTGGATTGTGACTGAAAGAAATCAAATGGAGTACCTGGTCCGAAAGACCTTCTAGTAGAATTCGGAGAATCGGATAATAGAGGTTCATAAACTGGATTTCTGTTCTTCGGTTGAGTTATTATTGATAAGGGAGAAACTTCTTTTTCAATTGATCTTGGCTGTGGCTCGATAGTCCCCAGTGATAAAATAGGGCCACCCAAACGCTCAGCCTGCTGAAGTATATTGATTTTACTTGGTCTGTACGTATACCGGAAGTATTTTAAAGCCAGAACCGGACCCATCCCAGCTGCAACTATCAGCTGTAAAGCGATAACAATTTTAGTCAGTACACATTTTGTATAAAACAAATGGCCCTTTTTCCATCCACAAGTAATTATTTCACATAATTATTGTTCATAACCAGATAATAATGCTGATGACATGAGGGACTAAAACTCCATTGATTGGCAAAGTGAAACTTACAAACATGGTTATCCAGTAAGATGGTTGCGCACACAACCGGAACATAATCGTGTACATCCCAGATGATGGAATGGCACTCAAGATCCAGTTGATTATGTAGAAGACAAATAAATTCCCCCATATGGCAAGATGTTGGAACACTGTAAAGGAACTGCATGTGACAAAGGCAGTTAGAGCCGATTCCTCTGGCCAGTTAGATAAGTCTTCATTTATTTAGATTAATTCATGGGCAAAAATTTAAGATAGAAGTTTACTTGGTCTCCATTGCTACAACAAATGCCTGCAACCATATACATCCAGAGAGTGCTACCATAGATAGCTCCTCCATTTCACTTTTTTCATAGGCATACGAGTGTATGCTAATTACAAATACAACAATTGCCTGCCATTACCCCAGGATTAAAAGGTATAAGTAACAAGCAAACACTACAAGTAAATAACTAGTTGGTGTTAGTAACCAACAGAAGCTGATAAAAAAGGACTCAACAATAATATTTACACTCTAATACACCCCCTCACGTATAGAACTAATGGGCTTACCACGTGGTTCGAACCCAAATACAAAACAAATTCAGATATTACAATGTGAGGAACTCAAACCCAGGACTCTCTAGTACAGTATAATAAGGTTCCGATACTATATTAGTAAACAACAGACCCAAAAACTTAAGCTAATAGGAAAGGGGCCAACAATAATATTTAAGTACTCTTAACTATCGGATGGGAAATTTAAATTTCTCTTCTAGAAACTGAGCGAAAAAAAGTTTGGTCATGAATAACTTTCCAGATTTGTAGTGGTCTGGCCATCTACTCAAAATCCTTAATTATTCCATTTCCTAATGTTAGCTTTTTCAGTGTTCTAAACAGGATCTTTTTTCTTCTTGAGACCTTTCACTTCTTTTGTCTTGCGTGAGTTAGAATTAGTTCCTATCTGTTTACTTTATCCACCAGGTATTGAAAGAAGCCTCTTTATTCCAAAGCAAATTTTGTAAACTGCAGAAGGTTCTGTTTTTTCCATTTCGGAATCTGGGTTATCAATTTATATAGTTTCAATTGACCAACATTCAATTTGGAAACATGAACTAACTGATCATATGTCAAAATTGTGACTAATGAACTCATCATCATTTGAACACCGAACAGTTCAGACGGAATGGAAAAAAAAGTAAGAAAGATATCTCTATATCTAACACCTTCACGCAGTAGTAGAATACCAAATAAATTCACTCTTATCACACACTCTGCTAATCATCTGTTGTCGCTTCCCATTTAGAAGACTTCAAAATTAAGATGTGACTACTCGAAAACATGCTACCTAATACTTTTCAAGAGCATTTATCTCTAATTAAGCTATATCCGATTTCATTAGACAGGGTCCTTGAACCATTTCCAATCTTAAATCTCAAATTTTCAATTAGGTCAACATGTTTGTTGAGATTAGATAGGAAGGCCAAATACTAATAACTTAATGAGTTTCAATCATGTACAATAAAATTTCAACTTGGATGGATCTTCAGAAGGCTTAAGGCTGTGACAAAACTCAAAATCTCATCCTAAAAACAATTCAGTCAGATTTAATAGAATAGTTTCCCTTTTTGTTAAGGAAAAAAAAAAAAAAAAAAGAAATAGTCAGATCAACAATGACAACTTAAAAATATATAAATTTATATAATAGTACTCACATGGAATAGAGAGCGGCCAAACCATCCAGCAAATGTGCTAGGATTAAGAAGCCTGTTTCAAGAAAGATCCTGAGTCAGTTTCAAAATATCCCAAATTACCTAGTTCTATATCCCAACAAACACAGCCTCTCAAGAAAGGAAATAAATAATAAAAATATAGAAAAAGGAAAGTAATGAAATAACATGAAAACAGCATACCTTCCTGCCTGGCAGTAGAATAAAATTTGTGGATGTTGAATCACAGTTCCTTCGCTAAGATCTTTGTCCAGGACACTGACTAAAGCAGGAATGCTAGTATAGAAAACGTTGTAAGCCATCAAGCTAACAGAATTGAAAAGACTAGTTCCAGAGACACCTGAAATAAAAGAAAAACTGAACATGGTCTAATATCAGTACATAGGGAAGTAGCAACGTGATACATTGAGGAGAATCAAGACAGGAAAAGCATTAAGGATTGAAACTCACAAGATTTGGATGAAACATATCAAAAGGGATTTATAGAAAGAATACTGGGACAAAAATGCTGTACGGTTGTATGAATACCGTCCGTGAACAAGTATCAATCTTTTTAGAAACCTAAACTCTGCAATCCAAGAAAGCTTGTCAAAATTTTAAAAATAAAAAAGATTTTAAGTTGAATAAAATATCTTTACTAATGTTATGTAAGTGATTAATTTTAATAATTAAGTGCATTTATAATCATGTCTCCCTTAAAATTATCAAGCATATTCAGTATAGATAGTCCTAATACGTCCTTCTATTTTCATTTATTATATTATCTTTTCCTTGACAAGAACTGCAGCTTGTTATCAAAATTGTACTAGTAAATATCATCAACATGAAACAGTTATGGAGAACAAATATTAGAGTTGCAGAAAAAATAGGTTCCAGCGATTGTCTGAATACAAATAGAAAGGATGTATATAAATTCTGTATTTCTCCAATAAATTAGAAGGAAACTACTTGAAATTTAGCCGTAGTTCATAAACTCTAAATGTATATATATATTTTTAAAAAGATTAAGAAAACTTCTACAATTACACGTGTGTGTAGGTATTTACATAAGTATAACTTACTTCCAATACTATAGTCAGCTGCCCTTGCTGCCTGAAGTCCTTCTCTCCCACTAATGCCAACCCCAATGTCTGCTTGTTGTATCATTCTCACATCATTCCCTCCATCCCCAATAGCCAATGTTCTATAATCACATGATTTTAGTAGCTCCACGAGCTGAAAGAAGTTATATATTCATTAAATAATATTTTGAACAAACAAAAAAAATGTAATGAATATTTCGATAACTTTATTTTATCTGAGAGGAAAATGACACATATCATTCTTATTGTGGAATAATAACTTTCACAGTTGCTGACAATCTGGATTAGTTCTGTCCTCAATAATTATATGGATTAGTTATATCCTAAATAATTTATCTGGATAACTGGATTAGTTCTGTCTTCAACAATTTTTCTTGAATTAAAAATAAAAATAAAAGACTTGAATATGCTAAGCAAACAACCACATCCTGGCCTCTGGGCACTGCTGGTCCACAAATGTAATTCTCATTTCCAATCTATAAAATTGTCCAGTTTCTTACTAAAGGGAAAAGGTAGACTTCTCTGATAACGTACACTTTCTGCCATCTTAAATTTACATTCATAGCATAGTGAAACTAGGTATAAAATTAATTGAGAAAGAGAGACAGATTAAAACACGAAATTCTACTTATGGAGATAATATTTGAAAACAGAAATAATCATTCAAATGCATAAAAACAAACACAAAAACTAAGCTAAAGAAAGTAAATCTAAAAAACTTAAAAGTCTGACAAGAATAACCTGTGCTTTCTGCGATGGTGTCACACGACAACATATAGCAGTCCTTGACAATATTGCCAATTCAGTAAAGGCTTTTCGGTAATGCTTAAGGGCAATCTCAAGGGCCCAGCCATCGACAACAAAAGCCACATCCTGTTAGAGCAAGGAAAAAATATGAACTACTAGATCACCAAATCTAGACCTGCAATCTATCAGGTGTTTTAAGCTGTACCTTAGGTTCTGACGTTGTTATCCTCATAGTAAGCAAAACTCTCTCTAAACTTGTACAGACTTCATCTTCAGTTTTGCCATCAATTAGCAGAAGCTGACCTTTTGGCTCTGTCAACAAGCAGGCGGACAAAGCAATAAATGAGGCATCATTAATTTGATTAAACAGGAAAAAAAAAATACATATCAAGCATCACTTTTTGGCATAAACCATCTAAACCTTTCAAGCACAACTCATTAAACCGGATGCAAGAACATCAAGTAGATTACAATAATCACATACAAGAATAAAATGAAGAATTCAAACCAAGGATGCATAAATTATATTAAACATTTTAATTTTACAACATGATTATGAAAAGAGAATCAAGTGGAAGCATTAGAAAGTCAATTGCTTTTCAGCATTATATTTGACGTGAGCCATCATTCTCATAATTCATATTTCTGTTCTTTATATAAATTTACAATATAACTAAGGATTCCACGTAACACAAAACAAACACACAGATTTTTGTGAACGTTCGTTCAGATATATTGATAGATGGATAGCCAGACAAATATATAAAGTTACAGAACCATGCCTATGCATATAACCACCTACTTAAGATTTGGAATAGACAAAGCTAAGTTTCATTCACTTATAATCACATTAGTCTCAAGGCTTAGAAAAAGAAAGCATGCAACTACCACTAGAAACAACCATTGAGAAACTTAAGGCATAAACACAACTACGCAAGACAAAGGAATAAAGAAAAGCAATTTAAATCTACCGGGAGAAATGAAATTGCATGAAAGAGCAATCTGTATTGCTGTATTTTGCTTGTCTCCTGTTAGCATCCAAAAATTAATTCCTGCTTTCCTAAGCGTCTCAATTGTCTCCGGTACACCATCCTGAAAAATTATTGAAAACAAAGCAGTTGGCAAATGTCAATGAATCTTAATCCTACCAGGAAATTATGGCTACACTAGCAATAATAAAAAGGCCACAACTATTGCAGTGTTTCACCTGTAGGCGATCCTCTATTGCAGTAACTCCAAGAACTTCAAGATCACGTTCTAATCTTTGGCAGGTCTCAGCTATTCTCCACTGCAGAAATAGTGAATTTAGGTACTCAAGTGTGTTGATAACAAAATTATTAAGAATTATTAAGAATAAGAGAACAACAACAACAGACAAGACTATAGATTGTACCCTTTACCTCCCTATCAACTAACGTGCTACTAGCCTCTTTAAATGTCAAAGACCACTCTTGATATTCATCTTCTTCTAATTCACGCCAAGCCAAGCATAAAGTACGGAGCCCCAACTGAGAATACTGTTCTACAGCTTCAACAAAAATCCTTGTTTGTTGCGCTGCAGTAAATTGGAATTATCAAATACATGAGCAAAGTGATGTAGTAGCAGAAATTCATCATATATAATAAGCTTTTGTTCCTTTTCCTCTCTAAGATGCACAGCGGAATATTATATGCACAGTAATTAGCTAATTATAACTAATAAGCAAAACCTCAATTATTTTCACACAGAAACATATAAAATACATATGAGTCAGTCAGATCAGGCAAAAGACTGTTGATAAGCATTGCACAAAAACCAGAATAATTATATCACTCCAAACAATAATAGGTCATAATGCAATTAATCGATTAACTGCGGAAAATGATATAGTCCATAAAAAATAACAGTGTAGAATGGGGTTGTCCCAGTTTTCATTTTGCATTCCAATCATTATTCATTTTATAACATATTTTTATTATAGCTTCATACTTTCAAAATCAGCATTCTGCTATAACCTAAGGAACAAATATTTATGGATTTATATGAGAATTAAAAGGCAGGTCCTATAAAAACTGTTTTCTAAAAAAATTTTTGGACAAGAAACATCTAGCTCTAGCAAATAGAATTACCAGCACTAGCATATGGAAGAATTGCTTCATCTGCGCCTTTTGAGAGAAGGATAATTTTTCCACTCTGGCAATCTTTCAGTACTACCGACATTCTTTTTCTATCGGAAGTAAACTCCAGAGTTTCCAATACTTCATATTGTATTATTGAACCATTAAACCTGATCTCTGTTAAAAAAAAAAAAAAATCCAACAAAGAGACTATATCATCACTCTGCTAACAGTTTCATCATCTTCGTAACAAGTTAACAACCAAAAGCAAAGGATTTTTTTACCAAGAATATTTGCATTCTTCTTGACAAAAACCATATGCAACTTAGCAGCAGCATGAACAAGAGCATCCTCATCCTGCGATTGCGCCTTGTACAAGATAGATCCAGTTTTGCTGTGGACAAGCAAAATTTCAAACTATGTTAACTGCATGTAATTGAAATGAATTTTGAAATGAAGCATATATCATGCTTTGAATTTGTGGAAATATCTCAAAATCTAGGATAGAATTCTACCAAAGAAGAAGCTTCAGTCACCTTTGTACAGGTATAACAGTATTGCATACTGCCATAACTGTAAGAAACCGAATGACATCAGTAGATCCACTGGCAATAGCATTAAGCAGCTGCCCATCTGAGTATCAAAAGGTAATAAAATCACAAGTCAACAAGATACTTAATAAGTATGCTTTAACAAGAAAGACAAATATGCATGAAATGCAACAACAATCAAACAAATTTTACCATGCATATAGTTTAACTGTAAAAATTATCTGAATCCTCGTCTTACAGAGTTAAAAAAATAATATAAAGGCAACTCAACTATAAAGGTCAGGACAGGCAATTAATCTATAAAATGCATATCTAGCCGTCAATTGACATTCCTTGCTTCTAGAAAGCAGACTTTCATTTGTGTAAACATGCATAAAGTCAAAAGAACAAGATAAATTGAAATGCAATATGTAAAACTGAGTGAAAGGCAAGGCAACAAAGTAGAATACACCAAAAAACAAAGCGACAAACCTTTCAAGGCATCCCCATTCTCATTCCCATAGAAAACACCACTGATACAACATCTTCTAAAGATCATTCTATTTTCAGTTAGGGTGCCAGTTTTGTCAGTCAAAATGTACTCAACTTGTCCCAAGTCCTCACTTATTGCTGTGCTGCCACATATATTAAACACCTCTTAATGCTCTATGCAGAACAACTTCATTTCTTTAATTAGTTCAAGTCAAGGCTTTCCAATAAATCTTACTTTGTAGCATGGGACGGAGTACCAGTTGCATTGTCAATCATCTCGTTGTCCCAATCAATAAATTTTGCATACAAACTCTTCACAAGATCCAGAGAGACCTGCCACATAAAAACACTTAGTTCTGCACTACACTAGACATAAAATTCTTAGAATCTGTATAGTCAAACTCATAATGACCAGAACTAAATCAAAATAGGTAATTCTAATGTTTAATTGTATCATGGTACCACCTAAAGCCATGGATACACCCCAATTTATATTTAATCAGAACAAAAATTTCTAACATATAAACCAAAAGTATATGTTACTACATAAATAACGTGCCACAGGCAAAAAAAGACTATCAATTGCAATTTACTGATTGAAAATTGAAGATCTGGATTTCAAAACTTAAAGATGGTGCTGGCTATAACAAGGATTATGCTTTAATTTGTTATTTTAACATTCAACCATCCATTTACTTATTCCAAGGCTGTCATTTAATTTTAAACTATTAACTATTAACAGTCCTTGGATTAAGAGTAAAGCAGTGATTGGATGTTAAAAAGTCACAAATTTAAGTTAATATAGTCCTACCCTATAGATATGCATGCAGTCCACAACTTAGCTAAGAGGAACTTCAACATTATAATATAACAGGGGAGACTTTTAAGTTTTATCCCTCCGAGCCCACTTCATTGTCGTTATAGTTTATACATCTGTTTCGTGTGTGTGAATGTTGCATGCAGTCTAGTTTCGTAATCATCCATTTCCTTCCTCCAATTGGACTATGTTTCATTCTATGATCATATAAAGCCATGTTTTTCTTTCCACATCGGCTTTTTGAACGTATCTAGTGTGACATCAAGAACTAAAAGACAATCATGCAAAGCTATGAAAACAATAACGTCAGAAAACTTAAAACTATTAGCAGATTACCTTGATAGATATGGGTATCATGATGGAACAAAGAAGCTCAAACCGTAAAGGGATTACCAGTAATTCATACCATGGACCTTCCTTAGGGTACATAACGTACCATTGCTGCAAAAGAAGTATACCAGAAAAGCCTATGACTAAAAAGTCAACATTGCAATAAAAAAGAATGGAAAGCCATGAAATAAAGCAGGTAATGTTGGTTTGAGAAAGTAATATGCAAAGCACAGGCAAATATTGAAAAGAAGTAACAAGATAGAGAAGTCGTCAAATAGCCCCAAAAAACTCAAATGTGACGTTCTGCAAAGAAGCAACAAGATGGAGAAGCCCGTTGTGTAAAACATTAATAATGTAAATGAGAACAGTGGAACACATTTGAACAAGAATTTTGAAAGATGCTGTAAAGCATGTCCACATATTTCAGCAAGATTCCCTGATACCTTGACAGTTCAGAGTCTATTCGGAAAGGAGTTAGGATTGTATAGAAGCCTTGTAGTAGCTTGCAGATCTGCTTGAGTATTTGATTCAATGGAATAATCAATACAGTGATAAACATGGTGATTTTGGGGTGTCTTCAATATTTTGGGGTGTCTTCTTTTTTATTTCCCACTAACACATCATTTTGGTTTTCATGTTCTCTAGTAGAGGTATTAGATATTTTAGTTCTGGGCTCTAACTTGGATTTTTTGTTTTCTCTATTCTCTTGAGAATTTCAGAGTCTAATTCCACCCTCTTTACTGTTGTTTTCTTTGATATAATTAGGAAAATACGGTTATATACTAGCCAGTAGCCACCATGAAGCAAAATTCTTATAGTTTAAAATGAGAAGAATAATGACAAGATTAATTACATGATAGAGAAAAAAATATTAGCCATACCAACAATTTAACTACTTCGGACTGTAAGCTTATATATTGGTACTGACCTTTCTTGCTTCTGTATCCTTCCATACATTCCCAGCTATGCCTAGAACCATGACAACTACGATTTGGAAAACAAAAATGGCCCCCGTCAGCTTGTCGATCATAGCATCCATGGCTGTAAGCTTTGGTTCAGGTATACCCCTGCTCATACCCAGCTTGGTTTCATTGCCTAAGATAGGGAAAAGAATTTTTAAAAAAAAAAATACAATAGCTAGTTCAACAATTTGGCGTTAATGTCAATATCATCATAATGACAGAACTCATAAATCAATTTAGGAAACGAACTATGTGGTCATACATAATCAATCAAAAGGAACTCAGGAAAAGAGTCATGATGCCAAGACAATATGAAGCAAACATATAAAAGATGAAGTAACACAAGTCTGTAAAAGTTTTAAAACCAAAAATAAAAGAAAAAAGTTGTGTTGACCTTGAAATTTCATTTAAATATGAACTTGCCTGTGTAGACAGCTACTCCACAAGCCCACTCCGTATTTCGTAAATAGCATGTCTGAAGAATTGTGTTTTTTATGGTCAAAGGGCAAACATCGTTATCAATAAACGGTGGAAACAAACGTAGATTTGCATCAAATCTTCTAATGTCCTTATCTGGACTGGGACACTCAATAACACCCTAAACAACATAGATACAACAATGAATTGTCACAAGGAGAATAAACAGGGGGAAGATCAAGATTAATCCAATTATGATAAGTGGTGAACATATTGCCTTGATTTTGTGCAACAATTCAAGATCTATTCCCATGCAAGTAGCAGGTATGACCCTTGTCTTCAAATCAATTTCACCATCTAGGGCTGCAGTCTGCAAAACATTTTACATTATCAAAGTCCTCCCCAAAACACATAAGATCTTAGGGTTCCATTTGGTTAGACTGAGAGCTATAGATGAAAAAAATAAAATTTATGTTTCCATTAAAAGTTTTAAGTATCTACTGGGTATGGGGAAAACTAGGGGTTAAAATTTGAAATGAACACTGAAATTAGAGTCCATTCTATGTATTACATGGGGATACATGCACAAAAGCTCATGCCAAAATGGCTATTTGCAACCAATGGGGGTCAAATCTTTTTAATTTATGTAAAAATAAAAAACTTGAAAAAACTATTGCTCGTGACAGCATTACCATGAAACCAAGATAATATCAACTGGGATATAGAGAATTGCATTTATACCTCTACATAGCAAACGCCTTGTGGGTCGGAGGTACCAATTAAAACAAGATCACAAGGTGCTTCATCATTCTCACGAAGCCATACTATATTACCTACTTGAATGTCCTGTGCTTGTATCTATAATTGAAAATCACCAATGAAACAAAAAGACACAGCAGTTAGTTTTACACAAATGAAGCAGAAAGAAACAGCAGCAACTAAAAAGAACTTTACTTTATAAAAAACATGGATTGAACAATTTAATTAAAATAAACTTTACAATTCATCTAAGAAAGAAAAATAATTATACTATAAACTTCAGAACTTGATAGAGTACTCTGTATTCTTTCTTTATTGATTATTATTATCGTTAGTTTTTATAAGAAACATAAGAACTTCCTACTCAGGTACCCATTCATCTTCAATGAATGGGCTTTTACGACGATTCAAGTACATCCTATTCAGAAACCCATATTTTTAAGGTGCATGGGCTTCTATGACGATCTATCTCTATATCCCTAGCCAAACATGCAATTGTCCACTACAAGTCTACCTCAATAACATATTGACTCCAAAGCTGAGAGGAAAGAATGTCCCGATACCATAAATCATATACTCATTGCAATCTCCTTTGAAAAGATGAATTCAAAGTTTCAATCAACAATTAATGAATCAGAAAAACACTCAAGTAATGCCACATCAATTACCACTTCCCATTTGTCAACTTTTTTTCCTCCTCTTATTTATGGTTTTCCCCATTAAAAGCTCCTGAAGGTTAGGTAAGACCTACTTCTCTCCAATCATGTTACGACAAATGGAATATGATGTTCAAGTAAAACTGAAGAGGATATCATCTCTAGATAATCCTAAAATATCATCTCTAGATGTCATGTGTTCTTGCTACGGTCCTCAATTTGAAATGGTAATAGTAATGGAGAAGTTCTTTTGGAAAGTGGCAATAGGACATTCTTTACTGAACATTACAACTGCTTTCATCTCATGCTTATTACATGGTTAAGGACAGACTATTTGGGATCAAGATTACCCTTGATGATGTGCCATAACCAATCATTTCATCAAGAGCAAAAGATACCTAATAATCACGTGCCATCATAGGACACTTAGCCCTGTCCCCCCAATACTTATTGTCAAAGCAGTATTTATTGTCCCGACACAAAGTATGTATTCGCCTTCATGTAACATTCTCTAGCCAGGAAACCAGGACTCATATCAACATGTGTCCACTAACATGGTTATTAACTCCTGCTCCTGACTTATATAAGTCCCTAGACAAAAGTTCAACGGCACTCCCAAATGTTTCATGTATAATAGTTATATTGTCTTATGTACAAAGTAACCAATAATATAACCACTTAACCCCAAAGGCCTAAATATTATAAGATCTATAGAGGTACAAACAGTGCATCAAGTGAAATACCCTTGACAATAGCCGACAAGATACTGAACTATGTATTTCCATTAAAAGACAAAGATTAAACATCACAAAAAACTAAAGCAAAAGAAGAATGAGAAATATCCATACATGTTTCTTGACACCTTTCTTAACAACCCAGACTTCTTTCTCATTCGCTTTCTTGTCAGAGAGATATCTATTATAATCATCCCAAGCTTCTTTAGAAGCCGAGACTGCAAATATAAAAATTAGCGGACCCCATGTACTGGCAGGATTTACTGGAGTAATAAGTGACCACAGCTGGAGGCAAGCAATCAGCAGAAAATACTGGTTCATGAAACGGCTGACAAAACAAAAAAGATTGTGAGTGAAGGAAAGGACGATAAATTAATGGATAAGATAAAGAAAGTAGTAGATGTCTCAGAATATTCTAAATCCTTTTAATATATAATTAGTCAATAATGACATATTTTTTTAAACCTAATGCTCAAGTTTGACACACAAAAGTAATGGTGATATAGAACAGGAACTCAACAGTATAAATTAGACTAAATTCACATAAGTTACACCAGATATGTGAATCTCTGAAAGATATCAAAATTCACCTGAATTGCTCCCATAAATTCTTTGGAAGGAAGTTCAGTAATGTATACTTTCTGTTTGACAAGCGATTATCGCAATAAAGATCTTGGGATGCTTCATCATCGTTAATGTAAACATATCGTTTCATTTTGACTTAGAAGCAAATGATAATGATTGACAGCATTAAGGTGACCTGTCATGGAATGAAGTTCAGAAATTTATAAAATACAAAGGAATAAAATGTGAATATAAAATATTCCGCATGCATGTGACCAGCGTCACCACCCAAAAAAATATAAAAACACGAACACAAGAAGTTTACAAATTAGCATCACCGTGTATGCATATAGTAAACTTGCTGGACTTGAGTGCATTCATGTCTAAGCCTAGTGGTACTCTCAAGCTCACGGTCCAGTGAAGCAGTCACTATAATTAGTGACAACAACACATGCTAGTACCATCAGTCGATCTGTATATTGAAAATTCTATGTCTATCTTAAATTGACGCAGACATTTCGAAGGTTACTGACACCTTCATCTACCAACTCCGATATCAAATATCAGGAGTCATAATTTGAATAAAAATTCTTATAGTATCATAGTATCACAATTTACACGGTGTGTGATTAAAAAGAAAAAGAAAGATGATTTATAGAATGATTTCCATTTATTGAAAACAAAATATGAATGAATAAATAAAAAACTGTACTCTGCTCCATATAACTTGGAACACACCTCACTGAACTTCCTAATAATGAATCAAATGTTTGATTGAAAAGCAATACAGTTAACATTGACAATTATAGCAATCCTCCAGAGCAAAATTAAAATTAAACAAAATGTGCCATGAGAGCATTTTGTTCTCACAGTCACAAGATAAAAGAACAGAGTAAATATACCATTACCATGAGTGCAATACTGTACTCTTTTTTCACATCAAATTATCAGCCATACTAAAAAATTATACGATTCCAGGTCATGGATCCAAGCTAATTGCACAATATGAATGCACTTGATCCAAAAAATTTCACCAGAATTATCACTCTAAATCTTACAACTGAAAGTAATCAAAATGATAATAATATCTTTATATTCTATAATGGCATCCATTCAAGGTAATAAAACAACAAGAAAGATGTATTAAATTAAATCGTATTCGATCCAAAATTCAAGGAAATCGCTCCTTTTATGACAAAAATTTAAGAAAAAAAAAAGAAGAAGAAAGAAATGATCCAAAATTTAGTCTAGAATTGTACCTTTCGCTGCGCTTCTTCCTCAGGCTTGGTCGATGGTATTTGGTCATTTGGTCTCTGCGTCTTTCGTTTTGGTTGAAGAGCGAGGGTAGTGATCTTGTGGTGCCTGACCACCGTTAGACCCTTTTGATTTCCATATAACAGGAAGTCAGGAACGTTAAACCAGGAAAGTCAATCCGTGCTGCCGCCAAGATTAGGATTTCAGATCACGACCGTCGATCTGAATTAAATTTAGATATCTCGTTTAGTTGTGGAATTTCATGATGTACTCATCTTTCGTTTAGTAATGGATTTATTTATCTATAAGCAGAATTAATCTTTAAATTTATTAGCAAAGATTAGGAATGGTTGCGGTTCCGGTTCCCTTAAAGAGGGAACCAGAACTGGAACCGTGAGGTTTTGGTTCCGAAACAAGGGGGGAACCACCGGTTTTGATTCCATATCCGGTTCTCGGAATTGGAATCAATTTTTTTTTTAACTCCCAATATACAATTTTTTATTAAAAGAAAGGAACCGGAACCGATCCAGAATTCGGGAAACCATCGGTTCCGGTTCCCTGCCGGTTTTAAACCAGCAGTTCCGGTTCCTAAAAATAAAAAACCAAAACCAAGACCGTGGGTCCCGGTTCCGGTTACCCGGTTCAGAACCGGCAGTTCGAATTCGAACCAAACCGTGGCCAACACTAGCAAAGACCTCCCTTACCGTTAATCAAACTCCATCTAATTTAACGGTTGACCATGTTTGACTGTTAAAAAGACCAAAATACCCCCAAATAATATATAAAAATTATTAATATTTATTAAATAAAAAAACTAAAAAAAAGGTAAAAATCTCCACTGTCCATCTCATATTTTTAACTGTTTCTTTTATAGTTCTTGACAGTGAAAATTAGATCACGTGATCAACAGTAGTCAAACACGATGCACTTGGCAATAAAGTGGTCGGCCGTTATGCTGAGGTGCTCGGCTACAACAAAAGCTTGAAGATAGAGTTGTTGTATGACTAAATCTATAATTAAAGAAAGATTGTCAAGTAATGTCGGACTTATGTCGGCGATCAAGTCAGGCTTTTTTAGAAATAAAGATCTTGTAAATAAATTACAAAGTATTAGCGTTTTTAATGTGTAAAACATTACCTTATTCCTCTTTTTTAGAGCTATTTATAGGAAAATAACACTTTCCTGGCACAGTTCCAGTTTGCACCTGGTTGGTTTGGTGCCTTGACAGTCGGCCGCCTATTCTCTCTTCAATCATGATTTCTTCGTAACAGTATTTGAGAAAACTGACAGTCTGTATGGCTCAGGTCGCATTGTATTAAATGCTATTATGTAGACATGCTTAGCTTTAAATGCCTATGCATTTAATACTATCAGTTGCATTAAATGCGCACTATTCTGAACGAAGTGGTGATTCAACTAGCGTTGCAGAGCTGATTTGATAGAAGACAGGGGTCTGCATGAGCATTAATTATAATAAGTTGCCTGAAGCTTA
Organism: Xanthoceras sorbifolium; assembly: GCA_003430845.1. Lineage (NCBI taxonomy): Eukaryota > Viridiplantae > Streptophyta > Magnoliopsida > Sapindales > Sapindaceae > Xanthoceras > Xanthoceras sorbifolium. The sequence continues at coordinate 18,684,579 of CM010608.1, read as the reverse complement.
TTTGATACGCTTTATCTGAGAGGCACTTCGGGCAAGTGTTTGGTATTTCGTTTTCAATATCAATGCCGAGGACTTCCTCTGCTTTAATAAGTACATATTGACCCGTTTGGACATATTGGGTCCGAATTACTTTTTTGGGCCTTTGAGATGGATTTATAATAAGACAAAATCCAACTTAAAAATCACCCATAACAATACCCCCTAAATTCTCTAAGTAAAAAAAGTTTGTGAAAGGGAATTTATTCTAAAAGAAAACGATGTCATATGGGGCATAACAACTAGAAACTCATGATTCGTCGTACTATGAGGATCCAGCTGTTCGAGTTCAAAAAGAAAAAGAGATGTTTGTGACGTGGCATTTCCTTGTTGGCGCTAGTTTGCACGTTTTCGATGAGGGAAACAAGGCAATGATGACTTCATTCACCAATGAATATACCAATCGTTTGGTTTACTCGAAGATTAATGGTTGGGAGTTCTTCAATACCATATCTTTATCAACTAAATCGTTTAAAGAGAAAACATTTTGTCTTTTCTACAAAAAGTTGATTTCTTTGGATTTAGAGAACTTTCTAGTTTTAAGTTGTAATATGATGTGCTTCACATCTTATTATATTAGTTCCCTTACATAATGTCTAGTTAGTGGATGTTCTAGGACCATGATTAGTAATAAAGATTTCTTTGTTGAGATTACCCTAAAGGATGAAGGTTATTCTATTATTGTCAGTGGAAAGAAAATGAAAATTATTGGTAGAGGTAAAATAATTGTACCTGACTTATGCGTGATTGATGATGTGGTCCTTGTTAAAGGATTACTAGGAAATCTTTTGAGTGTGATTTATCTTTGTGAACAAGTAGGTTCTGTCGTGTTTAAGGGTAATAGATGTCAAATTATTTTATAAACATGATGAATTGCTTGTTGAAGGGTCAAAGGAGTCAAATAATTGCTTTTATCTTGACCTTAATGTTCCTAATATGTATTTGAATGCTCTAAAGAGATATTTCTCGAAACTCCATAGAGCTGATGTTGAAGAGGCTGAGCAACTTGCATGCTCAAAGGTTAAGAGGATAACCAAGACTAGGTTATACGATGTTGAAGGAAGGGAATTAAAAAAGACCAAGGTAAGTGTTCCTATGAAACTTGATTTGGTCGATAATGCTTAAAAAGAAAATATGCATGATAGTGACTGTAACATCCCGGATTTCGGGTAATGAATTTTATATATATGTGATATGTGTGAAAATAAATTTTTACTATTTAAGGGGGTATAAATGTAATTAAATGTATGTTTATTTTATGATTTCCAGCGGACCGGATTGAATAATGAAAAAAATGAAAAATGAAAAATTGGAAAACTGGACCAGAGAGCATCGCGACCTGGTCACCGCGACCACAGGTCGCGATGGCTCGCTCGCGGTGAAAAACGCAAAATCTGGCAGTGAGCATCGCGACCTGGTCACCGCGACCACAGGTCGCGATGGCTTGCTCGCGATGAAAATGGCAAAACCTGGCAGTGAGCAACGCGACCAGCCACCGCGACTACAGGTCGCGATGGACTGCTCGCGATGAAATTGTCAAAAACAGGCAGAGAGCAACGCGACCATTCGCGCGACCAGGGCGCGCTCGCGACGAAGGCGGTGCGCGCATTCCAGTGAGCATCGCGACCTGGTGCCGCGACCACAGGTCGCGACGGCGGTCGCGGTAGCGACAAAAATATAAAAAAAAAATTTTGGCTTCTCGTGGAAGCCACAGAAAACAGCTGAGAAAAGAGAAATAGAGTGAGAGGTCGAGAGAACAGAAAAGAGAAGAGAGAGTGACCGAGAAAAAGGAAGAAGAAGAAGAAGAGAGAAGAAGAAGAAAGAAAAGAAAAGAAAAAGAGGAAGAAGAGGAAGAAGGAGAAAGGAAAGGGAAAGGGAAAGAAATCGTGGAACCGCGATTTGTCGAACGAAAACACGGATTCCAAGTAGGTGTACTCTCGTTTTCGAAATCGTTTCGAGAAGTAGTTCGTTTACTTTTTCGTTTTAGTTTTCGATTTCGTTTCTCGTTTATGTTTTCGTTTTCGATTTCGTTAAAAGTTTTCGATTTCGATTTTTGTATGAAAAGTGTTTGCTTTATATGAAAAATTGAAGATTGATGCATCTATTGTTGATTTGGAACTGGTTTTATGTTAGATCGTGTATTGATCGTATTTCGATTGTGTCGATTTTGTTAAAAATACATGATTTATACTTTTGTCTGCTTATTGTTGATATTTATGAAAAACTATTGTGCAAAATATATATTCATTGAGTACTGATTGTGAAAAAAATTGTTTATTGTGACGGCCCTAGGATACCTAGACATAGATATGGATATAGGAGGTTGGTATACCAGCTGGGTTTTACCTAGCAGTACTGCGCCGTTATTATTGTGTGATTGTTGTTGCGGGGCAATCTCGGACAATCACACCGATTTTAGTGATCGTTGTTGCGGGGCAATCTCGGACGATCACAAGGATACTAGCGATTGTTGTTGCGGGGCAATCTCGGACAATCGCGATGATATTAGTGATTGTTGTTGCGGGGCAATCTCGGACAATCATGTGATATCAGTGACTATTGTTGCGGGGCAACCCCGGACGTCACATTGACCCATATTCCAGTCCTAGAATGTTTAGTATTCTAGTGGGCCAGAATTGATTGAAATTCAAAAGTGAAACGAACATTATTGACTTCATTATTGAAATTAAAGTAATTGGAATTGTTTAATGCTTTGATTTTCGAAAGTTAATTGTTTTGAAATGCAATAGAAATGGAATTGTTTTGAAATATATATATTGTGATTTATATACATTTATATTATGATTTATTTAATTGAGTTTTTAGTACACCCACTAAGCTTTATGCTTAGCGCGTTAGTTTGTTTCTAACGCGTAGGTACCAGGAATCCAGAGGAGGCTAAAGATTGAAGGAAGAGCAAGTTGCAGACCGAGTCACAGGGATTGTACAGTTGGGTAGCTATATTTATGTTATGTGTATATATATTTTTTGAAAGCATACATATACAGGAAATTTGTAAATACGTTTTGTAAAATGTTTTGTAATTAATTAGTTTATGATTTATGTCTCTTATTATTAAAACTGTTTGTAAATATTAAGGTCTGTTTGTTTTATTTTATAAATTGTGATTGATAAGTCGCACTAAACGGCAGAGTGCGCAATTGTTTGAAATTGATATTGAAGTGTTATTGAAATTGGAATTGAATTGATTTGTGGAAAACAGGTTTTTGGAAAGTCCGAAAAACAAACGGCACTCTGCCGAATTTTCGTAAAAAGTTTAAAAATGTTTTATGGGCTCACACTGATTTTAAAACGTAAAATGAAGTTTTGAAAAATTTAGAAAGTCCGAGTAGCGCTTCCCGGGTCGGTCCGGCCGGGTCGGGTCGGGGGGTGCTACAGTGACGCATCGTTTGATTCATCTATGGACAATTCTAAAATATTGGAGTTCATAGATGAAACCGAACTTGAATAATTTCCTTTTATAAATGAGAACTCAAATCAAGTGCTGAAATTGTTTACCACATTTGTTGAGATGTATTGTTAAAAGTAGGGAGTAAAAATGTTGTTTTTTAATTGCATGTAATTCACGAACGATTTGCTGAAATAACTGTGTGTTATATTGTATTTTTGATATATGTATGTCAAATGCTTGGATTGATTTTTTGAATAACATGAATATGTGATAATGCATGAAGCTAGTATATAATGAATGACCAATTGTCAGTATTCATATTGTTTCTGCACCCACAGATCTCTTGATCATCTCTCTTAAAAAAAGGACTACACTTGTTAAGACACCCAATGTCGGAAAGGGCTACACTTGTAAGGTTGAGTGAAAGTCGTCATGAGAGTTATATAATGAAAAGAGAATGAAAAACAGAAAATATGCACAATGAAAGGAGAATAAGGTATTAAAAAAGAGCAATAAAAAGAAAACATGCTTTGCATGATGCTAAAAGACATGGAAAAGTAGTGAGGAGTGAAAATTGAAAAATATCTTTTTTAGAAGTACACTTGCACACACCATTACTTGTATGAGTCTATTTTTATTTAAACAATATCTAGGATGATGGTTGGTTTGAATTTTGTATATATATTGTTTATTCAATGTGGCACACACACACACTTTTGGCAAATGTTTAGTGAATTTTGTGCAATATTAAGACAATATGGGCCTGTTTGTTGGCCTGGAGTAGGTTAGGATTGGACAAAAAATTGTCCAATCACTTGTTTGGTGATGTAATGATGTTGGACTATTTTTAGTCCACACTTAATTTTATCCTACCAACAAAGGATAAAAAAACCTCTCAAAATCAAGAGGATTAATTTATCCTTCCTCTCTCCTCAGATTTTTTTTTTATTTTTTTTTCTTTCATCTTTTTTTAATCTTACGTCTCTCTCTCTCTCTCTCTCTCTCTCTCTCTCTCTCTCTCTCATTTCTTTTTTAATTTCTTATATTTTATTAGAAAACATTTTAAATATTTAATATTTTTTTAATATTAACTGAAAATAATATTTTTATTTATAAATAACTTAATTAACTTTATTTATTTTAAAAATATTTATTTTATTAAAAATTAAATATTTTCATATTACATATAAATAATAGTTATTTTATTATTAATTTAATCTAATATTATTTTAATTAATGTCATATTATATTAAAAAATAAAATATAATTATATTTTATCCAATTTCATACAACACCAAATAAGAGATAATATTATTTTTATTCCAATCCTACACGGTACCAAATACATTATAGTTCCAATTCAATTCAATCCAATCCAATCCATATATATAAGTTAGTTTTTTAAAAATTCATTATAAATAGTTATATTTATTTTTTTTAAAGTAGTATAAATATTTTATTCAAAAAAATTAACCATATTTAATTTCTATTATTAGTTTAAAATAATTTTTTACTTTAAAATTAATTTAATATAATAATTAACCAATCTCAAACTATATTTAACATATAAAACATAATAAATTTTTTTATCCAATCCCATCCTACACCAAACAAAAGATAGTACTATTTTTAATCCAATCCGTACTGCACCAAACACATGACAGTACTAATTAATCCAGTCCAATCCAATTCAATCCAATCCCATAAAAATAGTCCAATCCAATCCAATCCAATCCCATGAAACAAACGAGCCCTATATGTGCTCGTGAAAATTTGACGATATATCTTGATTTGAATATGGTATGATTATTTAAGAAAATATTTGAATTACTCATAAATCATTTTTAAAGCAAAATCATTTTTTGAAGCTTTAAAGAAGCTTGTTTTTTGTGCGAGTAATTGAACTTTTTCAATTCATATACTTTTAAGAAGTGCACATTTTGTTCAAAACATGCTCACATCTATTTTGAAAGTTTTGAAGAAGCTATTTTGAAGAACATTATTGAACAAGTTAAATTTCGAAGGAATAAGATTGGAATTTTCGAAAGGATTTTTCGACTATGGTCTTTTGATTGATTTTCATCGTGACTTATTTAATCTTATTTAGAGATGTTTCTTGGTTATATCTGATGAATTTTTAGGTGAAAAAGCTAATTGGTGAAGCATCAAGGACCATGGTTCTAAAAATTGTTCAAATTGGCCGCCTGGAAAATGGCCAAATTGGTCATTCTAGGCAGCCAATTCGGTCTATGCGATTGCCCAGCTGCATAAACTTAGGCGGCCGAATTTGTCTCTGCGGCCGCCCAGCCGTGGAGACAATTTAATAATTTTTTTCCCTATCATCAAAACGACGTCGTTTGGCTTAGTAATAAAATAAAAACAGCTACTCTCGGGCAGAAGCAAATCACAAGCAATTTTCAACTCATTTTCATTCTTCTTCATCTATTCTTCACCAGTGGACGCCAACATCAAACCCTAGCCCCCAAGTCTCATCTTCTTGTCTATTTTCAATCCATTTTCTTCCTCATCATCCATCTACAAGGTATTGTTATTAAGATTTATTGTTATTAGAAATATAATTTTTTATATGTAATCCAAGCGTTTGATTAAATGTGTAGATGAATTTTTTTTTTATAAAATTGTGAATATTTTTAGTTTAGTCTTCATTGTTAATTAATATAATGTTATTATGAACATTTGAACTTGAAATGATAATTAAAAAAAATTAAATTGTTATAAAGATTTAGATTTTACTATTTTAGTATTTTTTTATTATTTGTTGTAATTAATATTTATGTAGGAATTAGGAGGTTTTTGAAATTTATAGATGATTTGATTATTGTATAGTTGTATTATGAAATTAATAATAATGTATATATTAATTTATAGATGATATAATATTTGTATAGTTGACTAGTTGTATTATGGTGGAATTAATATTAAGAGTTAATTACACTCAACCTCCCTGAGGTTTGGCTAATTACATTCGGAATTAAAGTTTGCATTAATGGACACTAAACTCCCCTCACATTAACGTTGACCGTCAAAATAACCGTTAACTTTTTTCAAATTTTTTAAATGACCAAAATACCCCTGTCAATTTATATTATCAATTTTTTTACAATTCATTAAAAAAATTAATGGTGAAATCCAGATTGGATCTTCACCATCCATCAACAATGATGGACGGTGGAGATCCAATCTGGATCTCCACCAAGAAAAAAAAAAAAAAAATTTTTGAATGTTCATCGTCGAACCCCTCTGGGTCGAATAGAACCCTCTGGGTTCGTGGAACCCAGAGGGTTCGAAGATCGAACCCTTCTAGGTTCGATCTCGAACCTAGAAAGGTTCGATTCGAACCCTTCTGGGTTCGTGGAACCCAGAGGGTTCGAAGATCGAACCCTTCTGGGTTCGAGATCAAACCCTTCTGGGTTCGATGATGAACATTCAAAATTTTTTTTTCTTGGTGGAGATCCAATATGGATCTCACAATTAATTTTTTTTAATGAATAGGAAAAAAATTGATAATATAAATTCACAGGGGTATTTTGGTCATTTAAAATTTTTGAAAAAAGTCAATGGTTATTTTGATGGTCAACGTTAACGTGAGGGGAGGTTAGTGTCCATTAATGCAAACTTTGATTCCGAATGTAATTAGCCAAACCTCAGGGAGGTTGAGTGTAATTAACTCTAATATTAATGTATATATTAATTTATAGATGATTTAATACTTGTATAGTTGTAATGTTGTATAATTTTATTTATGTTATGATTAAATAAATCATAAATATTTGTTAACTTTTCTAGGTTGTTACAAATATAATGGCGTCTTCGGCAGCCTCAGTGGACCAAACGGTCCAATCTACATCTGAATCAGTGCTTAAAAGAAGGTCGAATGATGTCGGATGGGAGTTTGAGGTGTTAATTGACCCAAAGAATTTGGACAAGGTCAAATGTATCTTATGTGGACAAGTGATGTCCGGAGGAGTTTACAGAATAAAATAACACATAGGCCAAATAACAGGAAATGTTGCAGCTTGTCCAAAAGCAACACCAGACGCACAAGCCAAGTGTAGAAATGCCGTTATGGAGACTAAAGGTAAGAAGAGAGGTAAGAAGAAGGAAGAGTTGTTGTTGAGATCACAAGTAAATGTGGTTGATACAATTGGGGAAGAAGATGCGATGGCAGAATTCGGGGTAAGGAGAGATCCCCATACTCTTGGCCCCATAGATCGATTTGTATCGGTCATCAATCCTAAAGCTTTATTGGGTAGTGGAACTAAGAGACAATAAAACATTAATGAAGCACTTTTTTTAAAAAAGAACTTATAATGTGCACCAGTATGTGAGTAGATGGGTGTACGGAGCATGGGTTCCTTTCAATGTAATTGAGAATGATGATTTCAAGCTGATGATGTAGGCAGTTGATCAATTTAGATCGGGATACAAACCACTAAGTCAATACGAATTGAGGGAACCGTTGTTGAAGGAGGAGATTCAGAGAACGAAAGAGTTACTGAAGATGCAAGAAGAAGACTAGGCTTTGAATGGGTGCTCCATTATAACGGACGCTTGGTCCAATAGAAAAAAAAGGAGTATAATGAATTTATGTGTTAATTGTAGGGAATGAACCACTTTCCTTTCCTCTAAAGAGTCTTTAGATGAGGCACACACAGCTGAGCTCATTTTTCAGTATGTAGATGGGTGCGTTGAATAAGGTGGACCGAAGAATGTCGTTCAAGTGGTCATCGATAATGCCACAAACAACATGGCAGTGGCAAAATTGCTCAAGGTGAAGAGACCTCAGATATTTTGGACGTCGTGTGCAACTCAGACCATTAATCTCATGCTTAAAAGTATTGGTAAGCTTCAGAAGTTAAAAAAAAAAACTATTGACCAAGCCAATAATTTACCGTCTTCATCTATGAACACCACAAGACATTATCCTTAATGAGGTCTTTTACAAAAAAGAGAGACATAATGAGGCCGAGAGTGACTAGATTTGCCTCTTCATTTTTAACATTGCAAAGTCTGATGGATAAAAAATATTAATTGAAGACAATGTTTTGTAGTGAACTATGAGATCAATGTAAATGGTCTAACACTAGCAAAGGGCAAAAGACATATACTATTGTTATGAGTACGAGTTTCTGGAATGGTGTGACCACTTGCTTGAAGGTCTTTGTACCTTTGGTGAAGGTGCTTATATTTGTTGATGGGAATAAAAGCTAGCCATGAGTTTTGTATATAGAGAGCTACTGCAAGCAAAAGAAGACATTAAAGTAGTATTGAACAATGTAGAAAGGAACTACAAACCGATCATTAACATTATTGATACAAGAATTAAGGGTCGGCTTGATAGTTCATTGCACTTAGCGGCCTATTTCCTCAACCCATACTACTGCTACAGAGACGCCATAATTAAATATAACGATGATGTGAATCTTACCATGTTTGAATGTGTGGAGGCTTTTTATGGTGTGGAGAATTTGGAGATGCAAGATAAAATTGCAAATTCTGAAATTCGAAAGTACAAGATGAAAGAAAGATCTTTTGGGAAACCATTGGTGATTTTAGGATGTAAAAACAATAGTAAGGAATATGATCCAGGTACTATTTTTAAAGTTATAATTGTGGTGCTTTATTTTTTTTTTTTAATATTATGTTCTAAATCCTAAAAACTTGAAATATGTATCTTCGTGATTGTAGCTTTTTGGTGGTCTAACTATGGAGGTCAAACACCCAATTTGCAAGTCATTGTTAAAAGAATCCTCAACTTGACCATGAGTTCCTTCGGATATGAATGAAACTGGAGCACTTTTGAAGGAATGAGTGTGTAACATCCCTAATTTTGAATAAATATAAAAAATATGGTTGAATTAATCTTGAGTATGTGAATGTGATAATTAGGTTTCCAAATGGACCAATTTAAACGGTCGAAAACAATGCACGAAGAAAATGGTGAAAAATTGGACAGTGTGCATCGCAACCATCCTCGTGACCAGGGATCGCAGTAGCTGCTTGCGGTGAAAGTGGCAAAAATTGGAACAGTGAGCACCGCGACCAGGCTCGCGACCAGCGCTCGCAGTAGCCGCTCGCGCTGAAGGTTTCAAATTTCCACCAGTGAGCATCGCGACCAAGCGATGCGACCACCGCTCGCGATGAACTAAAATTTTTTTAAAAAACAAGCACCAAGTGATTGAAGCGGTGCCATTATAAAGAGAAAACATAACAAGAAAGAGAGCTGAAGCTCTCAAACACATCAGAAACCAGAGAAAACGAGAAAGAAAGAAGAGAGAAGAGGAGAGAGAAAGAAGAGAGAGAAAGGAAAGAAGAGAAGAAGAAGAAGAAGAAGAAGGAAAGAGGAGGAGAAGAAGGAAAAGAGTAGGAGGAAGTGTTCAGGTTCGGTGTACATGTGTTTTTTGAATTTTTTCGTTTTCCAGGATATTTCAGATTGATTGAATTTAATTAATTTTGAGTTATTTAAATTATATTGATTATAGATTATAGTTCAGGTTCGGTGTACATTCGTTTTCGAATTTCCAGTTTTCCAGAATTTTTCTGAATTATCGAATTTTATAGTTTTTGAATTATTTGAATTCTATTGAGTAGAATTGATAGTTTGAAACCGATTTCAGATTGATGTGAATTGCGAATTCTTGAAATATAGTTTATATCCGAAATTTTAATTGTGAATAATATTCGGAATTGATTTTCATACGTTTTGATGTTAGTATTGTTATAGAAATATATTGTTGAAAGTGATTTTAATTATATAATATTTGTGAAATGTACCAAAAAATGATTTTGAGGCATTTTGATTCGATATGGAATTATGAAATACGTTTGAATATATTTTTGGATTGATACGTTTGAATATATTTTTGGATTGAGTTGATGTGATTATTGATTTAGAAATATATTCGTATATTTCCGTTATATGATATTTTATGAAATTTGAATTTCAAAAATATAGATATATCGATATGAATCGAAATTGAATACATTAAAAGTTGATTTCGATGATTCTGAAAGAAATGAAATATGTTGACATTGGATTTGTAAAAACGTTTTGTGAAATGGCTCTGATGTGTATGAACATAGATATGGATATAGGAGGTTGACATGTCAATTGGGTTTCTGTCTGAACAGTACTGTACCGATATACCACCCTTTGGATAGTACAGGTCCAAAGTGCCGGTCCTAGGGTTCTGAAATTTGTTATGGGACATTTACAGCGGGTAATTCCGTTGGTGTTCTATTCTGATCTGATGTTCGGTGGGTAGCCCCGTTTGTGTGTCTGATGCCCGAACAACCCATAATTCAGTCCGATAACTTATGTTATGTATGTCAGGAGTCCAGTCTGAAAGCTGATTTGTTATATGAAAACATTTGAGAAATTATAAAGAATTTGCTTGTTAATTGATTTTGGATATTATACTTGTTGAATTTATGATTTGATTTGATATGAGCCCTATCTATTGTTTATATATTTGCTATTTATATTTTCAACAAACAGATAGAATTATTTGATATAGTATATTTGTAAATGCAATTATGTATACATCCACTAAGCAATATGCTTAGCGTGTTGAGTTTTCTCACATGTAGGTAACAGAGGTTCCAAGGGAGACAAAGACAAAGAAGAGTAGAGACTGCAGAAAGAGAAGCCAGAGTCACATCAGTCCTACATATATTTTGGTAGTCTTTTTGTAATAAGTATATATGTTTTGATACAACATGCATATACAGAAAAATGTTTGTATGTATTTGAAGAACTTCCGCTGTGTAAATATTTTATTATACGTTTATGTTATTTGAATCTTTATAAATTATGTTGTGATAAATTGGTTGGTAAGTCACACTATATTGGGAAAGGTGCGCAAAATTGATTTGAGAATTTAGAAGTTGATTTTATGAATTTTAATTGTAAACAGGATTTGGAAAGTCAGAAAAATAGAGGAAACTCTAGCAAGATTTTCGAAAATTTATTTGGACCACTTTCAAAATGTTTTTAATATAGATATAAATTATGGTTGTATAAAACTAAAAGTTAGATTTTAATATATAGTAGCGCTTCCTGATTCGGTCTGAGCGATTTGGGTCAGGAGGTGTTACATAGTGCACCACAACACTAGTTTACTGTAAATTTACAAATTAACTCTTAACTAACAGTTTATTATTGTCATTTTGATTTTGTAGATACATACAAAGAAAAGGAATAGACTAGGTGTGAGTCGGTTGAATAATCTAGTCTATGTCCAATTCAATTTCAAGTTGAGGAACAAACAAATAAGAGCAAAGGAAAATGATGTGGATGTCCTTCTTGCTAAGGATGCCGAAGCCACCAATGCATAGGAATGGATTGTTGAAGGTTCTGGTGATGATGAAGTAGAGCCCGGAATAGGGCTAACTTGGCATATGGTAGATGAAGCAATCGGTGTAGATGAGATTCTACAACCTAGGAGGAGTTCAAGGGTGAAAGAGGAGAGAGAACTTCATGAAGATAACTTTATATCAGAGGATGAGGAAGAAGTAAAAAATGATGTTGATGTTGAATTTGAGTTCGATGGAAACCGTGTAATGGAAGAATACGGAGAAGAGGAGTTTAATCATGATGTTTAATTTAGAATTTTGGATTATCATTAGTTTTATCTTGTTTGGAATGTTTGGAATGATTTATTTGTTTACAATGACTTAGTTTCATAATTCATATTGTACCTTGAAATGTTTTTGGAATGACTTGTTTGTTTGGAATGACTTAGTTTTATATTGTTTGAAATGTTTGGTGTTTGGAATGACTTAATTTCATATTGTTTAGAAGTTATACAGGAAATTTTTTCAGGTGGTCAACGATGCGGTCAACACGTTGACCGTTGACCACCGAGGAACCGCCTAGGTGTCAATTAATTGGCGCCTAGCCGAAAAAATCGCTAGGCGCTACCCCACTGCCTAGGTAGCGCTTAGCAATTTTTAGAACACTGTCAATGACGAACGAGGAGTCAAAGACGCGAAGAAGTGTGATTTCTGGAGAAATCGGATAGGCTTGGCAGTAAGCATATGCCATAGGCATGTGGCTGCGCCTCAGACATGCAACCTGGGCAGCAAGCTCACGCCAGAGGCGTTGGCTATGCACCTCAGGCGTGTGTGCCTGATGGCTTTGCCAAGCATGCCCTCTCATTAAGGGCAAATATGGTATTTTCTCTCCTACCTTTTATTTTATTCTCCTATATGCACTTTTCTTTTTATTTAAAGGGAACCCAACCCTAATTTGCTCTTACTTCGCATACTTTTCTAAGAGCCACACTTTCAAGAGCCACCATTCTCTCTTGAATTTCTTTCTCCCTCTACACTTTGAATCTTTTAATCTCTTTGACTTTTTCATTTCTTATGTGAGATTACTATTGAGTCTTGCTTCTACATCTACAAAGGCTACAACAAGTGTTTGATTTAAATTGGAAGATATCTAGCAAAGGAAAACAAGTAGCTTCCAAAGGAAAGAAAGCTACAAGAGGTGAGTATACCCAACTACCTAAGTTCATCAACCAAGAATGTAAGGAAAGGTATGAACATAACCTCTCTAAAACTTTGATTTTTGATAAAGAAGTTGATTTTAGGTCTTTTAGAATCAATGGTGATGTTTACAATATCATGCTAAAGAGAGGTTGGGAGAAGTTTGTTGAGAAACACCATAATATTTGTGAAAACTTAGTGAGAGAGCTTTATGCAAACTTGGATTGTAACACCCCCTGACCCAATCCACTCGGACCGAATTAGGGAGTACTACTATATACTAAAATCTCTTACTAAAACGATATTAATAACATTTGAAAAATGGTCCAGATAAATTTTCGAAAATCTTGTCAGAGTTTTTTTCTGTTTTTCTGACTTTCCAAAACCTATTTACAATTAAATTCATAAAAATCAACTTTTTAAATTCTCAAATCACTTTTGCGTACTTTTCCAAATTTAGTGCGAACTTGCCAAATCAATTTCTCACAATATAATTTATAAATGTTCAAATAACATAAACATATAATCAAATATTTACACAGTGGAAGTTCTTTGAATATGTACAAACATTTTCTGTATATGCATGTTGTATCAAAACATATATACTTAGTACAAAATAACTACCAAAATATATAGAACGATATGACTCTGGACTCTGCTCCTGCAGTGTAACATCCCTAATTTCGAACAATTAATTTGAATATGTAGATATAATATGTGTGAGTTGAGGAGTGTAAAACGTAATCAAATGTATGTATTTTTATGGTTTCCAGATGGACCAGATGGAGCGATCCAGAAAGATTGCATGAAGTGAAGGAAAAAGTGGATAGTGAGTACCACAACCAGAGATCGCAATGAGCTGCTCGTGGCGAAAAATGGAATTTTTGGCAGTGAGCACTGTGACCACAGATCGCGCTGACTAGCTCGCAGTGAAAAATATCAAATTCGGGCAGTGAGCAACGCGACCACCAGCGCGACCATGGTACCCGCGATGGGTGATACTGATGAAAGCGGTGGAAGTCTTCCAGTAAGCAACGCGACCAGGTGGCGCGACCGCAGGTCGGGATGACTGAAATTGTATAAAAAAAAATTAGCTTCTGAAAAAGCAATCAAGAAAGAAAAGAAAAGAGAGAGAAACCGTGAGAGGAGAAAGAAAGGAAAGAAAAAGAAAAGAAAAAGAAAGAAGAAGAAGAAGAGGAAGAAGAGAAGAACAAAGGAAGAGAGAGAGAGAAGAAGAAGAAGATAAGAAGAGGAAGAAGGGAAGAAGAAGAAGAGAAGAGGAAGAAGAAGAAAAGGAAAGAAAAAAGGAAGAGAAAGGAGAAAGAAAAAGGGATTTGTCGGAAAGAAACGATATCCAGGTTGGTGTACACCCGTTTTCGAAATCTTTACAAAAGTATTAAGTATTTTCGTCTAAATCTGAGATTTATTGAATAACTTCGTAATTATGTGTTTATATTGTTTCGTTTGAATGATTTTACTTTAATCGTATTTTGATTATTATGTTCTCGTTGAAATTAATTATTTCAGAACATTGTATGAATAAACTGTTTACTTTCCATGAAACCATATATATATATATATTTGAATAACATCGTTTTGAATTTGCTATTTGTGGAGATGAACATTGATTTGTAAATTACAGTTATTATTTGAAAATATCGTATTTACGGTGTGCCTCTACTAATCCTAATATAGTCTTGATAATAAGCGCTTCAATTAGTCAATTAGCATACACTTGTTCATGATTGGGACCATTTGACCACCTAGCGTTTCCTTCCCCTTAGCCTAGTTTTCCATTTTACTTTCAGTTTCTTTTATTCTTTTTGCAAGTTAAAACAACAGACCTCTTGAGTCACTTTTCTGTTTTTGTTTACATCTTTAGTTTTAGTCCTTAGTTTTACCATCACTTCCTTGTAGACTCGACTCCATACTCACAGGAAATTTATTACTTCAACGCATCCTATACTTAAGCTATCCTATACACAAGGTTTCCTCCTTAGGCTACTCTTCCTCTTCTGCATGCGCATAATCGGCTGCAATCTATACCATTTTTGAGTAAGATTTAGGTCGTTGTTTTCTCAGCTGGAAAGAGAATGCTCCACTCTGCAGAACATTTGTTAATATGTTGATGGTAGTCACATCGTTGAAATCCTCCACTTGAACTGCTTCCTTGTTGAAATGCGAAAGATAAATTCTGATAGGTTCTCCCCTACCCTATTTCACTGAGGATAGGTGGAAATAAAGACTTCTTCCTCTGCACGCTCCCTACAAATCGTTGAGAGAATGATCGGCTAAATTGATCAAAGTTGTCGGAACCAACTCCTTACTAGATCTTCAAAGATGATAGAGAAAGCTTGGCAGAGCAGCCTATCATCTCGGGTGTGCGTTCTTGCATGAATTTTTGTCATTGACAAGCTATCGGTATAACTCGATTCTGACTTCCATCAAGATTCTGTTTGGTCTTTGACTGGAATCACCTTCATATTGTTGTCGTGCTTGTTTGGGTGTCCTTCTTCTAGTACTGAGGATGGGATTTTTTACTACTCTTTCGGCGGTGTTTTCGTTTGCTTCGGACTTAACTTTCTTTGTCTGTGAACAGCTGGTTGAATAAGGGGAAGATTCCCTTAAAAACGCTCCTGGGGTTGTAGCGCTTCCTTCCCTTTGTTAGCACATGTCTTGTAAAAGAGAGCTTCTTTACTAGGACCCGCACCTTTTTATCTTTTCCTTCCATGGGAGTAATGACCTTGTTGCTCATGATTTCCATGAATTTTTGGAAGTGATATCCTGTTGGTCTCTGTCCTTGAATGGACATCTCTGTTTGCGGGGTAATTAGAGAAGGTGGAAGTGAAGCATTTGTTGTACTGTCTCTCATTGGTGTCTTTTGTTGGGGGTTGTGCTCCTTATTTGGGTCCACGTGGATTCATTGTTTCAAGGTTTCTTTAGAGGAATTCAACAGCAACCTCCTTCTTCTAGCGTCAAATTGTTGACAACTAAAATTGGATCACGTGGTCAACAGTAGTCAAATACGATGCACGAGGCAATGAAGTGGTCGGCTACAATAAAATCTTGAAGATAAAGTCGCCAGATGACCAAATCTGTAATCAAAGAAAGATCGTTAAGGAGTGTCAGACTTGTACCGGCGATTAAACTCCAACGATCAAGCTAGTTTTTTTTGAAAATAAAGATCTTGTAAAGAAATTACATAGTATTAGGATTTTAATGTGTAAAACGTTACCTTATTCTTCCTCTTTTTTAGAGCTATTTATAGGAAAACAACCCTTTTCGGGCACGGTTCCAGTTTGCACCTGGTTGGTTTGGTACCTTGACAGTCGACCACCTATTTCTCTCTCTTCAATCATGATTTCTTCGGAACTGTATTCTAATAAAATGATCGGCTATATGGCTCGGGTTGCATCGCATTAAATGTCATTATGTAGACATGCTTAACTTTAAATGCCTGTACATTTAATGCTGTCGGGTGCATTAAATGCGCATAATTCTGAACGAAGTAATGATTCAATTGGCATTGCAGAACTGATTTGATAGGAGACAGGGGTCTGCAGGAGTATTAATTGTAGTAGGTGGCCTGAAACTTCTTTAATACGCTTTATTCGAGAGGCACTTCGGGCAAATGTTTGGTATTTTGTCTTCAATATTGATGCTGAGGACTTCCTCTGCTTTAGTACGTACATATTGACTCGTTTGGACATATTTGGTCCGAATTACTTTTTTAGGCCTTTAGGATGAATTTATAATACGACAAACCCAACTTAAAAATCACCCATAATAATTTTTTTTATTTAATAAATATTAGTAATTTATATATTATTTGAGGGTATTATAGTCTTTTTAACAGTCAAACGTGGTCAACCATTAAATTGGATGGAGTTTAACTAACGGCGGGAAGATCTTTGTCAATAAACCCAAAGATTGATTCTACTTGTAAATGAGTAACCCTCGAGAATTCTAACTGTTATTTACTCATTTAAAAATAATGAAAGTAAATTAAATAAAATAAATAAATTTCAGATATTGATAACAAATGTCATCGGATCTATTAAAATTAGCATATAAAAGTTATCAATTCTTTTTTAAAAATGTAATCATCTTGTTTAATTCATTTGATTGATATTTATAATTAAGATTAAGTAATTGCACATATAATTCTAATAAGAGAGAACTTTAATTTAGTCCATAATGTTTGATGAAACATTATTTTTTACTTACTTTTTATTTTTTGGTTCGCGTGATCTCACACATTTCGTCAATAGATCAAATTGGTCATTTGACCAACTATTTGACAGTCAACCATCACTATTTGACAGTTTTACTTTTGAAAAATTAATATAATTACAATTTTATCTTCCAATTAAAATATAACAAAATAAATAAATAAAATAAATAAAATAATATTAAACTAAATTATAAAAATTAAAATATAAAACATGTTAAAAAATATTCAAATTAAATTATGTTATTAGAAAAATTAGTATTTAAAAAAAGTTAAAAATTGCTAAAAACATAAAATAAAATAAATAAAATTGAGAATTAAAAATAAAATAAATATTTTAAAAAAATAGAAAAACAAAATATTTCTTTTAATTTTTTCAATTTTTCATGTATTTTATTTCTTTAACAGTTTTTAATATTTTTTAATATTTAATTTTTTAAGTGTTAATTTTTTTAATAAAATAAGTTAATTTGAATATTTTTTCCACAAATATTATATTTTTAAGTTTTTTATAATTTAACATAATATTATTTTATTCATTTTTCTATTTATTTATTTTTGTTATATTTTAATTATAAGGTAAAATTGTAATTCTATTTTTGAAACTTTTCACGGGCAAAATCGTCTTTTAAAAAAATTGTGATGGTTGATTGTTAAATAGTTAGTTAAAAGACCAATTTGATCTATGTAGGAAATGTGAGGGACCACGTGAAAAAAAAAAAAAGGTAAGTAAAGAAATAATGTTTTATCAAATATTAGAGACTAACTTAAAGTTCTCCCTTCTAATAAAGTAAACGGCCTCGTTTAATTTGAAATATAATTAATTGTTTTGTTTAAGGTTAATTAATTGTTTATTAATCACAACATGTATGTCTTCTTTTAATTTACTTTATAACTTTCAATTTTTTGTGGACCCTAATATTAGAATTTATAA